>JBBGZY010002167.1:0-379519 GCA_037952925.1 Lithobates clamitans
CTTTTACAGTGACAGTTTTGTGGGGTTTATTTAGTTTACTTTGTCAGTTTAGATCTATAGTTGTCCCTGTGATGAGAATGAAGTCCGATGACCCCAAACTGTGCAGAGAAATGGGGAAGACATTCTGCGACTCATTTACCCCAAAATGCACAAGGCTGTATCAAATTAAACTCTGAGAATATATATATATTATAATATATATATATATATATATATATATAATATAATATAATATATATATTATAATATATTATAATATATAAATTTTAACAAAAATTATATATATATATATATATATATGAATGAGAGAGAGAGAGAGAGAGAGAGAGAGAGAGAGAGAGAGAGAGAGAGAGAGAGAGAGAGAGAGAGAGAGAGAGAGAGAGAGAGAGAGGAGAGAGAGAGAGAGATTGATTTTTATATATATATATATATATACATACACACTAACCACTTCAGCCCCCCGGAAGATTTTCCCCCTTAATGACCAGGCCATTTTTTTGCGATACGGCACTGCGTCGCTTTAAGTGACAATTGTGCGACGCTGTACCCCAATAAAATTGATGTCCTTTTTTACCCTATCAAATAGAGCAACCTTTTGGTGGTGTTTGATCACCCCTGCGTGAAGGAGAAGAAGAAGAAGAAGAAGAAGAAGAAGAAGAAGAAGAGAAGGAGAAGAAGAAGAAGAAGGAGAAGAAGAAGAAGAAGGAGAAGAAGAAGAAGAAGGAGAAGAAGAAGAAGAAGGAGAAGAAGAAGAAGAAGGAGAAGAAGAAGAAGAAGGAGAAGAAGAAGGAGAAGGAGAAGAAGAAGGAGAAGAAGAAGAAGAAGGAGAAGAAGAAGAAGAAGAAGGAGAAGAAGGAGAAGGAGAAGGAGAAGGAGAAGGGAGAAGGAGAAGGAGAAGAAGAAGAAGAAGAAGAAGAAGAAGAAGAAGAAGAAGAAGAAGAAGAAGAAGAAGAAGAAGAAGAAGAAGAAGAAGAAGAAGAAGAATTTTCTATATTTTTTTACTTTTTGGTATAATAAATATCCCAAAAAATAATTTAAAAAAAAACAAATTTCTTCATCAGTTTAGGCCGATATTTTATTCTTCTACATATTTTCTACAAAAAAAAAAAAAAACGCAACAAGCGTATATTGATTGGTTTGTGCAAAAGTTAGTGTTTACAAAATAGGGGATAGACCTATGGCATTCATTTTTCTTTTTACTAGTAATGGCAGCGATCAGTGATTTTTACTTTACTTTTTGCTATAATAAATATCCCAAATTTCTTTAAAAACATTTTTTTTCCTCAGTTTATGTATTCTTCTACATATTTTTGGCAAAAAAAAAATTGCAATAAGCATATATTGATTGGTTTGCGCAAAAGTTATAGCGTCTACAAAATAGGGGATAAATTTTATGGCATTTTTATTATTTTTTTTACTAGTAATGGCGGTGATCTGCGATTTTTATCGGGACTGAGACATTGCGGCGGACAGATCCGACACTTGACACTTTTTTGGGAACATTGACATTTACGCAGAGTTAAAAATAGCCACCGATTGCTGTATAAATGTCACTAGCAGGGAAGGGGTTAACACTAGGGGGCGATCAAGGGGTTAAACGTGTTCCCTCATGTGTGTTTCTAACTGTGGGGGGGGGTGGGACTGGCTGGAGGAGGAGACATATCGCTGTTCCTAAATGCTAGGAACAGCAGATCTGTCTCTCCTCTTCTGTCAGTAGGGGGATTTGTGTGTTTACATACACAGACCCCCATTCTGGCTCTCGTGCCCGTGATCGCGGGCAGCCATGGGCCACACCCATCGGGTCCCCCTGCCGGGCAGCCTGCTAAGGCTCTTAAAGGATATTTATAATTTATTCTCTCAAATATTTCATTTTAGAACACTTAGTATTCTCGCTTAATTAAACCCTTGAGGAAGGAGACACACACATGTGCTCCTAAACGCGTCGGGTGCAGGAATTACTGGTTTACTACTTGTACTATGTTGTGATGACAGCACTGTAAATTTGTTCTATTGCATCTTTATGTGTTTTTTATATTTTGTACTTATTATAGTGAATAAACATTTTTCAAACTAGATTAATTTTTCTCAAACGATTTCTGTGCCTTAAAAGTCCACCACAAGGAGATTTTGTTTCTTGTCGATTCGGGGGAAGGCGTCAATTTGCGACGTAAATGTGCGTGAGCTGGTCGGCAAGTGGTTAAAGATGGGCCTGAGGAGGTGTTAGCCACAATGTGCTAGTATGAGCGGCATATGGTGGAGTTCCCGGTCAGAGAAAGCCCCCAGGTGGCACTGTCAGTCCTCCAGCTGGTCCCGGGCGCTTCCATCTTTGCCCGGTCTTCCTTCTCGATTTGCTCTGTTGCAATGACTTCACTCCCGCAAATGCGCACAGGAGTCACATCATCACGGCACAGAGGTGTGCCATAAATGCACTCAGACATGCGCAAGCGCTGCTTGGTGTACATTACCGCTGACAGGTGAGGAGAGGTATTTATGAAAGAAGAGACCACTAAGGTCTTTCTATTTTGAAAACAAAACCCTGGTTGTCAGCATCCTCTTAAATATGAGAGTTTAAGGCTCGGTTTCCACTAGTGCGACTTTACATGCGATTTTGGACTGAAAAGTCGCATGACAAGTCGTACCTCATGATTTTCAATGAATACCATTCATATCTTCGCAAACTTCAAGAGGCAACGACTTCAAAGTAGTCCCTGCACTACTTTGGTCCCACTTTGATGCGACTTAAGGTCCATAGACCTCAAGAATACACAGGTATTGCTTCAAGTCGCGGCAAAAAAATTGCAGTAAATCGTGCGACTTTGGGGACGCAATAGTGGAAACATAGCCTAAAGCAGAACTTCCACTAATTTGCACCCTCCCCTCTCTTCTAAACATTGCCACATTTTTTTTTGGGGGGGGGGGGGGGTGTACCTGGTTCCGACAAGTACCCGTTCCCACTTCCGGCTGGATTGCCGCGGTGATCTGGGCGGAAGTTTGCTCGTGCATGCACAGTGGGAAAATGGCAGTGAAGCCACAGTTAAGATGCCAACGCCTGAACCCAAAGCTCATTGAAGAATCGGTTCGGGTGAGGACAGTGCTGGATCCCTAGACAGCTAAGAGCCCTTTCACATTGAGGAGTTTTACAGCCGCTTTTGCATTAAAAAAAAAAACGTCCCAAACCTCAAAAAAAAAAAAAAAAGCCTCCCTTTAAAATCCATTAATGTTTTCACACTGGGGCGACGCCCTTCCTTGCTTGCAGCATCTTTGGAGCATGTTTGGGAAGCTAAAATAAAACTGCACCAAAAACGCTCCTCCCCATTGAAATGAATGGGAATCGCATCAAAAGCTCCTCATAAATACCCCCCCACTAAGAATTTTTGGTGCAGTTTTTGAGTCACACGTCCTTTAAAAACGCAAACGCTGCAAAAGCACCACAAAACGCTCCATTAACGCACAGGCGAACCAGTGTAAACCAGTGCCCCAAGTGTCCTTATATTAAAAGTCAGCAAATACAGTATTTGTAGATTTTTTTTTGTGGGGGGGGGGGGGGGGGGGGAGTAGGGGCTCCTCTTTAAAGTGGAATTCCAGGCTCTTTCCTACTAAGCTTAAAGGGTGACTCCACTTTCATAGGGAAAAAAAATGGCAAATAAAGAGAAAAAAAAAATTTCTGAAAATGTGGCCACCTGGAGGTGTTCTCTGTAAACAGAATGTATACAGTACGCCCCTCAGAAACATTTCCTGCTTGTGTGATTGGCTCATCAATTTTCCAGAACACTGCCCTAAGACACAAGTCAGATATCAGGCATCCCCTGCAACAAAAATGTCATTTTTGGTGAGATACTCCCAAAAGGAACATATCTAAAAGGTATGCAGGCCCAGCAGCTTTCCTCATTAGTGCCCTGCAGGAGCAGCAGCTGCTTGATTATTATGAAACCACTCCCATTAGATTCACTTTCCCACATGGACACAGACAAACACACAGGGATATCTTCAGAATAACAAAAAGTAGGAATCTGCAACAAAGTTTGTTAAAATCCCTGCAATGTATATAGATCACCCAGAGGGGAGGGGTTTTTTCTCAACAAAAGAGTGGAGTTATTTTTCAACAGAAGGTCCGACTTAAAGTGGTTGTAAACCAAAAAAAAAAAAAGAAGGTTGCACCGACTCCCGCTTCAGCCCCGGAAGATTTTACCTCCTTCCTCACCAGAGCACTTTTTGCGATTCAGCACTGCGTCGCACTGCTTTCCTCATTAGAGCCCTGCAGGTGCAGAAGCTGATTGATAATTATGAAACCACTCCCGTTAGATTTACTTTCCCACATCGACACAGACAATTGCGCGGTCGTGCGACGTTACACCCAAACAAAATTGACGTCCTTTTTTTTCATACCACAAATAGAGCTTTCTTTTGGTGGTATTTGATCACCTCTGCGGTTTTTATTTTTTGCGCTATAAACAAAAAAAAGAGCGACAATTTTGAAAAAAAAAAAAGGCAATATTTTTAACTTTTTGCTATAATAAATATCCCCCAAAAATATATAAAAAAAACAATTTTTTTTTCCTCAGTTTAGGCCGATATGTATTCTACATATTTTTGGTACAAAAAAAAAAAATCGCAATAAGCGTATATTGATTGGTTTGCCCAAAAGGTACAGTCTACAAAATAGAGGATAGATTTATGGCATTTTTATAATTTTTTTTTTTACTAATGGCGGCGATCTGCGATTTTTATCTTGACTGCGACATTATGGCGGGACACATCGGACACTATTTTGGGACCATTGTCATTCATACAGCGATCGGTGCTACAAAAATGCACCGATTACTGTGTAAATGGCACTGACAGGGAAGGGGGTTAAACACTAGGGGGCGATCAAGGGGTTAAGTGTGTCCTAGGGAGTGATTCTAACTGGGGGGGGGGGGTGACAGGGAGCGGTGATCTCTGTCATGTCACTAGGCAGAACGGGGAAATGCCTTGTTTACATAGGCATCTCCCTGTTCTGCAGCTCTGTGACACGATCACCGGCGGACATCGAGTCCTATGGTCGGGATACAACTGTTGATTGTCTTTATCTACCGTCTGTAATTATCTGTGTAAATGGGAGCAGCCATGTTTTCTAATCACTTGAGCACGAGGGGACGGAGGCGCTTTAAATTTCTCCCCCCCCCATTTCCTACATTTTCAAACATGCTGAGCTATTTATTTTCTTCGGGAGATGTAAAAGTGGATGTAAACTCTAAGATATCCCCACTGAAGTGACTAGCCTGAGAGGAAACAAATCCTCCTACATTAGATGTACCCCTATTCTACAGCCTTCTCTCCTGTACAGCCTTCTAAGGCTGGCCATACATTATACAAATTTCTTATTCAATTTAGATTTACCTTCAACTATGTAGTGCAAGGGTCTGGCTGATTGCATGCAAATTGAAAACGTGTTTACGTTTGACCTCAGATTATATGGATTTAGTAAATCCAAAGAAAAATAGTACAAGAAAACTGTATAATGTAAGGCCAGCCTAAAGCACACATTTTAAAAACAGCATTTCTGCTTGTCAGAAGGCTTGGATCTGATGTCACACACTGTACAGCACAGAGGAGGAGGAGCTGAGTGTAATCTGAGACCTGAGTGAGGAAAAGGACATATCCTCTGCACAGATGATAGGGAAACATGTATAGCCGAGGCTGTCAATCACAGGCTGTGTGCTGGAGCTCCCTGTCCATTACCACTATGGATCCCTTTGGAGTTGTAATCAGTGGTCAGAAGTGACTCATGCAGATAGAGGAATGAGAGGGGAGACAGAAATAACAGCAAGTGCTTTGGATTGAGGCGAGTACACACTATTGGAGGATATGCTTTGCTCATTTTTTTTTTTTTTATAATTTCATAGGTTTACAACCGGTTTAACCACTTAAAGTGGAGTTCCACCCACTTTTACAACTCTTCAGTATCCCTCACTAAACTGTGCACTGTAAACAAATTATTATATTTTTTTTATTTTTTTTTTCTCAGCACCTACTGTATATCTGCTGTATTCATTTTTCACTTCCTCCTCCCTGGCCGCGGCCCATCCCATCATTTCCTGTTTGCAATGCCTTCTGGGAAGGGGCGGCAACTTCCTCTGACACTGCCGTTGCTATGGAAACCTGACCTGAAACCTATTACACTGCTTGTGCTGCACTGAGCATGTGCGAGATCTGCAAGTATGAGATCCAGGAAGAAATACAGTCTGGCTTCAGATGCCCACACTTAAGATGGCCCCGGCCTGCTGTAAGTTTATAAAATAACAAACTACTGCTATAAACTAACAAAACAGACCTTAGTTTACAGACTAACTTTACTAGAATACATTAAGCTTGTGTATTATAGGGGTATTTTTATTTAAAAAGTATAATTTCGGGCCGGAACACCACTTTAAGGACCGAGCCTCTTTCTGAGATTTGTTGTTTACAAGTTAAAAACCGTTTTGTTTTTGTTTTTTGCTAGAAAATTACTTAGTAAAAAAAATGTATAATGTTTGGGGGTTCTAACACCCTAGAGCACAGGTGTCAAACACATGGCCCGCGGGCCGAATCCGGACCTCCAGGCCATTACATGTGGCCCTTACACCTCTTCTGCAGCTGTAGGAGAGCTCCAGCCCTCCTCTGGTCCTCCTCCAGACCCCTACTTTCTGCTTTCAAGCAATGCATCCAGCTTCTTCCCAGCAGCAGAATAAATAAAGGGGGTGCACTGTGATGTTAGGGAGAGTAGGGGACTCAACTTCTGATGGTGGGGTGGCTCTTGACATCTAATGTAAGGGGTGGGGGATGTGCTGGACATCTAATCTTACAAATACAACCGGCCCTTTTGAGGACAATCATGGTGCTGATGCATCCCACAATGAAGTTGAGTTTGACACCCCTGCCCTAGAGAATAAAATGGCGGTCGTTGCAATACTTTCTGTCACACCGACACCGTATTTGCGCAGCGGTCTTACAAGCGCACTTTTTTTGGAAAAAAATACACTTTTTTGAATTAAAAAATAAAACAGTAAAGTTAGCCCAATTTTTTTTTTATATTGTGAAAGATAATGTTACGCCGAGTAAATTGATACCCAACATGTCACGTTTCAAAATTGCGCCGGCTCGTGGAATGTCGACTTTTACCGTTAAAAATCTCCATAGGCGACATTTAAAAAATTCTACAGGTTGCATGTTTTGATTTACAGAGGAGGTCTAGTGCTAGAATTATTGTTCTCGCTCTAATGATCGCGGCGATACCTCACATGTGTGGTTTGAACACCGTTTTCATATGTGGGCGCTATTCACGTATGCGTTCGCTTCTGCGCACGAGCTTGGCGGGACGGGGCGTGTTAAAAAAATTTTAATTTTTTTTCTTATTTATTTTACCTTTTTTACCTTGTCCGCTATGGGCGGAAGTGACGTTTTGACGTCGCTTCCGCCCTGCAATGTTATGGAGACGGGTGGGGGGGCCATCTTCCCTTCACTTGTCTCCATGCCCAGCAAGGGTGAAGATCCGATCGCCTCCGCCGCTGCCGACGGATCCAGTAAGAGGCGGAGTGCACCGCAGCAGGGCGGGGGGCCCTCTCCAGCCGCCGATAAAAGTGAGCTCGAGGTGAATCCACCGTGTGAAGAGACCACTCTTATCAGAAACCGGACCGCCGGCCGAACAAGAGGATACCGGGGTTATAGCAGTGGTAAAAGATCCCCAAGGACACGTGGATCTGGTATCTTAATGGCTATATTACAAAAGGGGTCAAAGTGAACCCTCTCTCTGTCTGTGGCCAACCTACTCAGGCCTGATTTACACCTATGCAGGTTGCAGTTTGCATATTCCAGGCGCATTTTGCCTTTTTCAATACACCCTTTTGATCCATTGAAGTCTATGGAACCAAAAACCAGAAAAAAGTCCCTTTCCATAAAATGCACAGATGTGAATTACATCCATATTAAACCATGTCATTAAATGGACTGTAGTGTGTTTCTGCAAAACTGAAATGCACTAAAAAAAAAAAAAATGCATAGGTGTGAACCAGGCCTAAGTGGTCAATGAAACAAAATTTCCTAGTGTTTCTCCATTGTTTTCAGCCTAGTAGTCAGAGAGAGGATCTAAAGGAGTTTTGGAAGATGCGTATCCCAGGTCCTGCATATTGAGAATACCAAAGGGGTCCACCTAAATGCATGCAACCTTTAGCTTTAAAGAGACCTCTAAGCAGGAAAGACCGAGGGTTGAAAGTAAAATCCCTGCAACCAGCCTAGGTCCCCATATAAAATGGGATTGGGGGCGGGGGGGGGGGGGGAATCTTCTCTCTATGGACAGGAAAACATTGGAGGTGGTGAAGGTAGAATAATGCAATGCAATACTTTGCGGTTTACCAGTCCTTACATGAGGTGGCTGCATCTGTAGTTTTTTCCCCAGTTTTTTTTTCTCGTAATCCTGCAAATAAAACACTTTATCCATGGCTTGGCGCTATTAAGGCATGCTATAGAGCAGTGCACTAATAGCATCAAGTCGTGGATGAGATCGTGTGTTCCTACTCCATAAGGTAGACAGCTGTCTCCTGTGCCGTCCAGTCCCCTCCCCTACATCCCCCTAATATAGATTAGACATTTCCCATCGACACGCGTAGGGGAGGGGACTGGACATCGCCGGAGACAGCTGGTCTACCTTATGAAGTAGGAGCACACGATCTCATCCACGGCTTGGCGCTATTAAGGCATGCTATAGAGGGGTGCACTAATAGCGCCAAGCCATGGATGATATTGTGTGCTCCCACTCCATAAGGTGGACCAGCTGTCTCCTGCACCGTCCAGTCCACTCCCCTACATCCCCCTGATGAAGATACGACATTTTCCTTGTATCGACACGCGTAGGGGAGGGGACTGGATGGTGCAGGAGACAGCTGGTCTACCTTATGAAGTAGGAGCACACGATCTCATCCACGGCTTGGCGCTATTAAGGCATACTATAGAGGGGTGCACTAACGCACCAGACCTATGTGAGTACCCTATAATAGAAAGAAAAAATAAAAAAAGATTTGCGCTAGGTGCATGTGCTACAGGTGAAAACAATTAATATTATGAATAAAAAAAACCGTGATGGTAATCCTGCCGCTGAACACTATAACCCCGATATAAGGGCACAAATGATAAATATACAAAAAAAAGCGCAGCGCTGGAAATGCATCTTAAATAAGAATGTGTGAATCCAATATATCAACCCAAAATATGATGTCAACAAGTGATGAGTTACAATATCAACAAGTGATAAATACCAGTGTACAGTTGATTAAACCTATTAAATGATATAACGGTGAAAAATAAGTGAAAAAATATTTATATTTATAGAAGTCCCCAAAAATATTTAAGTCCCAGAGGATAGTGAGATTCCAACACAAAATCCTGGTTCTGTATTCCACCGCAGGTGCTGCCCACCACCTAAAGAGTAATGTTGAAGGCTTACCAGACAGCCTGCGACCGCCCTTATTCAGGGGGTTCAAAACAGGCTCAGTAGAGATATGGATCTCAAAAGGTGTCCCCGCAGGAAGCTCGGTGGGTGTTCCTCCGATTTGCAAGAAGGTCAGCCTGCAATGCCCCGGCGCTATCCGGGAGCGTTCCTCTTATGGCAATCCAAATTCGCTCTCCAGCAAAAACACAGCAAGAGTTTTCCATGGGTGCCAAAAAAGAAAAAAAAAAGACTCCAATAGTGCAGAAAGACCTTGTTGTTTTATTTAAAATTCCGTACAATTCCGCGCATGCGCGATTCTATTTCAAACAGCGGTGGAGTTTGTTTTACGTTTTCCCTGCCAAGAAGTTTTTACAGATATTTTTATTTGTTTTGTACGGAATTTTAAATAAAACTGTCTTTCTGCACTATTGAAATCTTTTTTTCTTTTTTGGCACCCATGGAAAACTCTTGCTGTGTTTTGCTGGAGAGCGAATTTGGATTGCCATAAGAGGAACGCTCCCGGATAGCGCCAGGGCATTGCAGGCTGACCTTCTTGCAAATCGGAGGAACACCCACCGAGCTTCCTGCGGGGACACCTTTTGAGATCCATATCTCTACTGAGCCTGTTTTGAACCCCCTGAATAAGGGCGGTCGCAGGCTGTCTGGTAAGCCTTCAACATTACTCTTTAGGTGGTGGGCAGCACCTGCGGTGGAATACAGAACCAGGATTTTATGTTGGAATCTCACTATCCTCTGGGACTTAAAGTGGTGTTCCGGCCAAAATTATACTTTTTAAATAAAAATACCCCTATACCCCAGTGATGCCCAGCAATGCCACCCTTAGGGGCATCACTGCAAACAAGCAGTGCCATCAGTGCCACACATCAGTGTCCATTCATGCCACCTGTCAGTGCCCATCTGTGCCCATCAGTGCCCATATATCAGTGCCCATCTGTGCCAACTATCAGTGCCACCCATAAGTAACCATCAATGCCACCTACGAGTGCCCATCAATGCCACCTATGAGTGCCCATCAGTGCCGCATACCAGTGCCACCTATCAGTGCCCATCAGTGCCACCTATCAGTGCCCATCAGTGCCCATCATGTGCCCGTCAGTGCCACCTCATCAGTGCCACCTCATCGGTGCCCATCAGTGCCGCCATATCAGTGCCCGTCAGTGCAGCCATATCAGTGCCCATCATTGAAGAAGAAAACGTACTTATTTACAAAAAAGTTTTAACAGAAACAAAAGAAAACTTGTTTTTTTTCAAAATTTTTGGTCTTTTTTTATTTGTTGCGCAAAAAATAAAAACCGCAGAGGTGATCAAATACCGCCAAAAGAAAGCTCTATTTGTGGGAACAAAATGATAAAAAATTTGTTTGGGTACAGTGTTGTATGACCGCGCAATTGTCATTCAAATTGCAACAGCGCTGAAAGGTGAAAATTGGGCTGGGCGGGAAGGTGTCTAAGTGCCTGGTATTGAAGTGGTTAAGGACACTGAAAACTGATCCTGGGTGGTCAGAGTATCACGGACTTATATGCACTTGAGCACTTTTTGGATTACTTTTGTATCAATATTTATATTTTATGAAATGTGTGTATATTCACGCTATATGATGTAAGCTGAATGGACGACTTTAGTCGCTTATATATTATTATTATATTCTTGGATTTGATTTATAGGCACATCACTTTAATTAACAATTTTGTTTTTTAGGTTTTCGTTGCAAGTTCAGCCGATCATTAAGGGGATAGCGCAGCACATGATAGATTTAGTCTTGGAATTTGACTGGAATTACACTTTAATCTTCTTTAGATTTCCTGTTCTTTACAGATGGGAGGAGCAGCCTTGTCTCTCGGTTGGTGGTCATGCAGAAAGTTCCACCATGGCCTGGACTACAAATTTAAAAAATAAAAAAAAAAAGGATTTAGGAATCGCTTTAGGAACCTGAATCTAAAAACCCCGGAGATCAATACGGCAAACAGCACAACTACAAATGTACTGCCGTTTTCCATTAAATAATGGAAGTTAAAAGAAAAACTGCATCTTAGGAAACAACAGCTTAACATAAGCTAGCCAGTGTGGTTCTGTGTTCGTTGGACTCTTGGCGTCACGGGTCCACCAAGCTGCCATTTCCAACATCGCAGAGTCTAACATTTCCCAAAGCAGCAGACAGAACTTAATCAGATGATAAAAGCTTCTTTTGAAGAATAAAAAAAAAAAAAAAAAAATAAGTCTTTCCCACCAATTATACGAACAACCTGGAGGAGGGGGAAGAGAGACAAAACGCAAAAGGAGAGGAAGAAGAAAAAATAAAAAAATTAGCCTGCACTCGGTCACGCAGTAGGACCATCGCAAATCTTTCAAGTCGTATTCTGAGCTGCAATCTTCAAAGTGCCACAATCCCCTTTGAAGCCTTGCTCCGAGCAACTTCCACTGGAAGCTTCTGGATGTGGCCGTGCCACTCACAAGTCACTCGTTCATTCTGCAGTCACAATGATAAAGCTGCGAGCCGCGCCGAAGACCCAGCCGGCTGCCGACGGATGTGGAATGTGTGATCGGAGACAAAGCGAAAAAAAGCAACATTGTCCCAGCCCCCTCCCAGAATTGTGGTAACAATTGTAAGAAGCTTACAATATCGAAAGTTGACTTTTGGAGGAGATCTACACTTATTTTAAAGACCAAGACCCCAATCACACTGCAGGGCCCGGCCGCCAGCTCTCTCTCTCTCTCTCTCTCTCTCTCTCTCTCTCTCTCTCTCTCGAGAGAGAGAGAGAGAGAGAGAGAGAGAGAGAGAGAGAGAGAGAGAGAGAGAGAGAGGAGAGAGGAGAGAGAGAGAGAGAGAGAGAGAGAGAGAGAGAGAGAGAGAGAGCACCCCTGTACAAATCATTAGTAAGACCTTATCTGGAATATGAAGTTCAGTTTTGGGCACCAGTTCACAAAAGGATATCAGGGAACTGGAGAAAGTGCAGAGAAGGGCAACCAAAACTGATAAGAGGCCTGGAGGAGCTCAGCTATGGTGAAAGATTAGAGGAACTGAATTTATTCTCTCCTGAGAAGAGGAGATTAAGGGGGGAAATGATCTACATGTACAAATATATAAGTGGTCCATATAGTGAACTTGGTGTTGAGTTATTCACTTTATCACAGAGGACAAGGAGGCACTCTTTACGTCTAGAAGAAAAAAGATTTAATCTCCAAATCCGGAAAGGTTTCTTCACAGTAAGAGCTGTAAAAATGTGGATTAGACTCCCTCAAGGAGGTGGTTCTGGCCAGCTCAGTAGATTGCTTTAACCACTTCCAGACCGCCGCACGCCGATATACGTCCTGACTTTGAAGGGGGAAATTGTTGTTATGGCAGCAGCTAGCTGCCATAACCCCGGTATTCTCTTCTTCGGCCGGCGGTCCGGTTTCCAATAATGGTGGTCTCTGCGGCGGATTTCCTTGTTTACATGTGATTGGACACAGCTGATTACATGGGTAAAAGAGCCTCGTTATCGGCTCTTTATAGAGATTGGTGATGTGCCGTGTCCCAGGGACAGAGTGCACCACCGATCGCCACATTTTGCACGCCCAAGCGCAGCGAGACGTCGGATGACGTTGTTCCAGAATGAGAGACTTTTCCAATAACAGGATCCCTCCTCCTGTAACAGCTTTTCTCTGCTGAAATACTCCTCTCAGAGCCTTTTAGTAAAATAGATTCCTCCTGGGATGTATTTATGAAATGAAAAGAAGAGACTTCCTGGTGCAGTACTCGAATTTAAAGAGTATTTATTCTTAAAAAATTGTAGGCACTGACAACCAAACAAAATGGCATTCAGTATTCAGAACCAGCCGTGGCTCATGCCAGCCAGCTGATGCGCGGTGACGTCAAGACCTGTAGCTCCACCCGACGCGTTACCCCATACAAGACTTCGACTGGGAAAGGCTTTTTTTTTACTATTTTGGGGCAGTTTTCCTTTAATAGAAAAAAAAAAAAAGATAAAAATCACGAAATATCCGTTACCATTTACCACCAAAAAGAAAGGCCAATTTGTCCTGGATAAAAAAAAAAAAAAATGTATCCATCTGGATACACATGGGTTGAATTTTGAAAGAATTTTCTTTCGAAAATCTTATCTAAGAATTTTGGTTTGTATTTCGCACCGTTAGTGGGCTGCAGCAACAGCCGGTTTCCGTGCGCCCATTGAATTTGAGTAAACTGGACATGTTGGAAATTTTTTGAAAAACGAACGATTTTCTAAATCAATGATGGGAGAATCGTGCGGGAAATGTAAATTGAAAAAGAAAATGCGCATGTGAAAGAAAAAAAAATTCCCGGAAAGAAAAGAAAGATTACCAGCCACAAAAATTCTTTTCTGTAGCAACAGCCGGTGAAATTGAAGGCTTGGTTGGTCGCATTTTCGAAATCAATGGTGGCGCCATCGGAACACAAAACGTACACATTTTCTGATTTTCAAAAGAAAATTCTTTCGAAAATTCGACCCATGTATGGCCCAGCCTTAGTTGCATTGATATGCTCAGTTTTATTAACACAAAGATGCAAAATTGTGTTCAGATCGTTAACAAAAAAATTTAAAAAAATAAAAAAAAGGGAAGGATTGGTACCCACTCCAAGAATACTCTGTTCCTAGAGCTTGTTCCCAAAGTTAATTTTTTTTTTTTTTTTTTTTTTTTTACAGCCGATGCTTAAATGACAACCCTTACAGATTAAAGGATTTTTTTTTTCGAGCACCGGCTGTAAAAATAAATAAATAAATAAATAAAATATATAATATCAAACTTTGGGAACAAACTCTAGGAACAGAGTATTCTTGGAGTGGGTACCAATCCTTCCTTCCTTTTTTTTTTTTTAATGGATCTACAAGTTTAACCCCTTCGTGATGGAGGGTAAAACCGATGTGAACGATCGGAACACAATTTTGCAACTTTGACGTGTTAATAAAACTGAGCATATCATCACAACTTAGGCTGGGCCATACATGGTCGAATTTCGAAAGAATTTTCTTTTGAAAATCAGAAAATTTGTGCGTTTTGCGATCCGATGGCGCCATTATTGATTTTCAAAAATTCAACCAACCAAGCCTTCAATTTCACCTCATGTTGCTACAGAAAAGACTGGGAATCTTCTTTTCTTTCTGGGAATTTTCTTTTCTTGCACATGCACATTTATTTTTCAATTTCTTGCACGATTCTCTCGTCATGGATTGGAAAATGTTTTTTCAAAAAATGTACAACATGTCCGATTTACTCAAATTTCAATGGGCGCACGAAAATCGGCTGTTGCTGCAGCCCACTTAATGGTGCGAAATACGAACGAAAATTCTTAGATAAGATTTTCGAAAGAAAATTCTTTCGAAATTTGACCCGTGTATGGCCTGCCTAATTTGTGTATCCAAGTGGATACATTTTTTTTTTTTTTTTTTTATCCAGGACAAATTGGCCTTTCTTTTTGGTGGTAAATGGTATGATATTCTGTGATTTTTTTTATTTTATTTTTCTATTAAAGGAAAATTGCCTCAAAATCCAAACTCTAGGAACAGAGTATTCTTGGAGTGGGTACCAATCCTTCCCTCTTTTTTTTTTTTAAAGCTGGTGCTTGAAAAAAAAATCCCCTATCTGTAAGGGTTGTCATTCGAGCACCGGCTGTATAAAAAATTTTTAAAAAAATTAAAAAAGGGGAAGGATTGGTACCCACTCCAAGAATACTCTGTTCCTAGAGTTTGATTTTTTATTTTTTTTTTTTACAGCTGGTGCTCGAAAAAAAAACCCTATCTGTAAGGGTTGTGTCATTCGAGCACCAGCTGTATATATATAAAAAAAAAAAAAAAAAAAAAAAAAAAAAAAAAGGGAAGGATTGGTACCCACTCCAAGAATACTCTGTTCCTAGAGTTTGATTTTTTTTTTTTATCTTTATTTTTTACAGCTGGTGCTCGAAAAAAAATCCCCTATCTGTAAGGGTTGTCGTTCAAGCACCAGCTGTAAAATAAATAAATAAAAAAATCAAACTTTGGCCCCGTACACACGGTCGGACTTTGTTCGGACATTCCGACAACAAAATCCTAGGATTTTTTCCGACGGATGTTGGCTCAAACTTGTCTTGCATACACACGGTCACACAAAGTTGTCGGAAAATCCGATCATTCTGAACGCGGTGACGTAAAACACGTACGTCGGGACTATAAACGGGGCAGTGGCCAATAGCTTTCATCTCTTTATTTATTCTGAGCATGCGTGGCACTTTGTCCGTCGGATTTGTGTACACACGATCGGAATTTCCGACAACGGATTTTGTTGTCGGAAAATTTTATCTCCTGCTCTCCAACTTTGTGCGTCGGAAAATCCAAAGGAAAATGTCCGATGGAGCCCACACGGTCGGAATTTCCGACAACACGCTCCGATCGGACATTTTCCATCGGAAAATCCGACCGTGTGTATGGGGCATTAGAGTGGGTACCAATCCTTCCCCTTTTTTTTTTTTTACAGCTGGTGCTGTAAAGGGAAAAAGGGAAGGATTGGTACCCACTCCAAGAATACTCAGTTCCTAGAGTGTATTCCCAAAGTTTGATTTTTTTTTTTTTTTACAGTTGTAAGAGTTGTCATTCGAGCACCAGCTGTAAAAAAAAAAAACTTTGGGAACAAACTCTAGGAACAGAGTATTCTTGGAGTGGGTACCAAGCCTTCCTTTTTTTTAATACAGCCGATGCTCGAATGACAACCCTTACAGATAGGGGATTTTTTTTATTTAATTTTTTTTTTTTTTTCATTAAAGGTGAACTTTTACTTTAAAACGTTGCTGGTCTGGCGTCAAACAGATCCCACTAAACGCCTCAGGTAAAACTAGCTGCGAGCCGCTAATCGCCTCCGACTTATCTTCGGGGCGATGTGACAAGGGAGCCGTATATTAACAGCAGCAGCATCTGTCCTCACGATACGATTCCAGGGGACGCAGATTAGCATAAAATCTAATGATGTCAAGAAAGCCTACGTGAAAGAAAGCCATGCGCCGAGGAACTATTGCCGAGCCTGACAGCGGCAGCGCAGTTTAGAGATGCAAATGAAACCATTATGTTCAATAATTATATGAAAATATGAAGAGTTCAGCATGTTTTTTCCAGCCCCGATGGCGGTTAATGGGATGTGCGCTTATGTAAATAACCGCTATTAAAGCTAATGCCAAAAAAACCCTTAATAAATTCATAGTAAAGCTACTAATTTAGGAGGCTTTTTAATGCCGGCAGCGCTCAATTATTAGACAGGAGTGCATTATTACGTTTAAACCTCATTACCGCGGCAAGTCAGCGAAACTCCATCAATTATCTTGCGATAATGAAAATGAGAATTGTTCGAGGTGGGGGGTGGGCAAACGCAAGAAAAAAAAAAATAAAAAATATTGCTTCTTGGCAATTTTCTTTGAAAGCGTCACAAAAAAAAAAAAAAAAAAAAAAAAAAAGGGTAGGGGTCGTAAACGTGGCCCTGCGGAGATCACGTCATCTCTCCAGCAGTTTGTCCAGCCGCGGCACCTTGGGGGGCATTTTTTTTTTTCCGCTAACGACAGTGATGGAGGAGTTGGCGGCGGAGTCACCGTGTTCAGCATCGCTCATGAAAAATAAAAACAAAATAAAAAAAACGCAATTGCCTAAATGAAAAATCGGTGGAAATTTTTCGCTATTTGTTTCTCGGGTGGAACCAGATAGAAAAATTGCAGTAAGAATGTAGAAATACATAAGGGGAGCAAAGAAGAAGGAATAAAAATGTCATATAAAAGAAAAAATATCAAATAAAGAAAATAAAGACTTACAACGCACAATAATTTGCTATGATGTGAAATGTGAAGGAACGCGGCCTTTACCGGATAATAAAGGGGTAAAATTATCTAAATCCAGACAAACGCTGGTCAAAATTAACCATCTCAATACCGGGCACTTTCACCCCCTTCCTGCCAAGGCCATTTTTCTGTGCTGTCACACTATAAATGACAATGCTACACTGTAACCATATGACATTTTTATCTTTTTTTTCACACAAATAGAACTTTCTTTTCGTGGCATTTAATCAATTTTTTTGTTTTGTTTTTGCTAAATAAATGAAAAAAAGGCCGAAATTTTGACCAGTGCGGCTTCACAGCCTGGTTCCCTACTGCGCATGCGCAAGTCGCGCTGTGCGATCCCACTGGTCCCTGCTGTCTTCTGGGACCCGTGTGTCTCCCAGAAGACAGCGGGGGGGGGGGAACGGAGGAGGGGCCGGACATGGTGTAGATATCCGTGGATACTGCAGCTATCTATGCCCGAAAGTGGGAACAAATACCTGGATTAGACAGGTATCTGCTCCCCCCCTGAAAGGTGCCAAATATGACACCGGAGGGGGGGAGGATTCCGAAAAAGCGGAAGTTCTATTTTTGGGTGGACCCGCGTCCCCCCTCTACTTCTGACCCGCCTCACCCCTCTACTTCCGACCCGCGTCCCCCCTCTACTTCCGACCCGCGTCCCCCCTCTACTTCTGACCCGCCTCACCCCTCTACTTCCGACCCGCGTCCCCCCTCTACTTTTGACCCGCGTCCCCCCTCTACTTCCGACCCGCGTCCCCCCTCTACTTCCGACCCGCGTCCCCCCTCTACTTCCGACCCGCGTCCCCCCTCTACTTCCGACCCGCGTCCCCCCCCTCTACTTCCGACCCGCGTCCCCCCTCTACTTCTGACCCGCGTCCCCCCTCTACTTCCGACCCGCGTCCCCCCCTCTACTTCCGACCCGCGTCCCCCCTCTACTTCCGACCCGCGTCCCCCCTCTACTTCCGACCCGCGTCCCCCCTCTACTTCCGACCCGCGTCCCCCCTCTACTTCTGACCCGCGTCCTCTCTGGAATGATCACTGGAATTGGGTCCCATAGATTTCCATTGCATTTATAAAACGTAGCGGACACCAGAACTAGAGGAGCTCACTGACCAGAAGCATGGAGCTGAAGGTACCGTTGTGCACAGCTTTACCGTAGGTGTAATTAATGAATTCTACGATCATTACCCTCCTACTACACTTTCCGGTTAAAAGAAAGAAGTCATTTTAACTGGTTAAATGAGTTCTTAATCCACCAATTAAAATGAACAAAACCCAGTTCTGCTCATTGTGTGGGTGAGCACAGCAAAATAATTTAATTAGGCAACATGGGAATCGGGGTCTGTACTGGGGGGGGGGTCCGAGTCATTCTGTTCAATGTTCATCCATCAGGCAAAGCACCATCCTAAACATCAGATACTCAAAGCGCAACT
The DNA here is from genome assembly GCA_037952925.1 of Lithobates clamitans. Lineage (NCBI taxonomy): Eukaryota > Metazoa > Chordata > Amphibia > Anura > Ranidae > Lithobates > Lithobates clamitans. The sequence continues at coordinate 18,707 of JBBGZY010002167.1, forward strand.
AAACCTAAAAACACATTTCAATATATTGCCACTTACAAGTCCTTAAAGTGTTACTAAACCCACAACAGTAAAAATCAGGCTGTATATGCAGTAAATCATGCTTGTTATACTCACTGTGGAACCTAAGGGGTTAATCCTCCGCATTGTGTAAAAAGGCCTGTCTTCTCTAATCCTCCCCTTCTAGTACAGAGCCTGGGGGGGGGGGGGGCACTCTGTACATGCTCCATTTGGTGTGTATTACTAGAGTGTATTTTTTTTGGGGGGGGGGGGGTGCATGTGATCAGCACAGGGCCTATCAGCACTGTCCAGACAGAGGGTCAGAAGCCTCATAGGACAATCAGAGGGGAATGTAAACTCCACCTACAAGCTTTAACCAGACACTGATAGAAGTCATAAGACTGCTATATACTGCTAATAAGCAAAGGTATTTAGCAGTTTATATTTACTAAAAAAATTGCATTTCCATGTTGTGTGTTCTGTGGGAGACATAGGGTTGCCCCCTCATCCCTTTAAACCCGAACACACATGAATTACACAGGTCCTGTGGCTAATTTAATGCAGATAAGGCACCAATTGTGTTTAATTACCACCTTAATCAGCCACAGAGCCTGTGTAATTAATATGTGTTTGGGTTTAAAAGGGATGAGGTGGCAACCCTAGGGAGACCAGATATAGTGAATGCATGCTCCTGGGTTTAGTAACGCTTTAAATGTGGTGGCTGCATTCGTTTTCTTTTTTTCCCCCCACCTGGTTATTCTACCAGTAGGACAGGTCCAGTTGTCTGCACTGGAACACACTGCACTGGTGTGAACCGGCCAGCAACTCAAAAGCTTCTCTATAGAAAATATTTGAGCAGTACAGCAATAATATCATCCAAAAATACTGACGCGTTTCGGCCTTAAGCAAAAGCTTTTGATAAAGGCCGAAACGCGTCAGTATTTTGGATGATGTTATTGCTGTAATGCTAAAATAAATATTTTCTATGGAGAAGCTGTCGAGTTGCCGGCCTGTACTTTCTATGGATCTTTTGTGAGCTTAAATTAGCCAGAGCACCGACTACTCTACACACCAACTATACTATATAGCGCTAGAGCTTGGGTGAGTTTTTCTCTTACTGGTGTGAACCAGGGCCATTGAAATCCAAACACTGTCCATTTAGTCCACCACTGTCCACCAGCACTGGGCTGCATCTGGTGTGAACCAGCCCTTAGTATACAGATGATCACCCCTGGAACGCAATCAGCTTACTATATGTCCAGGGGTGATCATCAGTCCCCAACTGCAGACAATTGCCCCATGTGCAATTACAAGAGGGCAGCTGCGACTGCTGTCAGTCAGTCATTGATTTTTTTGATTTTTCTGCGACCACCAACCTCAACCTGTGAACCCAGCCACGGGAATACGCTGCATTCCTGGCACACCTGTGGCATAAATACCATCTGAGGCCTAAAAGGACTTTCCGGTTGCAGAAACATTTTAGACGGCACGCCAACGACATCTACTTTTTTCATTTAGGGCCGGTTCACATTAGAACACGGTGCAGAAAAACACATCGCCCATTTATTGTTAATGGCACCCCAAACAACGCAAATGCAGAGCACTTGGGGCACCAAATCACAAGATGACGCAGTACCAAGTGATCTGGTGCAGAACTTTTTTTTTTTTTTTTAGTGGTTCTAAACACACTTCCGCCCCACATCCGAATGGAAGAAAACCACCTGGCTTTCAGGAAAAAACTCAAGACCTTCCTCTTCTAGAAGCTGACAACACCAAACGCATTAGCGCCTTAAGGGGCGATTCAGTTCGCATTTGCAGCGGTTTATAAATTTTTCATTCAATCATTCATTCATAAAGCCTAAAAGGTTTTTATTTACCTTAAAACCTTTTGTCCTGGAGCTCCCCCCACTCCCCTCCTCCTTTTCCTGATCGGAGCCTGATTCAATCCAGCGATGTGCATCTCCTTCCGCGGTCTCTCTCTCTGTTCATTGGACAGACTGATAGCAGCGGGAGCGATTGGCTCCAGCTGCTGTCAATCAAATCTGGTGACACGGGAGTGGGGTTAATGGATGCAGCAGCGGGACTGCGGATTAACGCACGGGTGCTTTCCCTGGGGGGCACAGATGAAGAGGAAGGGCCTGGAGCGCCCGCAGGGAACCCGGAAGAGGAGGACCTGGGCTGCCCTATGCAAGACCATGGCACAGAGCAGCCATGTATAGGCATGTATTAGGCATGTTTGTTATTTTAATTGTACAAAAAAAACAAAACAGAAGGTTTATAAATCACCTTAAATATTTCATGCACTACTTTCTCACGTTCCGGTGCGATTTCAACCAATTCAAGCAAAATCAAAACTGAACACGTTCCTGTGCAATTCCGGTGTGAACTGTCCCTTAATATGAGAACCTGATACAAAGAGTTGACAATATGGATCCTTTAAGATCCTCTGCATCATCATTGGTTACATGACCCCACACTGGACAAATTCCTGACTCATATTTATAGAGAAGACCATCTCCGTTCTTTAATTTCCCTTTAAAGTGGTTGTAAACCCTCACATATACCCAGTGAAGTGACTGGCTTCAGGTCAGACACAGATATGAAACAAATCCTCCTACATAAGTTGTACTTGTCTATCTGCAGTCTTCTAGTCATCCGTTCAAAGTCCAGAATTTATAAAGCTTGTCTGAGCTGTCAGAAAGAAGGTGGAGAGCTTAAAAGGGGTTGTAAATGTTCATGTTTTTTTTTTTTTTCAACGTAATGCATCCTCTCAGTGACCGACCCCCCAGCCCCCCCGTTTTACTTACCTGACCCCTGGATCTTGACCCACGGGGACGCGCTGTCTCTGCCTGGGGTTCTTAGCTGTTGATTGGATGGATAGCAGTGCAGCGATTGGTTCCCGCTGCTGTCAATCAAATCCAATGACGCGGGCACTGGGGGGTGGGGCCAAATCCTGCTTTCGGCCTCTATGGATGCCAAATGCTGGACTCGGGAGCGCGCCCGCAAGGTAACCCCCCCCAGGAGAGCGCTTCTCCCAGGGGGGTTATCTGATGCTGGGATGGACCCGCGAGAGCCAAGGGACCCCAGAAGAGGAGGTTCGGGGCCACTCTGTGCAAAACGAGCTGCACAGTGGAGGCAAGTATGATATGTTTGTTATTTTTTTTTAAAAAACGAACCTTTACAATCACTTTAACCGGTTCCCAACCGGCGCACGCCGATGTACGTCGGCAGAATGGCACGGCTGGGCAAATGGGCGTACCTGTACGTCCCTGTACGTCCATTTGAATTCCCCGCCGTGCCATTGTGTGCGCCGGCCGGGAGCTCCGTGAGTCGGGTCGCGGGCCCCCGGGGACTCGATCGCCGCGGGGATACCCGCGATCGCCTCACGGAGAGGACGCAAGGGGAGATGCCGTTGTAAACAGCATCTCCCCGTTCTGCCTAGTGACAAGTGTCACTCGATCTCTGCTCCCTGTCACCGGAGCAGAGATCAGTGACATCACACATACAGCCCATCCCCCTGACAGTTAGTAATCACTCCCCTAGGACACACTTAACCCCTCTCCGCCCCCTAGTGGTTAACCCCTTCACTGCCAGTGCCATTTACACAGTAATCAGTGCATTTTTAATTGCACTGATCGCTGTATAAATGACAATGGTCCCAAAAATGTGTCAAAAATGTCCGACATATCCGCCATAACATCGCAGTCACAATAAAAATCGCTGATCACCGCCATTACTAGTAAAAAAAAAAAATTTTTAATAAAAATGCCATAAAACTATCCCCTATTTAGTAAACGCTATAACGTTTGCGCAAACCAATTATTAAATGCTTATTGCGATTTTTTTTTACCAAAAGTATGTAGAAGAATACGATCAGCCTAAACTGAGGAAAAAAATGTTTTTTTGATAAATTTTTGGGGGGATATTTATTATAGCAAAATGTAAAAAATAATGCGTTTTTTTTCAAAATTGTCGCTCTTATTTTGTTTATAGCGCAAAAAATAAAAAAAATCGCAGAGGTGATCAAATACCACCAAAAGAAAGCTCTATTTGTGGGAAAAAAAGGACGTCAATTTTGTTTGGGAGCCACGTCGCATGACCGCGCAATTGTCAGTTAAAGCGACGCAGTGCCGAATCGCAAAAAATGCACTGGTCAGGAAGGGGGTAAAATCTTCCGGGGCTGAAGTGGTTAAAGTGGAGGTAAACCCGATTCATGCTATTTGAGCTGGGCACATATCTGCAGTGTTTTCTTATCTCTCTTCTGTCCCGTAGCTTTCTCCTGCTCCGTTCTTCTGTTATCAGCATGATAACTCCTGACAAGTTCTGTCAACTGAGATAAAAGCAATGGAGGTTTGTGTTGGGGAGGATGCTATTAAATTAAAGATTAGCAGAGTGCTTAACTATTCAACCAACAGTTCTGAAAGCCTCCACCTATGAGGAGAGGGGGGTGTGCGCCTTTCCTCCAGTCAGCTGTCTTGGCTGTATGCCCAGGCTTCACTGCAGTGCTGAACAGGAAGAGAAAGTCTCCAAAACACATCTGAACTTTCTAAACAGTATACATAAAGCTGAAGACAGCAGATATACATGTAAAACTTATGTAGGGAGATTTGTTTCATGTTTGTGTATCATCTGAGGCTGTTCACTTCACTGGGTATATGTGAGGGGTTACATCCACTTTAAAGTGGTTGTAAAACCTTGTGTGTGACATTTACCTATTGGTAAGCCTAGAATAAGACTTACCTATAGGTAATGGAAATATCTCCTAAGCGTGCGACCGGGTACCATCCAATTTGGCCTAAAAAGACACTTTGAATGGATCCGGTCGCATAGCTTGCCCCAGCAAGGAATATTCCAGTGGAGCTCAGCATAGTACATCTTTACTTGTGACCAACACCTAAGACACTGGCGGAAAAAAAAAACAGTACTCCCAGTAGTGGGAAGGGTTATATAGTTACATAGTTACATAGTAGGTGAGGTTGAAAAAAGACGCAAGTCCATCAAGTCCAACCTATGTGTGTGATTATGTGTCAGTATTACATTGTATATCCCTGTATGCTGCGGTCATTCAGGTGATTATCTAATAGTTTCTTGAAGCTATCAATGCTCCCCGCTGAGACCACCGCCTGTGGAAGGGAATTCCACATCCTTGCCGCTCTTACAGTAAAGAACCCTCTACGTAGTTTAAGGTTAAACCTCTTTTCTTCTAATTGTAATGAGTGGCCACGAGTCTTATTAAACTCTCTTCTGCGAAAAAGTTTTATCCCTATTGTGGGGTCACCAGTACGGTATTTGTAAATTGAAATCATATCCCCTCTCAAGCGTCTCTTCTCCAGAGAGAATAAGTTCAGTGCTCGCAACCTTTCCTCATAACTAAGATCCTCCAGACCCTTTATTAGCTTTGTTGCCCTTCTTTGTACTTGCTCCATTTCCAGTACATCCCTCCTGAGGACTGGTGACCAGAACTGGACAGCATACTCCAGGTGCGGCCGGACCAGAGTCTTGTAGAGCGGGAGAATTATCGTTTTATCTCTGGAGTTGATCCCCCTTTTAATGCATGCCAATATTCTGTTTGCTTTATTAGCAGCAGCTATATAGGGAGTGGACTTCCTGTCTTAGGGTGTGCCAGTGTCCATCACCTGCAGGTGGCCTATAACGCACATAGTAACTACTATGGCTGTGTCCCGTGATGTACGATTAAAGAAAGACACTTAGTGCTCTGGATTGAGACAAGTACACACTATAGAGGGATATTCTTTGATAAATTGGGGTCTTGCTAGAGGGTATACACGTTCACAGTCATGGTGGTATATCCTGCCTTTAACAAAAGGTAAGCCGTACCCCACCGAAACATTGACATTTTTTAAAATTTGGTAATTTTCTCCCGCTGTTCACGTCTATTTGAATAAGGCCGTAGTATAGAGTGTAGGCTCGTTGTAAGGTGTCACCCCTTTGCGAAGGATCAAGCTCAGGACAACCCAATTAAAAACGTAAAACGGCAAATCAGAGTCATTGTGCGGTTCGCCACTCTTAGAGGAAGCGCTGGTGTTCTGCGGGAGGAAGATGGGAAATTCGTGTTGACAAATGTAGATTTCACAGTGGAAACCATGGCACAAACAGCTGGATGGCAGTTTCCTGCCGCACGCAGCCACCGACCCATGCTGATAAGTCACGCTATAGAATGGAGACACATGCAGACTTATTCCTCTCCATAAATTAGAATAATTATATCCGAGAGTCGTACAGATGTAGGGTGAGAAAAGGGAGGGGGGGTACAAATGAAAATAAAAAGGATATCTTCCCTCTCTGTGGCGATGAGTTTGTTCTGCGCCTCCAAATGCCGGATCTTCTTCTCGAAGGATTCATGCTCGGTCTTCAGACGTTCCTCTGTTACCTCCTTCTCCTCGCTCACCCTGGAAGGCCACAGAGAGTTCATATGACAGGGAACAAGTAACAAACTGGCAACGCTATAGTATTTTAGATCTTCATAACAAAAATATTCCTATCTACCCTTTTAATACACCAGTTTATGCAGGAGCAGAACAGGGAACATTGATATGGCATCACAGGAAATGGTCCTGCTCAGGTCCAACATGGAGGAGAAGAAGCCACACACAAACATTTAATATGACACTACTGTTCACACAAGCTTCTAAAATACCCCATTTGTATTTTAGCAAAAACATACAGTATCTCACAAAAGTGAGTACACCCCTCACATTTTTGTAAATATTTTATTACATCTTTTCATGTAACAACACTGAAGAAATGACACTTTGCTACAATGTAAAGTAGTGAGTGTACAGCTTGTATAACAGTGTAAATTTGCTGTCCCCTCAAAATAACTCAACACACAGCCATTCATTTCTAAACCGCTGGCAACAAAAGTGAGTACACCCCTAAGTGAAAATGTCCAAATTGGGCCCACTTAGCCATTTTCCCTCCTCGGTGTCATGTGACTCGTTAGTGTTACAAGGTCTCAGGTGTGAAGGGGGAGCAGGTGTGTTAAATTTGGTGTTATCGCTCTCACTCTCTCATACTGGTCACTGGGAGTTCAACATGGCACCTCATGGCAAAGAACTCTCTGAGGATCTGAAAAAAAGAATTGTTGCTCTACATAAAGATGGCCTAGGCTATAAGAAGATTGCCAAGACCCTGAAACTGAGCTGCAGAACGGTGGCCAAGACCATACAACACAATACATACAGGCCTCACCATGGTCGACCAAAGAAGTTGAGTGCACGTGCTCAGCGTCATATCCAGAGGTTGTCTTTGGGAAATAGATGTATGAGTGCTGCCAGCATTGCTGCAGAGGTTGAAGGGGGGTTAGCCTGTCAGTGCTCAGACCGTACGCCACGCACTGCATAAAATTGGTCAGCATGGCTGTCGTCCCAGAAGGAAGTCTCTTCTAAAGATAAGAAAGCCCACAGTTTGCTGAAGACAAGCAGACTATGGACATGGATTACTGGAACCATGTCCTGTGGTCTGATGAGACCAAGATAAACTTATTTGGTTCAGATGGTGTCAAGTGTGTGTGGCGGCAACCGGGTGAGGAGTACAAAGACAAGTGTGTCTTGCCTACAGTCAAGCATGGTGGTGGGAGTGTCATGGTCTGGGGCCGCATGAGTGCTGCCGGCACTGGGGAGCTAAAGTTCATTGAGGGAACCATGAATGCCAACATGTACTGTGACTTACTGAAGAAGAACATGATCCCCTCCCTTCAGAGACTGGGCCACAGGGCAGTATTACAACATGATAACGACCCCAAACACACCTCCAAGGTGACCACTGCCTTGCTAAAGAAGCTGAGGGTAAAGGTGATGGACTGGCCAAGCATGTCTCCAGACCTAAACTCTTTTGATCATCTGTTGGGCATCCTCACACAGAAGGTGGAGGAGCGCAAGGTCTCTAACATTCACCAGCTCTGTGATGTCATCATGGAGGAGTGGAAGAGGACTCCAGTGACAACCTGAGAAGCTCTGGTGATCTCCATGCCCAAGAGGGTTAAGGCAGTGCTGGAAAATAATGGTGGCCACACAAAATATTGACACTTTGGGCCCAATTTGGACATTTTCACTTAGGGGTGTACTCACTTTTGTTACCAGCGGTTTAGACATTAATGGCTGTGTGTTGAGTTATTTTGAGGGGAAAAACAAATTTACACTGTTATACAAGCTGTACACTCACTACTTTACATTGTAGCAAAGTGTCATTTCTTCAGTGTTGTCACATGAAAAGATAGAATAAAATATTTACAAAAATGAGGGGTGTACTCACTTTTGTGAGATACTGTATACATACATACAGTATACACACACTTTAAAAAAAAACAAAGAGGATCCCAAGCAAATTCAAGCTAGCCTGCAAAAAAACAAATACACAGATTAGAAAATGAAGAAACACACTGCAACCTACCTCAAGGTAGCCTGCACTGATCTGTGGGGATGAATGCAAGTTACCATGCATGGTATTAACAAGCCATGTGATGGGGAAGGCTGCCTTGTTAAAATGGGAGAACCTGATACATGTCCCTTCAGAGGAAAGTGACTGGGTCTATGCAAAACCCACCTCCAAAACAACTTACACCTACTTCACCAATGCTCCCACGCCCATCCTTTTCCCATTGCAACCACCACCAATGCTCCCCCATAAGTCCTTTTTCCATTGCAATTACTACCAACTACCCCTTGTCAAACCTTTTTCTATTGCAACAATGACCAGCACACTCCCGCCAATCTTTTTCCATTGCAGCAACCGACGTTCCCCTGCCAAACTTTTTTCAATTGCAACCACCCCTAACGCTCCCTCTTCGATCCTTTTCCATTGCAACCACCACCACTCCTCTGCCAATACTTTTTTTTTACTGCAACAACCAAGGCTCCTCCACCAATCCTTTTTCCACTGCAATCACCAACTTCCCCACACCAATTCTTTTTCCATTGCAACCACCATCACAACGCCTCCCCCACCAGTCCTTTTTCTATTGAAATCACTACCAACTCCCCCTTGCCAATCCTTTTTCTATTCCAACCACCCCCAACGCTTCCACGTTGATCCTTTTTCCATTGCAACCACCTCCACCACTCCTCTGCCAATCTTTTTTTTTTTTTTTTTTTTCTTTTTTACTGCAACCACCAACGTTCCTCCACCAATCCTTTCCATTGCAATCATCAATTATTTTTCCATGGCAATCACCACCAATGTTCCCCTGCCAATCCTTCGTTCATTGCAACAACGACTGACGCACCCCGACCAATCCTTATTCCATTGCAACCACCGCCACTTCGCTGCCAATCCTTTTTTCACTGCAACCAACAACGTTCACCCACCATACCTTCTTCCATTGCAACCACCACACGATGTCAGGGCAGAAGCAGTGCTTGTGCCCGAGCACTTCATTATGGAGGAGATCCCATGCTCCCTCATACCTGGCTGGAAGCATTTAACATTTTTGAAAAGCCACAAATGGAGGAGCGTGGGAACCCTGAGTGGGTACCTTAGTAGTCAGATTTTGATCGCTGGCTCAACAAAAGTCATTTCAAGAGCAATGAGGACTCTTTAGCCCAGAGTGCATATCCAGCAATGAACTAACAGGATCCCCAGCAAACTCAAGCTAGACAGCAAAAAAAGAAAAAAAAAAACTAAAAAACAAACACAGTACACCTCAATGTAGCCCGCATTGATCTGTGGAGATGAATGCAAGTCACCATGCATGGTATGAACAAGCCATGTGATGGGGAAGGCTGCCTTGGGAGAACCCGATATCTGTGCAAAGCCCACCCCCAAACCAGTTTACACCTACTTAACCAACGTTCCCCCCGCCAATCCTTTTTCCATTGCAACCACAACCGATTTCCCACCAATCCTTTCTTCAATTGCAATCACCAACCCCCCGCCCCCCCCCCTCCACCCATAAATCCTTTTTCCATTGCAACCACCATCAGCACTCCTCCATCAGTCTTTTTTAAATTGCAGTCACCAACTCCCCCTTGCCAATCCTTTTTTAATTGCAACAATGACCAAACAAACTCCCGCCAATCTTTTCTTCCATTGCAGCAATTAACGCTCCACTGTCAAGCCTTTTTTCCATTGGAAAAAAGACCAAGCACCACCACCAATCTGTTTTACCATTGCAACAACAAACGCTGCCCCGCCAATCTTTTTATCCAATGCAACCACCCCTATCGCTCCCTCGTTGGTCCTTTTCCCATTGCAACCACCACCACTCCTCTGCCATTCCTTGTTTCACTGCAACCACCAACGCTCCTCCACCAATCCTTTCCATCGCAACCACCACCAATTCTTTTTCCCACTGCCATCACCAACTTCCCCACACCAATTATTTTTCCATGGCAATCACCAACAACACTCCCTTGTCAATCCCTCTTCCATCGCAACGACGACCAACACACCCACACCAATCCTTTTTCCACTGCAACCACCAACTCTCCCCATCATTTCTTCTTCCATTGCAACCACCACACAATGTCAAGGTAGTAACAGTGCTTGTGCCTGAGCACTTCATTATAGAGGAGATCCCATGCTCCCCCATACCTGGAAGCACCAAGCATTTTTCAGTAGCCACAAAATGAGACGCAGTGGGAGCTCTAACTGGGCAAGGTGACAGGTTCTCTTAGTCAGATTTTGGTCGCTGGCTCCAGAATAAATTCCCAACAAAAAAGTTATCTAGAGAGCGATGAGGACTCTTTAGCCTAGTGTTGCTTATCCAGCAATGAACAGGTTAAGGACTGTGCGCCATTCTCAGGAATCCTATAGACGCCACTACAAAAACACCTGGCGCCCAAAGCAGAAGGGCATCTGAATGCTAAGCACTTCAACAAAAGCAATGATTTCTTTATGGAGTTAGCATGTCACTTAATGGTGCATTTTATTGCTAACTAAATATTAAGCAGAGAGTTAATAGAGTGAGAGATGGCCGGGCCTCACCATCTATTGCGCTTTAGATGCTCAGCCTAACTCCCCAATCTAAATGAGATCATTTCAACTGTGCGCCTCTGTATCCAACATGGAAGCACAATAACTCAGAACGGGTATTAAGCGGAGCGATCCATCACGCCCGCTTCTCTCACCACCTGTTTCAGCAAAGCGTGCCGAGAAAGATCAATTACATGCTAAATATGGGCACAGGAGCAACCTGTCTTACCCGCTGACAGGCCAATATTAGCACTCTAATGCGTTATTTGACATTTTTGCCCAAATCTAGGTCATCCTCACGCTCCCCGGGTCTAGACACAATCCTTCATAGGATGCTGCGGACAGGAACACCAATACGGGCAACAGCAAACTTCCCCTGAAAACTTGATGTGAAAAAGCTGTGCTCTAGCCAGGGGGCTGACAACCCAGGGAAGAAAAAAGGGAAAAGAAAAAAAAAAGGGAAAAGAAAAAAAAAAAAGGGAAAAGAAAAAAAAAAAAAGGGAAAAGAAAAAAAAAAGGGAAAAGAAAAAAAAAGGGAAAAGAAAAAAAAAAGATAAAAAAGGGAAAAGAAAAAAGAAGAAAAAAAAGGGGAAAAGAAAAAAGAAGAAAAAAAAAGGGAAACGAAAAAGAAAAAAAGGGAAAAGAAAAAAAAGGAGTTCCCCGTAGTTCTCGGCTCTTGATTGGATAGATTGATAGCAGCGCAGCCATTGGCTCCCGGTGCTGCCGATCAAGTTCAATGACACGGGAGGGGGGGGCCGAGTCATGCATTTGGCCTCTAGGGATGCCGATTGCTGGACTCGGAAGTGCACCCGCAAGGTAACCCCCCCCCGGAGAGTGCTTCTCCCAGGGGGTTATCTCATGTGGGGAGGAGCCAGGAGAGCCACCGAGGGACCCCAGAAGAGGATATTCGGGGCCACTCTGTGCAAAACGAGCTGCACAGTGGGGGTAAGTATGATATGTTTGTTATTTAAAAAAAAAAAAAATGAACATTTAGTATCACTTAAAATGTAGAGCTCAGAAACGCAACATTTTACCCAATTGTATGGTAAAATATAAAAGATGAGGTTCGTCAGAACACAAAAGCACAGTGGGGAAGATCACCTGTGTTAATATGGCAATCTGGTTAGAAAATAAAAGAAAAAAAATTTTAAAAATGTAAAAGCGCATCCACTGATCACAGGTGCAATGCCAGGCTCCTGCAGACTCTTCCTCTCACTCACCACACTTGGGTTTCAATGAGAACTACAAGTCCGTCTGCCGCGGTGGCAAATGGACCGATAGTTCATTCATTCAAAGATCTCTGTGAATGAAGGAAGCAGCAGTGCTGATGATTAAGGATGAGCTCAGGTGTGTTTGCAAACCTCACATGCAGAGCCCGCCAGGAGGTCAGCACTGCACAGCGCTAATCACAGGCAGTGAGACATTGTCCCGATGCGCAGCTGCAGAGATGGGGAAATGTCTCACTGTCTGTGATTAGCGCTCCGCAGTGCCGACTTCCTGGCGTTCTCTGGACGTGTGGGTTGCGAACACGCCTGAGCTCATCCTTACTGAAGATGCATGTTACAGCTGTAACATGCTACAAAAGGTGGAATTAGCCTTTAAAGTGGATGTAAACCCTCTCCTACACCCCCATTGAAGTGAACCGCCATTGAAGTGAACCGCCTCAGATGATGCACAGAGATGAAACAAATCTTCCTACATAAGTTTTACATGTATATCTGCTGTCTTCAATTTTGTATATTCTTTAGAATTCTAACATTGGGTTAGAATTTTTACTTCCCCATTCAGCAGTAAGAGTGGATTCTTTACAGACAGTTGATTAGAGGAAAGGCACACCCCCCCAACATTGTAGAGGAAGGAAGGAATGTGCAGAGCTGTACTGTGACAAGACAAGCACTCTGCTAATCAATTTATAGCAACCTTCCGGACACAAAATTTCAGGCTGGTTTTATCTCGGTTGTTGGAGAACTTGATCACAGAGCAACAAAACAGCAGAAGGAGAGAGAGACAGAGAGAGAGACAGAGAGAGAGACACAGAGCGCTAGAGAGAGAGAGAGAGACACAGAGAGAGAGACACAGAGAGCTAGAGAGAGCTAGAGAGAGCTAGAGAGCGAGAGAGCGAGAGGTGGAGAGAGAGATGGAGAGAGCGAGAGATGGAGAGAGCGAGAGATGGAGAGAGCGAGAGATGGAGAGAGCGAGAGATGGAGAGAGCGAGAGATGGAGAGAGCGAGAGATGGAGAGAGCGAGAGATGGAGAGAGCGAGAGATGGAGAGAGCGAGAGACGGAGAGAGAGATGGACAGAGAGAGAGATGGACAGAGAGAGAGATGGACAGAGAGAGAGAGATGGACAGAGAGAGAGAGATGGACAGAGAGAGAGAGATGGACAGAGAGAGAGAGATGGACAGAGAGAGAGAGAGAGAGATGGACAGAGAGAGAGAGAGAGAGATGGACAGAGAGAGAGAGAGAGAGAGATGGACAGAGAGAGAGAGAGAGAGAGATGGACAGAGAGAGAGAGAGAGAGAGAGATGGACAGAGAGAGAGAGAGAGAGATGGACAGAGAGAGAGAGAGAGAGAGAGATGGACAGAGAGAGAGAGATGGACAGAGAGAGAGAGAGAGAGAGATGGACAGAGAGAGAGAGATGGACAGAGAGAGAGAGAGAGAGATGGACAGAGAGAGAGAGAGAGAGATGGACAGAGAGAGAGATGGACAGAGAGAGAGAGAGAGAGAGAGAGAGAGAGATGAAATCGGGTTTACATCCACTTTAAGCTTTGAAAATGAAGGCTGGAAGTTGTCCGCTTGCAATGCACAGCTGCTCCATATTCTGCCCACTCCAGACTGAATAAATCCCTCTTATAAAGCGGTTGTATGCTCACAAAAAAATAAATAAATAAAAAAAACTGCAAGGCAAAAGGCATAATGAATAAGTATGCATCACATACTGGCTCATTATAAAATACTTACCTTAGTACAAAGTGCCGGCATCGCCTCCCGGTCACCGCTGAGAGAGCCAACATGTTCCCTCGCCGGTTCTTCCGGGTACGCGGCTCCGCCGCTGTGAGTGGCCGGAGCCGCGATGACGTCACTCCCGAGCACGTGCGCGGGAGTCCTCTTTCTGGCAAGGAGCTCAGATTTTCCAGCAGCATCCACCGGACCGTCAGCGGCTGCATGCAAGGTGAATATCTCCTAAACCGTACAGGTGCGTGCTGGAATAAGGCATGTCCTAAAAGCTTTAAAGTGGTTGTAAAGGCAGAAGGATTTTCAGTCAGCTAGCCAATCAGGGGAGGGAGGGGGCGGGACCGGGTCAGGGCTCCATGTCTGAATGGACACAGAGCTGCGACTCAGCTCGGGTGCCCCCCTAGCAATTGGCTTGCTGTGGAGGGCACTGAACAGGAGGGAGGGGCCAGGATCACAGAAGAGGAACCTGAAAAGAGGAAGATTGGGGCTGCTCTGTGCAAAGCTACTACACAGAGCAGGTAAGTATAGATATGTTTGTTATTTTTACAGGAAAAAAAAAAGAGACTTTACAATCACTTTAAGTTGACCTGCAGTATCGCTACTAATACATTCCTGACACATCGTAAAATAGTATCCTTTTTCAGAAAAGCTCCACGGATTCTTAAAAAGCCATCTTTGAGCCCTAATCCAGTAACTTTGCCTAGGCCGAGATGATGTCATCAGTCTGCTGCAGGCAGGAGGAAGAATTTTCCTCAGTCTCCTATCACCAAAGTGATCAGACTGCAAAATTGTAACTCTGCGGGCTTAAAGCGAAGTTCCACCCATAAAATTTACTTTACAGAAACAATCATCATAATCCTTCAGCAACAACAATTGGACTTTTTTTTTTTTTTACTCACCCCTTCTTTACTGTTGCTATGGGGTCTCCTGTATTCTGCCTCTTCAGCTCCGTGGCGAGTTACGTCATTTCCCTCGGTGCCTGCGCTCGCTAGGGCTCCTGGGAGATGTGCGTCATTCTTTCCCAGGAGTCAGTGGGCAACGCCCGAGGGCTTCTCATTGATGCGATGTGTGCTTAGTGCGCATGCTTGAGAACGGGCGGTGCATAATGGTTATTCAGCAGCACCGTAAACTCGGAAGTTGATGCTTGTGGGCTTCGCCTGCCCACAAGCAAGATGGCAATGCCCAAGCAGGAGGAATATAAAAAAGGTACGTTTTTAAATAAAATACTAACAAAAGCGGCGCTAGTTACCAGCCTAACGAATGCAACATTAGCATAAGATGATAGTAACAGATGGATTAAAAAAAAAAAAAAATCATATACATGGTTGGAACTCCGCTTTTAACTATAGAACAGTACTGCTCTAACGCTCAAGGAGATGAATCCTATTGGCTGGTGACACTGTCTGCTGGTCGGAATGTAAGGCTTGTCCGGCTCATCTTAGACTGCAGGAAAACACTGCAGGTCACACTGATGTGGTACGGGAATTCGCAGCGATTCCTGTGCGTTTCCCGCAGCGCATCACAAATCGCACTCAGTTCCTGCGAACCGCTGCATGTGTCAAGTGTTAAACGACATCCAAAAAAACAGGTTGCAAAATGCAGCGAGATTGGCTGAATCAGATATCATAGGATCTGATTCCAGTGTAAAAAAAAAAAAAAAAAAAAAAAAAGAAAAAACACAAAACAAAAAGACAAAAAAGAAAAAAAAAAGACAAACCCCCCCCCCCCAAAAAAACACAAAAATACATTTAAAAAAAAACAAAAAAAACAAAAAAAAAAAACAGAACAAGCACCTTTTTGTTGCGGCTACCGAGCAATCTGAGCCATACAAAATGAATGGCCTCAAATCCGTCCGTATTGCACCGCATCAGTGTGAACCAGCACTTAAAGTACCAAAACTTGCTGCCGTTTCACACAATTCTAAAACTTGATCCAGTACAACCTCATCTTTTATAGCTTACAAAAAAATGGGGTAACATGTAGCATTTGCGTGCCCCAAAATGAACTTTAGTGTATTGTTTACTGAAATTTTTGTTCTAAAAGGGCCAGTTCACACCATGCCCACACATGAATCGCACAGGAACGCGCAGTGTGATTCAGACTGCATGTTTGACCATTCTTCCAGAAGCGCATTTGTGAGGTCAGGCACTGATGTTGGACGAGAAGGCCTGGCTCACAGTCTGTGATCTAATTCATCGCAAAGGTGTTTTATTGGGTTGAAGTCAGGACTCTGTGCAGGCCAGTCAAGTCCCTCCACCCCAAACTCGCTCATCCATGACTTTATGGACCTTGCTTTGTGCACTGGTGCGCAGTCATGTTGGAACAGGAAGGGGCCATCCCCAAACTGTTCCCACAAAGTTGGGAGCATGAAATTGTCTAAAATGTCTTGGTATTCTGGGGTTGTTTTTTGGGGGTTGGGCTTGGCCCTTTAGTTCCAGTGAAGGAAACTCCATAAAGTGATCGTAAAGGATCGTTTTTTATTTTTTTTTAAATAACAAACATATCATACTTACCTCTACTGCACCTCGTTTTGCACAGAGTGGCCGCAAACATCCTTTGCTGGGGTCCCTCGGCGGCTCCTCCTTCCATCAGATAACCCCCATAGGGGAAGCGCTCTCCCGAGGGGGTTACCTTGCGGGGGGCGCTCCCGAGTCCAGGATTTGCGACCATAGGCACAAATGCCGGACTCGGCCCCGCCCCCGAGTCATTGGATATGATTGACAGCAGCGGGAGCCAACAGCTGCCCTGCTATCAATCTATCCAATCAACAGCCAGGACCACGTGGAGAGAGGGCCAGCGCATACCCCCGAAGAGATGAAGGGGGCCGGTGACTGCCAGGTGTTTTTTCACCCTAATGCATAGGATGCTTTTAGGTGAAAAAAAAACACAAAGGTTTACAACCCATTTAAGGCGTCAGAATACCAAGACATTTTAGACAATTTCATGCTCCCAACTTTGTGGGAAGAGTCTGGAGATGGCCCCTCCCTGTTCCAACATGACTGTGCACCAGTGCACACAGCAGACATGGATGAGCGAGTTTGGGGTGGAGGAACGTGACTGGCCTGCAAAGAGTCCTGACCTCAACCCGATATTCATCCCAAAGGTGTTCTTAGGAGCAGAGACTGTGAGCCAGGCCTTCTCATCCAACATCAGTGCCTGACCTCGCCCGCAATGCGATTTTACATGTGTGGGGGTGCCATTCCGAATGAATGGCAGGACTGTGCGATTCTGCAGAGCAGTGCGTTTTCACTGCGGGTGGTTGCGGGAATTGCTCCAACAGGAGCCAGTGGGAAGAGGTTAGATAGAAAAAGTGCACAATTTATGCATAGAAAACTTCCACAACCCCCCTCTGGCAAACATCAATAGTAAACGGATGTGCCACCAAGACAAAAAGGCAGCTGGGCTGGATAAAGACTGGAGCGCCTTTTCATTTCTGCTTCTGGAGGGCAGCGGACAATTCAGCAATGTAACCCCGGCCGGAAATTAGAGGGAAATCTATTCTCAGATGCAGAGAGGTCACCGGGATCTTATTAAATCTCACATAACATCCTGGGGGGGGACAAGGAGAGCAGAGCCTGCGGTAATTAACAGGACTTGTTTCTGGTGCTTATTAAAGACTAGACTGGGGCGAGACACAGAACGTGGATTGTGAACGGGTCAATCTAAGAGCCATTACATCACGCTTCATAACAGCTACAGCCGACAATGACATCAGCGCGGGGAAGCAGACGTGTTCTAAACATTATGTCAGGCTCCAAAGAGACGCCAATATATTTTCTTAGGGAATTGCTAAAGAAATGACTGCAGAAGCCGGGGACGGGTCAGACCCATCCAAAAGAAAAATGATCCTGGCTGTGGATGTGGTATACTTGGATTTTGCAAAAGTGTTCGACACAGTTCCCCACACACGGCTCATGTGTAAGGTAAAGTCTACCAGCCGGGAAAAATCCATTTGTAAATGGATAGAAAACTGGCTAAAAGACAGAATTCAGAGAGTAGTGGTTATTGATTCTTACTCTGAATGGTCTAATGCCCCATACACACGGTCGGATTTTCCGATGGAAAATGTCCGATCGGAGCGTGTTGTCGGAAATTCCGACCGTGTGTGGGCTCCATCGGACATTTTCCATCGGATTTTCCGACACACAAAGTTGGAGAGCAGGAGATAAAATTTTCCGACAACAAAATCCGTTGTCGGAAATTCCGATCGTGTGTACACAAAGCCGACGGACAAAGTGCCACGCATGCTCAGAATAAAGAGATGAAAGCTATTGGCCACTGCCCCGTTTATAGTCCCGACGTACGTGTTTTACGTCACCGCGTTCAGAACGATCGGATTTTCCGACAACTTTGTGTGACCGTGTGTATGCAAGACAAGTTTGAGCCAACATCCGTCGGAAAAAATCCTAGGATTTTGTTGTCGGAATGTCTGAACAAAGTCCGACCGTGTGTACGGGGCATAAGGTGATAGTGGTGTACCCCAAGGTTCAGTGTTGGGACCCTTACTTTTTAATATCTTTATAAATGATATTGGGTCTGAGATTAAAAGTACCATTTCAGTCTTTGCAGATGACACCGAGCTATGGAGTGGAATAACGTCCTTACAGGAGGTCTCCAACTTACAAGCTGACCTCAAAGCACTGTCCAATTGGGCAACTAAGTGGCAAATGAGGTTTAATGTTGATAAATGTAAAGTTATGCACTTGGGGGCTAAGAATATGCATCCATCATACATACTAGGGGGGAGTACAACTGGGGGAATCAATGGTGGAGAAGGATCTGGGTGTTCTGGTAGATTATAAACTTAACCACTTCCCGCCCGGCCTATAGCAGAATGGCAGCCGGGCGGTGGTTCAGTTATCCTGTCTAGGCGTCATATGATGTCCTTCAAGATAACAGCCGCCGCACGCCCGTGGGAGCGCACATCGCGGCGATCGGTGGTGCGGTGTGTCAGTCTGACACACCGCTATACCGATTTCGGTAAAGAGCCTCCAACGGAGGCTCTTTACCATGTGATCAGCAGTGTCCAATCACGACTGATCACAGTGTAAACAGGAAGAGCCGGTGATAACCCCCTAGGAGAAGCGCTCTCCTGGGGGGGGGGGGGTACCTTGCGGGCACGTTCCTGAGTCCAGCATTTGCGTCCATAGACACGAATGCCGGACTCGGCCCCGCCCCCCACATCATTGGATTTGATTGACAGCACCGGGAGCCAATGGCTGCTCTGCTATCAATCTATCCAATCGAGAGCCGAGAACCCCAGGCAGAGGAAGAGCGCATCTCCGCCGGGTGAAATTCCAGGGATCAGGTAAGTAAAAAGGGGGGGTGCTGGGGGGCCGGTCACTGACAGGTGTTTTTTCACCTTAATGCATAGGATGCATTAAGGTGAAAAAACACGAGGGTTTACAACCCCTTTAAAAGCACCAATGACGTTGTACCCAAACATTGACATCCTTTTTTCCCCCACAAATAGAGCTTTCTTTTGGTGGTATTTGATCACCTCTGCAGTTTTTATTTTTTGAGCTATAAACAAAAAAAGAGCAACAATTTTTTTAAAAAATTATATATATATATATATATATATATATATATATATATATATATATATATATATATATATATATATATATATATATATATATACTATTTGCTATAATAAATATCCCTACGAAAACAAATCAGTTTAGGCCGATATATGGTCTTCTACATATTTTTGGAAAAGAAAAAAAAAAAAACGCAATAAGCGTATATTGTTTGGTTTGCGCAAAAGTTATAATGTCTACCAAATAGGGAATAGATTTATGGCATTTTTATTATTTTTTTTTTTTACTAGTAATGGTGGTGATCTGCGATTTTTAGCGGGACTGCGACATTGCGGCGGACGGATCGGACACTTTTGACATATTTTTGGGACCGTTGACATTTTTACAGTGATCAGTGCACCAAACTTTAGTCATAAAATACAGTTCTGCTACATCACGTCAGGCTGACCCTTTTTTGCAGGTATAGCTATGTAAAACATTAAAAATAACAGTCTATACCAGGGATAGGCAACCCCCGGCACGTGTGCCACAGCGGCACACGAAGCCTCTTTTGCCGGCACTCGACTCCCTCCACATCAGCAAAGCAGCGCAGGGAAGTGTCAGTGAGACACCAATGTATTCCAATTACAGAATTCCCCACGCCGTTGTCATTGACTGTCATTGGCCACTGGTAAAGCCAATCACAGTCCTGCTAGCCCCGTCCACCATCTGGAGGAAGAGGACTCGCTCGGTTGCCACTACCAATCTCAGAAAGAAGAGATTTCACTGC
Source organism: Lithobates clamitans (assembly GCA_037952925.1). NCBI lineage: Eukaryota > Metazoa > Chordata > Amphibia > Anura > Ranidae > Lithobates > Lithobates clamitans. Next base: position 38,904 of record JBBGZY010002167.1, read on the forward strand.
GATTGAGAAAACCAATCAGGTGACAGTTTGTGGAATTACTGTTGAGCTTCTGGGAAATGTGTTGACATTATTCCTGAACCTTTACGTCACAGGACAGCGGTGGGGCAGATGTGCAGGGCAGGACAGCGGTGGGGCAGATGTGCAGGGCAGGACAGCGGTGGGGCAGATGTGCAGGGCAGGACAGCGGTGGGGCAGATGTGCAGGGCAGGACAGCGGTGGGGCAGATGTGCAGGGCAGGACAGCGGTGGGGCAGATGTGCAGGGCAGGACAGCGGTGGGGCAGATGTGCAGGGCAGGACAGCGGTGGGGCAGATGTGCAGGGCAGGACAGCGGTGGGGCAGATGTGCAGGGCAGGACAGCGGTGGGGCAGATGTGCAGGGCTGTACAGCGGTGGGGCAGATGTGCAGGGCTGTACAGTGATCTGAGGTGTGAAGGTGCATGAATTGGGGCTGATCTGAGGCGTGAGAGTGCAGGATGTTAATTTCTCACTACTCAAGTAGTTTACAGCATTTACTTTATAAAAAATCCTTTTCGTGATTGAGAGTGTGAAGTTGAAATTTTTTGTTATAAAATCGGCACGCTCAATTTCTTTGAAAACATTTTTCGGCACACTGTTCCCAAAAGGTTGCCCACTCCTGATTTATACTGTTTAAAATCCAGTAATACTTGGTCTCACCCTGCTCTGCACATGCTCAGTTGCTCTCCATTTTTAGGCACTGCTGAGTTTGAAAAAGCCGATCTGCTGACAGCGTTAAAACAGAATTAAACCCTCCTTTCCTTTACAGCCAAGGAAGCTGCTTCTGTTTGATCTGCAACTGCCATGGAGCTACATGTGATCAGGTATGACTCCAGCCATTTGATGGCGAGACAGTTGAGGACACAAGCAAAATGTGACAGTTTTTTTGAAACCGGTAAACTGATGGGTTTAGTTCTTCAAGATTTACTGCTCTGGCTTCAGCAAAATGGCAGCCTCCAGCCAGAAGTAACAATAGCAATGCTGGAGGCAATTTACAGCACACACTAATTTTGGTAGCATTATTATTATTATTAAAGCGGTTGTAAACCGTTGGGTGTTTTTATTTTATTTTTTTAGGACCTGCAAGGTAAAGGCATATTGTGCTAGTATGCATCACATACTAGCACATTATGGGAAACTTACCTGAAAACAAAGCTTTCCAGCGATACAATAGAGCGAGAGCAAAAAATAGCGAGAGAGAGAGCGAGAGCGAAAAATAGCGAGAGAGAGAGAGAGAGAGCGAGAGCGAAAAATAGCGAGAGAGAGAGAGAGAGCGAGAGCGAAAAATAGCGAGAGAGAGAGAGAGAGCGAGAGCGAAAAATAGCGAGAGAGAGAGAGAGCGAGAGCGAAAAATAGCGAGAGAGAGAGAGAGAGCGAGAGCGAAAAATAGCGAGAGAGAGAGAGAGAGCGAGAGCGAAAAATAGCGAGAGAGAGAGAGAGGGCGAGAGCGAAAAATAGCGAGAGAGAGAGAGAGAGCGAGAGCGAAAAATAGCGAGAGCGAGAGAGAGAGCGAGAGCGAAAAATAGCGAGAGCGAAAAAGAGCGAGAGCCAAAAAGAGCGAGAGCGAGAGCGAAAAAGAGCGAGACAGAGAGCGAGAGCGAAAAAGAGCGAGACAGAGAGCGAGAGCGAAAAAGAGCGAGACAGAGAGCGAGAGCGAAAAAGAGCGAGACAGAGAGCGAGAGCGAAAAAGAGCGAGACAGAGAGCGAGAGCGAAAAAGAGCGAGACAGAGAGCGAGAGCGAAAAAGAGCGAGACAGAGAGCGAGAGCGAAAAAGAGCGAGACAGAGAGCGAGAGCGAAAAAGAGCGAGACAGAGAGCGAGAGCGAAAAAGAGCGAGACAGAGAGCGAGAGCGAAAAAGAGCGAGACAGAGAGCGAGAGCGAAAAAGAGCGAGACAGAGAGCGAGACAGAGAGCGAGAGCGAAAAAGAGCGAGACAGAGAGCGAGAGCGAAAAAGAGCGAGACAGAGAGCGAAAAAGAGCGAGACAGAGAGCGAAAAAGAGCGAGACAGAGAGCGAGAGCGAAAAAGAGCGAGACAGAGAGCGAGAGCGAAAAAGAGCGAGAGCGAAAAAGAGCGAGAGCGAGAGCGAAAAAGAGCGAGAGCGAGAGCCAAAAAGAGCGAGAGCGAAAAAGAGCGAGAGAGAGAGCGAAAAAGAGCGAGAGAGAGAGCGAAAAAGAGCGAGAGAGAGAGCGAAAAAGAGCGAGAGAGAGAGCGAAAAAGAGCGAGAGAGAGAGCGAAAAAGAGCGAGAGAGAGAGCGAAAAAGAGCGAGAGCGAGAGCCAAAAAGAGCGAGAGCGAGAGCCAAAAAGAGCGAGAGCCAAAAAGAGCGAGAGCCAAAAAGAGCGAGAGCCAAAAAGAGCGAGAGCCAAAAAGAGCGAGAGCCAAAAAGAGCGAGAGCCAAAAAGAGCGAGAGCCAAAAAGAGCGAGAGCCAAAAAGAGCGAGAGCCAAAAAGAGCGAGAGCGAGAGCCAAAAAGAGCGAGAGCGAGAGCCAAAAAGAGCGAGAGCCAAAAAGAGCGAGAGCCAAAAAGAGCGAGAGCCAAAAAGAGCGAGACAGAGAGCGAGAGCGAAAAAGAGCGAGACAGAGAGCGAGAGCGAAAAAGAGCGAGACAGAGAGCGAGAGCGAAAAAGAGCGAGACAGAGAGCGAGAGCGAAAAAGAGCGAGACAGAGAGCGAGAGCGAAAAAGAGCGAGACAGAGAGCGAGAGCGAAAAAGAGCGAGACAGAGAGCGAGAGCGAAAAAGAGCGAGACAGAGAGCGAGAGCGAAAAAGAGCGAGAGCGAAAAAGAGCGAGAGCGAGAGAGAGAGCGAAAAAGAGCGAGAGAGAGAGCGAAAAAGAGCGAGAGAGAGCGAAAAAGAGCGAGAGAGAGCGAAAAAGAGCGAGAGAGAGCGAAAAAGAGCAAGAGAGAGAGCGAAAAAGAGCGAGAGAGAGAGCGAAAAAGAGCGAGAGAGAGAGCGAAAAAGAGCGAGAGCGAGAGCGAAAAAGAGCGAGAGCGAAAAAGAGCGAGAGCCAAAAAGAGCGAGAGCCAAAAAGAGCGAGAGCCAAAAAGAGCGAGAGCGAAAAAGAGCGAGAGCGAAAAAGAGCGAGAGCGAAAAAGAGCGAGACAGAGAGCGAGAGCGAAAAAGAGCGAGACAGAGAGCGAGAGCGAAAAAGAGCGAGACAGAGAGCGAGAGCGAAAAAGAGCGAGACAGAGAGCGAGAGCGAAAAAGAGCGAGACAGAGAGCGAGATCGAAAAAGAGCGAGACAGAGAGCGAGAGCGAAAAAGAGCGAGAGCGAAAAAGAGCGAGAGCGAGAGAGAGAGCGAAAAAGAGCGAGAGAGAGAGCGAAAAAGAGCAAGAGAGAGAGCGAAAAAGAGCAAGAGAGAGCGAAAAAGAGCAAGAGAGAGCGAAAAAGAGCAAGAGAGAGCGAAAAAGAGCAAGAGAGAGAGCGAAAAAGAGCGAGACAGAGAGCGAGAGCGAAAAAGAGCGAGACAGAGAGCGAAAAAGAGCGAGACAGAGAGCGAAAAAGAGCGAGACAGAGAGCGAAAAAGAGCGAGACAGAGAGCGAGAGCGAAAAAGAGCGAGACAGAGAGCGAGAGCGAAAAAGAGCGAGACAGAGAGCGAGAGCGAAAAAGAGCGAGACAGAGAGCGAGAGCGAAAAAGAGCGAGAGCGAAAAAGAGCGAGAGCGAGAGAGAGAGCGAAAAAGAGCGAGAGAGCGAAAAAGAGCGAGAGAGAGCGAAAAAGAGCAAGAGAGAGAGCGAAAAAGAGCAAGAGAGAGAGCGAAAAAGAGCAAGAGAGAGAGCGAAAAAGAGCGAGAGAGAGAGCGAAAAAGAGCGAGAGAGAGAGCGAAAAAGAGCGAGAGCGAAAAAGAGCGAGAGCGAAAAAGAGCGAGAGCGAAAAAGAGCGAGAGCGAAAAAGAGCGAGAGCGAAAAAGAGCGAGAGCGAAAAAGAGCGAGAGCCAAAAAGAGCGAGAGCCAAAAAGAGCGAGAGCCAAAAAGAGCGAGAGCGAGAGCGAAAAAGAGCGAGAGCGAAAAAGAGCGAGAGCGAAAAAGAGCGAGACAGAGAGCGAGAGCGAAAAAGAGCGAGACAGAGAGCGAGAGCGAAAAAGAGCGAGACAGAGAGCGAGAGCGAAAAAGAGCGAGACAGAGAGCGAGAGCGAAAAAGAGCGAGACAGAGAGCGAGAGCGAAAAAGAGCGAGACAGAGAGCGAGAGCGAAAAAGAGCGAGACAGAGAGCGAGAGCGAAAAAGAGCGAGACAGAGAGCGAGAGCGAAAAAGAGCGAGACAGAGAGCGAGAGCGAAAAAGAGCGAGACAGAGAGCGAGAGCGAAAAAGAGCGAGACAGAGCGAGAGCGAAAAAGAGCGAGACAGAGAGCGAGAGCGAAAAAGAGCGAGACAGAGAGCGAGAGCGAAAAAGAGCGAGACAGAGAGCGAGAGCGAAAAAGAGCGAGACAGAGAGCGAGAGCGAAAAAGAGCGAGAGCGAAAAAGAGCGAGAGAGAGAGCGAAAAAGAGCGAGAGAGAGCGAAAAAGAGCGAGAGAGAGAGAAAAAGAGCGAGAGAGAGAGCGAAAAAGAGCGAGAGAGAGAGCGAAAAAGAGCGAGAGAGAGAGCGAAAAAGAGCGAGAGAGAGAGCGAAAAAGAGCAAGAGAGCGAAAAAGAGCGAGAGAGAGAGCGAAAAAGAGCGAGAGCGAGAGAGAAAGAGAGCGAGAGAAAGAGAGCGAGAGAGCGAGAGAAAGAGCGAAAGAGCGAGAGAGCGAAAGAGCGAGAGAGCGAGAGCGAGAGAGCGAGAGAAAGAGAGCGAGAGAAAGAGAGCGAGAGAAAGAGAGCGAGAGAAAGAGAGCGAGAGAAAGAGCGAGAGAGGGAGCGAGAGAGGGAGCGAGAGAGGGAGCGAGAGAGGGAGCGAGAGAGGGAGCGAGAGAGAGAGAGAGAGAGAGAAAGAGCGAGAGAGGGAGCGAGAAAGAGCGAGAGAGAGAGAGAAAGAGAGCGAGAGAGGGAGTGAGAAAGAGCGAGAGAGGGAGCGAGAGAGGGAGCGAGAAAGAGCGAGAGAGGGAGCGAGAAAGAGCGAGAGAGGGAGCGAGAGAGGGAGCGAGAAAGAGAGAAAGAGCGAGAGAGGGAGCGAGAAAGAGCGAGAGAGGGAGCGAGAAAGAGCGAGAGAGGGAGCGAGAAAGAGCGAGAGAGGGAGCGAGAAAGAGCGAGAGAGGGAGCGAGAAAGAGTGAGAGAGGGAGCGAGAAAGGGAGCGAGAAAGAGCGAAAGAGGGAGCGAGAAAGAGAGCGAGAAAGAGAGCGAGAAAGAGAGCGAGAAAGAGAGCGAGAAAGAGAGCGAGAGAAAGAGAGCGAGAGAAAGAGAGCGAGAAAGAGAGAGAGGGAGTGAGAAAGAGAGAGGGAGTGAGAAAGAGAGCGAGCGAGAGAGAGAGCGAGAGAGAGAGCGAGAGAAAGAAAGAGGCAATCCAGCAGCTAGTTAGCTGCTGCCTAATATATCCCACCCGCTGTAGCTGTCAGTGATTCATAATGTTATGGGTGATCAGGGTAAAGCCTGTAAAATATTACTGGATATATAAATATATATATATTTTATTTTTTTAAATTATTAAATATATTTATTAATAAAGAGAGGTAATAATAATAAATATATATATATTTTTTTTACTACCTCTCTTTATTAAAATATATTTAAAAAAATGTTTATATATAAAAATAATAAATCTCTATCTAAATATATAATCAAATATATTAATATATTTATTATTATTTTTGTCTATAAAAAAAAAAAAAAATATTTTAGTCGTCATACATATTTATAACCTAGAATATATAGAATAAATCTGGTAAAATCTTGGTGCTATATAAAATACTACTAATATGAATAATAATAGCATCGCCTAGGAAGGGGCGGGGGAGGGGGGGGAGCTAGACCTGTAAATGTCATGAACTGCAGTAAAGTGAAGTCTCCTGCTCTGCCAGCCAGGGCTGTGCTGTATGGCAGAACTGCGCAAGTCTTAGGCCTGGATGGACAGCGATACAAGAATTTTAGCGCATAAAACAACCCTCACATATGTACATCATCCATGTATTTTAGCGTCTTGCCAGGCGTTTAGCTTTAAAAAGTGAGGAGGCGCCCTGTAAAAATAAAACCTCACATGCATTTTTATATTAAAAGTTCCTATTTCCGTTTGGTCACAATAAACCATCTACCTCCAATGCGAATCCTCAAACTCTGGAAAGCCATGCAAATCCTCTCCCAGCCATGAAATCAGGATAAGGAAGGAAAGCTCACCTTGCCAACTCTTTGATTAGATTTGCAATTCTCCTCTTGTCTTCTGGGCACAAATCCTTCAAAGAGGCACTTCTGGAGTCAGCTTCTCCCCGAGTCCCCTGAAGAGAGATGAATCCATGAGATACAAAGACTGCAGGCCACCAAAGCCAGGACATAAAGGCAGAGAAGGAAGGTAATAATTCCCAATTACATTTCTATCAGTGGTGTCAGCGCACAGAGGAAGAAAAACAACTGAAATATCAACTCGGAGACGGATAGTAAACAAAATGTCAATTGCAGGAGTGGAGATACGTTCTGTGTCATGTCCATAGAGCAATTTAAAGTGAACCTGTCAGTTACAGCGAAGAATAGGGACCTGGAGGATCCAACAATCACCATCAATGGTTTCAAAATATCAAATAAGACCTTGGATTACGGGTCTCCGTATAAAGGGGAACCTACCCAAGGCTGATCTAAATTCCCTCCAATTGTCTCTGTATGTAGAAAAAAGAAAAAAAAATAATAATAAATATATTCCATGCTGGTGTCTGCCAGGTCCCGAATGTAAATTTCACCGACACCAACATCGGGGGTTATTACCGGCACAGACACCAACGATGGAGGATATTTTTAATGCCATCACAGACACCAATTGCTGGGGGTTATTTATTGCCGTCTGTCAGGGCTAGGCTCAGCCCTTCCTTCTCTGAGCTGGCCGCTCAGCTGACAGCTAATTGCCAGCTCTTATCTCTGCACAGTTACTCAGCTGTTGATGATATCCTGCTCGTCAGTCCTGCCTACTTAAGCCGTTCAGTCCAGAGGAGCTCTACCTTCGCCTTGGTCACATCACAGAAACCATCTCCGGCGATCCTGTTCAAGACTTGCTTTGCTGACATCCCTTCTGGCTCCAGATCCTGCTTGCTGTTCTAATACATTGATCCCTGACTTCTGGCTTGGCTGACTATCTGCTCCGTTTACTGAACTTTGGCTATGTTTTGACCAAGTTTGTTCTTTTTACTTTTATTATTAAACCGGTGTGATTTAACTGTACTTCTGTCTTGGCCTGATTTCATGGTTTCTGACACCGTCACAGACACCAACGCCGGGGGTTATTTATTGCCGTCACAGACATTAGTGCTGGAGATTATTTATTGCCTTCACAGATACCAATGCTAGGGGTTATTTACTGCCGTCACAGACACCAATGCTGGAGGTTATTTATTGCCGTCACAGACACCAATGCTGGAGGTTATTTACTGCCGTCACAGACACCAATGCTGGAGGTTATTTATTGCAGTCACTGACACCAATGCTAGGGGTTATTTATTGCCGTCACAGACACCAATGCTGGGGGTTATTTATTGCCGTCACAGACACCAATGCTGGAGGTTATTTATTGCCGTCACTGACACCAGTGCTGGGGGTTATTTATTGCTGTCACAGACACCAGTGCTGGGGGTTATTTATTGCCATCACAGACACCAGTGCTGGGGGTTATTTATTGCCGTCTGTCAGGGCTGGGCTCAGCCCTTCCTTTTCTGAGCTGACCGTTCAGCTGTCGGCTAATTGCCAACTCCTATCTCTCCAGTTACTCAGCTGTTAATATCCTGCACGTCAGTCCTGCCTACTTAAGCCATTCAGCTCAGAGGAGCTCAGCATTCGCCTTGGTCACATCACAGAAACCATCTCTGGCGATCCTGTTCAAGACTTGCTTTGCTGACACCCCTTCTGGCTTCAGATCCTGCTTGCTGTTCCACTTCAATGATCCCTGACTTCTGGCTTGGCTGACTATCTGTTCCGGTTACTGAACTTTGGTTATGTTTTGACCAAGTTTGTTCTTTTTACTTTTATTATTAAACAAGTGTGATTTAAGTGTACTTCTGTCTCAGCCTTATTTCATGGTTTCTGACACCGTCACAGACACCAACGCTAGGGGTTATTTCTTGCCGTCACAGACACCAATGCTGGAGGTTATTTATTGCCATCACAGACACTAATGCTGGGGGTTATTTATTGCCACAGGCAACAATGATCACTCCAGCTCTCTTTTTAAAGCACATTGAAAAAAAAATAATTAAATAAAAAATGGAGCAGCAATGACATTTCCTTCAGGTAAATGGGCTGTCTGACTCAATGCAAACCACCTCAAAGCACTAAAACACGCTATTTTGTGCAGCCCTCTGGATGTGTTGGAGGACGCATTTGAGGCCCTCTGTTAAATTCAAAATTGACTGCCACAGCTGTACAACCAACAGATTGCTTCCATGTGAAAGCCGACAGTTGACTTAGTAGAGTTTACACAAGCCCGCTGCTGTTTAACATATGTTGGTGGCAGCAAAATGGTTAAAAACGAAAAAAAAAAAAAAAAATTGTGAAAAATATGAAAAGGGCCCCTTCATTTCTCTATATGCACCAAGATAAATTAGGTTAACGCATTACTAAAAACTCTTTACACCAAAACAAAATTTTCAACTAGCATATAAAGGCTTGAGCAGTGCATGTATAAATCACAGTCACATGCACAGATATCCTCAGACTATACATGTCCCATAATGACTTGCACCTGCATTTTTTAATGCGGGTGTAAGCTCCCCAATTATTTGCAAGGTGTCTGCCAATTCCTGGGGACAATGTCAGCCAGCTGGACTGTGGACAGTGCTGTGAAGCTTCATTACTAGTTGTAGGAGGTGCTATGTGGCAGCGGCGACTCGTAGCAATGGAGTTCACAACAAGAACATCGAGGAGAGTGGCTATGCCATCCCTACAGTAAGATCATGTAAGGCTAGCATAGCCACCCTGAAAAAGGTCTAATAAAAAAAATAGGACACATATAAAGAAATGTGCACTGGAAAATGTAATGGAAAATTAAACTATTACTTTGGGTTCAGTTACAATTTAAGGAAGCCATGCATTAAGCCCCACCCCCCACAAAAAAGCACCTATACCAATTTTGATGGCAGCACATTGCACACACACACCATGTGTTAGTTTGACGTCTCTCCGTGCTCCGGGTTGTCCAGCAATCAGCATTGGAACCTGCCAACCATCTACCAGCAGCACCCCTTCATGCCATCTATGTCTCTGACGGCATCAATCAGGATGTGCAATAACAAGACTTGGAGATTGCATGGAGGGGCGGAGAAACAATCTTACAAAAAAAATAAATACAGTGGACTTTGAGTTATCTGTAACTTCCATATCTTGGAAGTACAGTACACTGCGTTATAGGCCTGTAGCTTCAGGTGATTGAACACTAGCATGCGTTGGAGGACACGACACTAGAGCTGCACGATTCTGGAAAAAATGAGAATCACAATTTTTTTGCTTAGAATAAAGATCTTGATTCTCAGCGTAACATTTTTCACATTATACAAAAAAAATGGGCTAACTTTGCTGTTTAGTTTTTTTTTAATTCATTGAATTGCCACCCCCCCCCCCCCCAACCCAAGACTGCTGCACAAATACTGTGTGACATAAAATATTGTAACAACAACCGCCATATTATTCTCTAGGGTCTCTGCTAAAAAAAAAAAAAAAAAAAAATTGATATAATATATTATATATAATGTTTGGAGGTTTTAAGTAATTTGCTAGCAAAAATACTAATTTTAACCTATAAAGCCACAAGTGTCAGAAAAAGGCCTGGTCTTTAAGTGGTTAAAACGACCACATTTGCAGACAGAAGTTGATTCTTTTATCTAAAAGAACAGATTGATAAATTGTTTATAGTTATCTCTCAGTGCTGAGAAATGTTGATAAACTTTTGTAGAGGCTCTTTTTTTTTTTTTTTTGACAGCTGTGAGTGAGCAGAGAATGGTTCTGCACTGTTTACAGAATCGTGGAAATGCTGGATTAAGATCCTGAGGGGGGTTCTACACGACACCCCACTCCCCTCAGGTTTACTAGCAATGCAGAGAAACCCAGGAATAGGAGGGGGGGGGGTAGCCTGCGTACTGTACTCCAAGATATAGAATTTACAAAATTCCTCTCATCTTAATTGCACAGAACAGAACACCGACAAAGCAATCAGACACTGGGATATGGGATGAATGAGCAGGGTGGTCAACAAAAAAAAAAAAAAACACAGAACTGTACCAACCAACCTAACTGCAAAGTGCCGCAGCAAGCAATTTGAGTTGAAAACTGGATCCACAGAAAGTTGGACATCCACCTGGTAAAACTTAGAAAAGGTATGAATAGAGAACCAGGCTTACAAAGCTGCACAACAGAGGCCTGGTGCCCAAATGACCAGGAAACACCCAATGACATGGAGCTATGTCCATTAACCTGTAAGCTCTGGTGAGGAGTTGTCTTATCAATCTATCCATGAAGATGTCCCTTGCAAGGTCCAGAGGGTAGGACATATAGAGAGTCAGTCTTCCCGACAGAGGCTGTTCTGAAGTAGACTGATGGCTCTGAATACATCTAGGCAGTAAAGAGCAATTTCCTTTGGACACTTTGGAGAAGAGTACAAAGAAGGCAAGACTATGTTTTAGTTGATGTGGAAGACTGATACCACTTTAGGAAGAAGAGATTGTCTTGGGAGTACAGCTACTTTGTCTTTATGAAGAATGAGGAATTGCTCCTTCAAGGAGCACCGGTAACTCAGTTGCTGTCATATCTGCTAGACGGGTCTCCAAGAAGGCCACTTTGCAGAAAAGATCCTCTAAGGGGGATTTCAAAGGGTGATTTCTGCAGAGGAAAGAACTAGATTAGGTCCCAAAAAAGCATAGGGTCCTGTAGAGGAGGCCTAATCCGAGATGCACCTTTTATAAAAGACAAGGAGGTGGTCAGATGCTTTTGAAAAAAAGGGGAAGAGTTAAGGCCAAAAACATGTCCATTTAAAAGCAGTAATTAAGGCAAAGGTCTGGTCAAGTCGCAATTTTAGGAAGGCCAGAATGTGAGGCACAAAGTAGTATAATTGGATTGAAGTGTGTTCATATCAGATAAAGGATTTCCAGACATGTTAGTAGATCTTTCTGGAAGTGTTTTTTTCTTGCCTTTAGCAAACTTGGGATGACAGACTCAGAGACCCCACTGTCCCATCAAAACCAGGACTGCAACAAACATGCTGTTAAAAGCCAGTAACTGAGAAACAGGGTGAATAGAGGGCCCAGAGACAACAGGCCTGTTGGGATGACGCCAGGGTTCATCTCCGAGTAGTCAAAACATTTCTATATATCATCAGGTTCTTCTGTGCCAGTTTGGTGCAATGAGAGTCACCAGTTTGCTCTCTTGTTCTATTTTGTGGAGCAGGCAAGGCAGAATTCGCACTGATTAACCTGAACTGCTACCAAAGAATTACCAAGGCATCCAATGCTAATGCTAGAGGATCCTTGTTTCTGACAAAACTGAAGCAACTTGTTGAATCATGAGGGCAGAATATCCATGTCCAGGGTCACCCATATCGGACATATGAGGTTGAAGATGTCAGGATGAAGGGCCCATTCTCCTTGGTCCAGGAAATGACAGCTGAGAAGATATTAGGTTGTGGACAGCAGTGATCATTGGATTGTGTTTTTCCATCCAAGAGATAATCTTGCTTGCTTCCATCAAGACTTCATGAACCATGGTACCCCTTGGTGGTTGATGTAGGACACAGCCGTGACATTTGATTAAACTTTGATTGGGTGTACTTGCAGATGGGGGGAGTTCAGTGTTGCAGAGCCATCCTTATTGATCGGACCTTCACTGATGACAGTGTTCTTTGTACTGTGAAGGACTGGAACACTCCTACCCAGCCTGAACAACTGGCATCTCTAGTTATTACTTTCCAGTGATAAGGAAGGAAACACTTCCCTATTACTGGAGGCTGGGCTGGAGATCCACAAATACTAGGGAATTCCTTGTTTGGCAGCATAGGAGCATGGGCAGGTCAAGAGAGGTCACCTGCTTGGTCAATTCCAACAAGATGTGCGAGAGAGGTCTCAATTGAAATTAGATAAATGAGGATACGCAAAAAGGGTTCTTGTATATCTGCAAATGCAAAGTATTCCTCTTGTCTCAGAGAGGCAATAGGTGACCTTGCAGATTCCATACAAAATTTTGGAATGTGAAGGCATTTGTTGAGGGATTTTAGGTGCAAGATAAGAAGCATACCCTGTTGGGCTTTGGTACTGTGAATAGGTTTGAACAGAATCGTTTGAACCAGTCTAATTATTTCAAGGAAGAAATCTTGGGAAGATTTTGGTTGATTTGAGCGAACAGGTTGAGCTGGAATTTTCCACTGTGGAAGAAGATCATCCCTCCTCCGACATCTCTGATCATTTTGTTAAGTGTCTTACTAAGCACATGACCTCCTTCAAAAGGGCATGTGTGAGATGTCTTACAGGCAGCTTCAGGTGACCAGACTTTGACCCACAAGATTCTGCGTGTGTAAATGGAAATTAGAGCCATTGTGTAAATTTGTGTCATTACTTGTGCTAGAGCATCCACATAATAACAGCAGAAAGTAACTGCTCAGTTAAAGTAGATTCCTGAAATACAGGATTGTGTAGGTTGTTCATTGTCTCAGTCCAGTTAGCTGTGGTTTGACATACAGAAATTACAGCAGTAGCTGGTTGCAGAGCTGGACCTGCAAGTATAAAGAAAGCCTTTAAGAGCGTCTCAAACTTTCAAAATCACCAGAACTTCTGAAAGACGAAACATATTCAATTGGTACAGTGAGATGTTTATTTAAGACAGACTGCATATCTACAACTGGAACAGACCACTTTTCTGTGAACTCTTTTTCCACTGGATGGAGCCTGGCAATGATTTTCGGAGGGATGAAAAACTTTTGTAGATTGACCCAATTGCCATATTGCCCATTTTATTTGTTCATGAACAGGGAATGCCTGTTTAAATGTAGCAGGTCTCTTTATATCCAAAAGGGCCTGGCAAGACAGGGCAAGTGCAACAATGCTGAGGTTTTTGCGCACAATAGAAGTGAGCATATTCAGGTTGGCAAGCATAGAGCATGAAGCTGCAAGATCAGAAGTCTGGGAAAGAAATCTTGCACAGCCTCCAGGTCCTCTCCACTCCATTCTACATCTACTTCTTACAGGGTGGGCATATCTGGAGATGACTCGGGTAGAGAGGTGGAGTTGGGAAAAGGGCTTGGTGTCTCAGACCTGGACAGGCCTGTCCTTAGGTAGGCAGCTGCTTTTGTGCCCGAGGTAGAGCTAAATCAGATACAAAGACTGGTGGTAAAATCTGGTCCTATTTAGGTGAAAGGGAAGCATCGAAACTGAGGTTGAGGGTTGTGCGGGCCTTCGTGAGAGAGAATGTTTGCCTCAGCTTTTGAATAGGCCACCCCTTTCGCGTGGTTTTGCTATGAGTGAGCGTGTCCCCCGTGAGGTACTTACGGAAGAGGGTGTGGATTACAGGCAAGCACGTCCAAGAAGGCGTATGCAGCACACCAGGTGCAGGGCGTGCTGTAGTGAAGCCTGCATAGAAAATGGGTGGGAGGGAGTCCAAGAAAACCTTATAAAAGGGGTCCGGGCGGAAGTGGTGGTAAACTGTGCAACCAATGGTCTGATACAGCACCTGGTCATCCACTTAAGACTAAGCTCTGGGTGGTTGAGTTTCTGCACCAAATTTTAAAAGTTTGCACTGTAGAGTGAAAACACACCAGACAAAACCCCAGTTACAATAAAGGGCAGAAATACAGTGCATCCGTCGAGGCAGGGCGTCATCCCGACTTCCAAGTCTGGATCCGCCAGCTGCCTTGATTGATGGCAGCCGCTGAGACGGCTGCTCCCCGCCCCTCCACAGCTCAGCGCTCCAATGAGCGTGGAGAAGCAGAGAGAGGAGAGACGCTGACTGACAGACAGCAGATCTCCTCTCGGGGATCTGTGAAAACTAAGCCATCGGCGATGTTCCGTGGCTCAATGCAGAGACGGCAGGGGAAAGATGCAGCATCGGTCTGATGCTGCATCCACCTAGGCAAGTATGAATCTTTAATTTAAAAAAAAAAAAAAAAAAACATACTTCTCTATAAAATTCATTATTTTCCCCAAAATTCTACAAACAATACCCCATAATGACAACGTGAAAGAAGTTTGTTTGAAATCTTTGCAAATTAAAAAGTTAAAAAAAAAAACGAAGAAAAAAAATCCCATGTACAGAAGTAGTCACAGCCTTTGCTCATTACTTTGTTGAAGCACCTTTGGCACCAATTACAGCCTCAAGTCTTTTTGAGTATGCTGCTACAAGCTTGGCACACCTATTTTTGGGCAGTTTGTCCCATTTTTCTTTGTAGGACCTCTCAAGCTCCATCATGTTGGATGGGGAGTGTCGGTGCACAGCCATTTTCAGATCTCTCCAGAGATGTTCAATCAGGTTCAAGTCTGGGGCACTGAAGGACATTCACAGAGTTGTCAAGTAGACACTCCTTTGTTATCTTAGCTGTGTGCTTAGGGTTATTGTCCTGTTAGAAGATGACCTTTAGCCCCAAAAAGCTCTGGAGCAGGTTTTTATCAAGGATGTTTCTGTACATTGCTGCATTCAATTTTCCCTTGATCCCGACTAGCCTCCCAGCTCCTGCCACTGAAAAACATCCCCACAGCATGATGCTGCCACCACCATGCTTCACTGTAGGGATGGTATTGGCCAGGTGGTGAGTGGTGCCTGGTTTCCTCCAGACAGGACGCTTGCCATTCAGGTCAAAGAGAGAGAACCTTCCAGAAGAACCATCTCTGCAGCACTCCACCAATCAGGCCTGTATGGTAGAGTGGCCAGACAGAAGCCACTCCTCAGTAAAATCACATGACAGCCCGCCTGGAGTTTGCCAAAAGGCACCTAAATGACTCTCAGACCATGAGAAACAAAATTCTCTGATCTGATGAATCTAAGATTCATCTCTTTGATTCATCAAACCAGAGAATTTTGCAGACTCCAACAGGTTTTCTTCTAAGATTGCCCTGTATTTGGCTCCATCCATCCTCCCATCAACTCTGACCAGCTTCCCTGTCCCTACTGAAGAAAAGCATCCCCACAATATGATGCTGCCACCACCATGTTTCACAGTGCAGATGGTGTGCTCAGGGTGATGTGTAGTGTTAGTTTTCCGCCACACATAGCGTTTTGCTTTTAGGCCAAAAAAGTTAAAATTTTGGTCTCATCTGACCAGAGCACCTTCTTCCACATGTTTGCTGTGTCCTCCACATGGCTTCTCACAAACTGCAAACAGGACTTCTTATGGTTTTCTTTCAACAATGTCTTACTTCTTGCCACTCTTCCATAAAAGTCAGATTTGTGGAGAACACGACTAATAGTTGTCCTGTGGACAGATTCTTCCACCTAAGCTGTGGATCTCTGCAGCTCCTCCAGAGTTACCATGGGCCTCTTGACTGCTTCTCTGATGAATGCTCTCCTTGCCCATCCTGTCAGTTTAGGTGGACGGCCATATCTTCGTAGGTTTGCAGTTGTGCCATACTGTTTTCATTTTCGGATGATGGATTGAACAGTGCTCCGTGAGTTGTTCAAAGCTTGGGATATTTTTTTTTATAACCTAACCCTGCTTTAAACTTCTCCACAGCTTCATCTCTGACCTGTCTGGTGTGTTCCTTGGCCTTCATGCTGCTGTTTGTTCACTAAGGTTCTCTAACAAACCTCTGAGGGCTTCACAGAACAGCTGTATTTATAGTGAGATTAAATTACCCACAGGTGGACTCTACTTACTAATTAGGTGACTTCTGAAGGCAATTGGTTCCACTAGATTTTAGTTAGGGGTATTCAGAGAAAAGAGGGCAGAATACAAATGCACGCCACACTTTTCACATATTTGTAACAAAAAATTGAAAATTTATCATTTTCCTTCCACTTCACAATTATGTGCCAGTTTCTATTGGTCTATCACATAAAATCCCAATAAAATATATTTACATTTTTGGTTATAACATGACAAAATGTGGAAAATGTCAAGGGGCATGAATACTTTTTCAAGGCGCTGTACATATGATTTTTTTCGTTTTTTATTTTTAGAAATTTGCAAAGATTTTAAACAAACTTGTCATTATGGGGTATTGTTTGAAGAATTTTGAGAAAAATAATGAATTTAATCCATTTTGAAATAAGGCTGTAACATAACAAAATGTGGAAAAAGTGAAGCGATGTGAATAGTTTCCGGATGCACCGTACAGGGTAACTCTGTCTTACTTGTGTCCATCACTGGTCCCTATAAAGGGATCAGGCTTCGCCCATCATGGTGGGCATTCCCCCAAAACTGGTCTTGCGGGGTCTGGTTTCCACAGAGATGGACTTGAGAGATGGACACAGAGCCCTGGACTTGAATAGCACCTGCAGGCTAACTACACACATTGCAAAAAAAAAGTGCCGAGATGAGCGCCCATGCAGGATCCAGTGTCCAAAGCAACATTACAGGCCATCTCCACAGCATGGAGTCTGAGTAGGGTTTCCAACGTTACACCAATCCAGGTGCACTTCTTTTATTGTTTTAGTAGAAGAAAATGGAGAGTTGATTGAAGAATCCAAAGACAAAAAAAAAAAACCTGAGGATTGGGGTAGGGTTATAGGTGTGATACCCAGGGAGTGTACTCTTAAAAAGCTTGCCAGTGTCCAATCACCTGAAAGTACCAGACTAGAACGCAGGCTCTATGAATACTCCACCTGTGTTCTCTATGACTTATGCCCCGTACACACGATCGGAATTTCCGTCAGAAAAAAAACTTGGATGGTTTTTCCGACGGAATTCCGCTCAAGCTTGCCTTGCATACATACGGTCACACAAAAGTTCTCTGGACTTCAGTCAAGAATGCAGTGACCTACAACACTACGACGAGCCGAGAAAAAGAAGTTCAATGCTTCCGAGCATGCCTCGTTTTTTGCGCGTCCGAATTGCATACAGACGATCGCATTTTCGCATAGGAACTTTTCCCCGACCGAAAAATAGAGAACTTGCTCTCAATCTTTTGCTGGCTGGAATTCCGCCAGCAAAAGACCGATAGAGCATACACACGGTCGCATTTTCCGACAAAAAGCTCTCATCGGAGTTTTGCTGGCCGAATTTCCGATCGTGTGTACGCGGCATTAGGATATTCTGCCTTGACGTATACTTTGAAGAGCATCTTTGGGTAATGTCTGATCCAGCAGGGTCCGGTCACAGCAGAACCAAAAGTCAAGACTGAGGACTCTTAAAATTACGAAACTATATATTTTACAGGGATTTATTAAATTGCTCCCCTATGCCGGTTCCCTAGTTTGTAGAGAAGTCTCTAATTTTTTTTACTCGGTGGAAAAGCAGCACCTCCTATGCAGGAGACCAGTCACCTCTGCCTTGTGCTTGTTCTCTAGGTGGACCAGCCTCCTCAATGCCCTCTAATACTATCAGTTTAAAAAAAAAGGGGGTGACCTCATCAAATCAGGACTTCCTGTATTAATAGAAATGCAGCATGGAAAGGATTGGTAGCTCCTCTTGCCAACCAGCAGAACGTTGAACCCAACGGCTGCAGAACACAGAACTTTTGGTCCCTACTAAAGATGCAACCAGCCATCTTACTACTAGTTTACACCACAGGGAAACAAGGTAATCCAGGAATAGATATTCAGGGATTACCGTATATACTCGAGTATAAGTCGAATTTTTCAGCACCTTTTTTTGTGCTGAAAGTGCCCCCCTCGACTTATACTCGAGTCAAGCACTTTTCTGCAGCAAAAAAATTTATTTTCCGAACCGACTTTGGGGCCCCGTATCTCAGGGCCACTTGGTGCTAGAAACCCCAAATTTGGTATGCAAACCCAGTGGACCTGGTACCATAACATATCCAAAGCTGGAGTTCCTAGCACCAAGTGGCCCCGAGATATGGAGCCCCAAAATAGGTTCGGAAAATATCATTCTCTGCTGCAGAAAAGTGCTTGACATTTTCTGAACCGATTTTTGTGGCCCTGTATCTCGGGGCCACTTGGTTCTAGAAATCCCAGCTTTGAATATTTTATTGTGCTAGTTCCACTGGGTTTGCACACCAAATTTGGGGTTCCTAGCACTAAGTGGCCCCGAGATATGGGGCCCCAAAATCGGTCAACTGTGTCCATCTGTAGCAATGTCATTTCGGAACACTTTGGGTTCAGAGACCCCAAATTTTGGCTGCAGCTAGGGGGCATCTAGGAACCCTTAACTACCGAGTTTGAAGTTCAGGGGACCTATGGCTGCAAATGGGCACAGTGAGGCTGCAAATGGGCATTGTTGACCCTCTTTTCCACTTACAGTAGCTGTGCATTTCTCACCCTCGTCTTATACTCGGGTCAATAAGTTTTTCCCATTTTTTTGTGGTAAATTAGGGCCTCGACTCATACTCGGAACGACTTATACTCGAGTATATATGGTATATAGCGAGGGAGGCAAAGGAAGGGTGAGAGAGAAAGGGGGGGGGGGGACCTGGACATGAGCTATAAGGAAAGGGGGCTAAAGCAATAAGCAGTACATTACCTGCTGATCTCTGTGCCGTGTCCAGTCTGGTACCAACTCCATAGACGTCTCTGGGACGGGAGCTGCAGCTCTGGCCTTTCTTTCTTCAGGTTTCGAATTCTTAAACTTGGAAGCTGATCTGAGGTTACCGTCACTGCAGAGTCCTAGACAGTGTGACAAGCCCATAGCATCAAAACATCGCAATGTCTCATATCCAGCCAAACAATAAAAACATAACATAACCTTTCAAAACTGATCAAAGACAAAACTATATATTTTTTTTGTTTTTTTAGCAAGAATACATCTTGCTTTATTAGTTGTTAGAGCTGCACGATTAAGCGTTAAGAATCGTTATCCCGATTTTTTTCCCCCCTTGCAATCTTGACAAAGTATTTCCCGATTCTTTTTATGCAGAGACTTCTCTTTCCTCTGCTAAAGTGACAGCCATCAAAAGAAAGTTAGAAAAAAAAAAACAGGCAGTCTGCCAAGAATCACAACATTCTTTAGCAGTGGAACTTAAGTATAAACATTTTAACAATTGTCCTTTAGATCAAAGGAATACACTTTGGTGTGTAAATGAGGGAAGTTTAACCACTTTAACACTAAAACTTTTTCTGACATTTGTTGGTTTCAAGTTAAAATCATTTTTTTTTTTGCTAGAAAATTACTTAGAACTCCCAAACATTATATATTTTTTTTTTAGTAGAGACCCTAGAGAATAAAATGGTGGTTGTTGCAATATTTTATGTCACACTATTTGCGCAGCAGTCGTTCAAATACAATTTTTTGGGGGAAAAATTACACTTAAATGAATTAAAAAAACCAGTAAAGTTAGCCCAATTTTTTTGTATAATGTGAAAGATTTTACGCCGCGAGAATCATGATCTTTTTATTCTAATCAAAAAAATTGTGATTCTCATTTTGGCCAGAATCGTGCAGCTCTATTAGCTGTACCTTAAAGTATTTTTTTTTATAAAAATAGTTTACACATTTGCTGCT
The DNA here is from genome assembly GCA_037952925.1 of Lithobates clamitans. Taxonomy (NCBI): domain Eukaryota; kingdom Metazoa; phylum Chordata; class Amphibia; order Anura; family Ranidae; genus Lithobates; species Lithobates clamitans. The sequence continues at coordinate 58,547 of JBBGZY010002167.1, forward strand.
CTTTAATTTCATGATTAGGTTTATTCTTTTGTAGATTCTTCCTTTAGTGACTTGCTATACATAGGACAACTACATTTATCACCCCAGCTTAGAGCTGCACAATTAATCGTTTAAAAAAATCGTGATCTCGATTTCTCTTTAGGATAAAAAGTGGTCTCCACTGCAATTTCACTGCGAGATCACTTTTAATCGGTGGCAGGAGAGGTGCCCCCCGCCGCACTCCGGTCGTCTCTGCTGCTTACCGGACCCGCCGGTAGCGGCGGAGACAATCGCATCCTCTCCCATGGATGCCTGGCTGCAGACTGAGGGGAAGATGGCCCCTGCTCAGCTCCATGACATGGGAGGGCAGAAGCGACGTCAAACGTCACTTCCGCCCATAGCTCTTAAAAAGGAGAAATTTTTTTTATTGCATTTTAGTGTAAATATGAGATGTGAGGTCTTTTTGACCCCAGATCTCATATTTAAGAGGACCTGTCATGTTTTTTTTTCTATTACAAGAGATGTTTACATTCCTTGTAATATGAATAAAAGTGACACAATTAAAAAAAAAAAAAGACAGTGTCAAAATAAAAAATTAAAAGTAAAATAAATAAGAAAAAATATATATATTTTTTTTTAAAGCGGCCCAACGAGTATGCACGCAGAAGCAAGCGCGTACCTGAGTAGCACCCGCATATGAAAACAGTGTTCAAACCACACTTGTGAGGTATCGCCGCGATCATTAGAGCGAGAGCAATAATTCTAGACCTCCTCTGTAACTCAAAACTGGTAACCAGTAGAAATTTTTAAACATCGCCTATGGAGATTTTTTTAAGGGTAAAAGTTTGTCGCCGTTCCACGAGCACAATTTTGAAGCGTAACATGTTGGGTATCAATTTACTCGGCGTAACATTATCTTTCACAATATTTTAAAAAAATTTGGCTAAATTAACTGTGGTCTTTTTTTTTTTTTAATTCCAAAAAGTGTATTTTTTCTGAAAAAAAAAAAAAAAAGTGCGCTTGTAAGACCGCTGTGCAAATACGGTGTGACAGAAAGTATTGCAACAACCGCTATTTTATTCTCTAGGACAGGGATATACAATTAGCGGACCTCCAGCTGTTGCAGAACTACAAGTCCCATGAGGCATAGCAAGACTGACAGCCACAAGAATGACCCCAGAGGCATGATGGGACTTGTAGTTTTGCTGGAGGTCCGCTAATTGCATATCCCTGCTCTAGGGTGTTGGAAAAAAAAAATTTATATATTTAATGTTTGGGGGTTCTAAGTAATTTTCTAGCAAAAAAAAATGGTTGTAAACAAGTAAAAGAGGCTCGGTCCTTAAGTGGTTAAGAAGACTTCTTCTCACTTCCTTTTTCAATTAAAAAAAAATGGACAGGGGTTTAAACTATTCCATATTCATCCAAAAGGGGGGGGGTCAGTTTCAAACATACGTCAATGTTAATTAAAATGTCAGACGATCTTTTGAGGTGCAATTTCTCCACCAACACCTGAAACTCTGATATGTTTAATGAGACGGGAGCACTAGGGTATGGCCATGTTAAACTATGACCATGAGAAAGGCATTGCTGTGAATCTGGTCAAGTCAGCATCTGAAAACCAGCTCCAGTATTTCAGCCGATTACTTATTGTGGGTTTGATTTAAAGCTGAACTCCAGGCAAACCATTCCGAGGAATAATATATTAGTATTCAATGTATAACAGGTGTAGATAGGAATCAGTTTTGTGCACACAAGTAAAGTATGAAAGCATCCTAAGTTCACCAGACATACCTGGTACATAGACCATCTGTTGTTCCTCATCTGAATCTGGATAGGACATTAAGGAAAGCAAAATTTCATGGCGAAGATTTCCTTCCACAATTCTTTTACAAGAAAAGAAAAAGTGGACCTGAGGTCAAAAGTGAAGATTTCACATCTTATGGGGGACATGTTAATTGTGCCCAAGCAGCACCTCTCCCTCCTGAAAAATAGCCAGGCACTTCCCACATGTGACCGTGCCTAGGTACTCATAGGGCAGTGATGGTGAACCTTGGCACCCCAGATGTTTTGGAACTACATTTCCCATGATGCTCATGCACTGTGCAGTGTAGTTGAGTATCATGGGAAATGTAGTTCCAGAACATCTGGGATGCCAAGGTTCACCATCACTGTCATAGGGGGCAATTTACTCTGTACAGAAACCAATCAGCTTCCAGGTTTTATTGTCAAAGCTTCATTGAACAAGCTGAAGTTAGAAGCTGATTGGCTACCATGCACAGCTGCACCAGATTTTGCACTCTCCGGTTTCAGTAAATCATCCCCACAGTCTCATAGCAAAGGCACTGCTACCTTTTCTAGCTACTCGCCAGAGATTTCTAGTGAGATTTGGTGATGTCACTTCAGTGCTGCTCACTCTTCTCCTTGCTGGAGATGAAGCTGTACCTGATGAACTGCAGTGCAAGGATCTCCCTGCTTGTGAGGTTCTATACTTCCTCCACAACTCCTTCTGCTTACCATATATACTCGAGTATAAGTCGAGGCCCTAATTTACCACAAAAAAATGGGAAAAACTTAGTGACCCGAGTATAAGACGAGGGTGAGAAATGCAAAGCTACTGTAAGTGGAAAAGAGGGTCAACAATGCCCATTTGCAGCCTCACTGTGCCCATTTGCAGGCAGCCATAGGTCCCCCGAACTTCAAACTCGGTAGTTAAGGGTTCCTAGATGCCCCCTAGCTGCAGCCAAAATTTGGGGTCTCTGAACCCGAATGGTCCCGAAATGACATTGCTGCAGATGGACACAGTTGACCGAATTTGGGGCCCCGAGTGCTAGGAACCCCAAATTTGGTGTGCAAACTCAGTGGAACTAGCACCATAAAATATCCAAAGGTGTGGGTTTTCTAGCACCAAGTGTCCCTGAGAGACAGGGCCCCAAAAATTGGTTCAGAAAATGTCAAGCACTTTTCTGCAGCAGAGAATGACATTTTCCAAACCAATTTTGGGGCCCCGTATCTCAGGGCCACTTAGTGTTATGAACCCCAGCTTTGGATATGTTGTGGTACCAGTTCCACTGGGTTTGCACACCAAATTTGGGGTTCCTAGCACAAAGTGGCACTGAGATACAGGGCCCCAAAGTTGGTTCGGAAAATGAAATATTTTGCTGCAGAAAAGTGCTTGACTCGAGTATAAGTCGAGGGGGGCACTTTTAGCACAAAAAAATTTTAAATCATAAATTTCCATCAGCGGAGGGCTGCTTTCACACAAGGAAGCAAAGCCTGGCTCCTACATTGCCACCTCCACACAGAGACACAGTGCAGAACAAGGCATGGTAAGACAATGATGGGGAAAGATCAACTGAAAGGAGAACACAGGCAATACTGGTAATTCGTTCTTTCCTCCCTGCTTGCCTTTACTTGGGGGAGCTTCCATGATACAGGTCACACTGAAAACACTCCAATGTACCATGTCCCCTAAGGACATACCCTCCCAGCCCCCAATGGGCCCCGTGTACTATGTCCCCCTAGTGACACATCCCTCCCAGCCCCCAATGGGCCCCCGTGTACCATGTCCCCCTAGTGACACATCCCTCCCCACCCCCCCCCCCATGTACCATGTCCCCCTAGTGACACATACCTGCCAGCCCCCCATGTACCATGTCCCCTTAAGGACATACCCTCCCAGCCCCCAATGGGCCCCGTGTACCATGTCCCCCTAGTGACACATCCCTCCCAGCTCCCCCCCCCCCCCGTGTACCATGTCCCCCTAGTGACACATCCCTCCCAGCCCCCACCATGTACCATGTCCCCTTAAGGACATACCCTCCCAGCCCCCAATGGGCCCCAAGTACCTCCTAGTGACAGAGATTTCTTTTAGTAGTATTTAAACACTGCTGAGTTGTTTTTTTTACTAAAAAAAAAAGGAAAAGACGAAAAATTTTAAAAAGAAAAAAAAAAATATATATTTAGTATGTCAGTAAATTTTGTAAATAAGTAATCTTTCTCCTTCACTGATTGGCACCAATTGGTAGTAGTTGTGGGCTTTGATGAGGAGGCACTGACTGGCATCACTTATGGTCACTGCTGGGGCTTTCCTGTAATCAGAGCATTGATGATCAGTGTCCCGATTACCTGCCCTGGTCTCCCCTGCGAGGAGATGCCGCTGATCGACTCTCCTCGCCGCACACTGTCAGTGTGAGTCAATGACAGCTGATTACCGTCACTTCTGCATTTACATGTGACTGGCTGTGATTGGACACAGCCTATCACATGGTTAAAAGGGGTTGTAAACTCTTGTTAAAAAAAAAAAAAAAAAAACATATCACACTTACCTCCACTGTGCAGTTCGTTTTGCACAGTGTGGCCCCGAACCTCGTCTTTTGGGGTTCCCCAGCTGCGTTCGCAGCTCCTCCCCGCATTGATAGACCCACTAGGAGAAGTGCTCTCCCGAGGGGGGGGGGGTTAACTTGCAGGCGCGCTCCCGAGTCCAGCATTTGCGTCCATAGACACAGAATGCCGGACTCGGCCCCGCCCCCTGCATCAATTGATTGAAATGAGACGGAGCCAATGGCTGCGCTGCCATCAATCTATCCAATCAAGAGCCGAGGTCCCCGGGCAGAGCGCGACTCCGGCGAGGGACCGAACGGGCTCAGGTGAGTAAAAAAAAAAAAGGGGGGGGGGGCTGGTCAGTAGTTTTCTCACCTTAATGCATAGAATACATTAAGGTGAAAAAACATGAGGGTTTACAACCCCTTTAACCACCTCAATACCGGGCACTTAACCCCCCCCCCCTTCCTGCTCAGGCCATAGTTCAGCGCTCTCACACTTTGAATGACAATTGCGCGGTCATACAACACTGTACACATGTGACATTTTTAGCATTTTCTTCACACAAATAGAGCTTTCCTTTGGTGGTATTTAATCACTACTGGGTTTTCTATTTTTTCCAAACAAAAAAAAAAAAAGGGGGAACAATTATTTTGAAAAAAAAAAAGTTTCTCTTAGTTTCTGTCAGTAAATTTTGTAAACAAGTAAATTTTTCTCCTTCACTGATGGGCACTGATAGGTGGCAATGATATGTGGCACTGATAGGCAGGGGACACTGGTGGGCACAGATAGGGGGACACTGGTGGGCACAGATAGGGGGACACTGGTGGGCACAGATAGGGGGACACTGGTGGGCACAGATAGGGGGACACTGGTGGGCACAGATAGGGGGACACTGGTGGGCACAGATAGGGGGACACTGGTGGGCACAGATAGGGGGACACTGGTGGGCACAGATAGGGGGACACTGGTGGGCACAGTTAGGGGGACACTGGTGGGCACAGATAGGGGGACACTGGTGGGCACAGATAGGGGGACACTGGTGGGCACAGATAGGGGGACACTGGTGGGCACAGATAGGGGGACACTGGTGGGCACAGAGGGGGACACTGGTGGGCACAGATAGGGGGACACTGGTGGGCACAGATAGGGGGACACTGGTGGGCACAGATAGGGGGACACTGGTGGGCACAGATAGGGGGACACTGGTGGGCACAGATAGGGGGACACGATGGAGGGGACACTGGTGGGCACAGATATGGGGACACTGGAGGGCACAGATAGCGGACACTGATGGAGTGGGCACAGATAGGGGACACTGGTGGGCACAGATAGGGGACACTGGTGGAGGGGACACTGGTGGGCGCAGATACTAGACACTGGTGGGGGGGGACACTGGTGGGCACAGATAGGGGGGACACTGGTGGGCACAGATAGGGGGGACACTGGTGGGCACAGATAGGGGGGACACTGGTGGGCACAGATAGGGGGGACACTGGTGGGCACAGATAGGGGGGACACTGGTGGGCACAGATAGGGGGGACACTGGTGGGCACAGATAGGGGGGACACTGGTGGGCACAGATAAAGGGGACACTGGTGGGCACAGATAGGGGACACTGGTGGGCACAGATAGGGGACACTGGTGGGCACAGATATAGGGACACTGGAGGGCACAGATATAGGGACACTGGAGGGCACAGATAGGGGACACTGGTGGAGGGGACACTGGTGGGCACAGATAGGGGACACTGGTGGAGGGGACACTGGTGGGCGCAGATACGAGACACTGGTGGGCACAGATAGGGGGACACTGGTGGGCACAGATAGGGGGACACTGGTGGGCACAGATAGGGGGACACTGGTGGGCACAGATAGGGGGACACTGGTGGGCACAGATAGGGGGACACTGGTGGGCACAGATAGGGGGACACTGGTGGGCACAGATAGGGGGACACTGGTGGGCACAGATAGGGGGACACTGGTGGGCACAGATAGGGGGACACTGGTGGGCACAGATAGGGGGACACTGGTGGGCACAGATAGGGGGACACTGGTGGGCACAGATAGGGGGACACTGGTGGGCACAGATATAGGGACACTGGAGGGCGCAGATACGAGACACTGGTGGGCGCAGATAGGGGGACACTGGTGGGCACAGATAGGGGGACACTGGTGGGCACAGATAGGGGGACACTGGTGGGCACAGATAGGGGGACACTGGTGGGCACAGATAGGGGGACACTGGTGGGCACAGATAGGGGGACACTGGTGGGCACAGATATAGGGACACTGGTGGGCACAGATATAGGGACACTGGTGGGCACAGATATAGGGACACTGGTGGGCACAGATATAGGGACACTGGTGGGCACAGATATAGGGACACTGGAGGGCACAGATAGGGGACACTGGTGGAGGGGACACTGGTGGGCGCAGATACGAGACACTGGTGGGCACAGATAGGGGGACACTGGTGGGCACAGATAGGGGGACACTGGTGGGCACAGATAGGGGGACACTGGTGGGCACAGATAGGGGGACACTGGTGGGCACAGATAGGGGGACACTGGTGGGCACAGATAGGGGGACACTGGTGGGCACAGATAGGGGGACACTGGTGGGCACAGATAGGGGGACACTGGTGGGCACAGATAGGGGGACACTGGTGGGCACAGATAGGGGGACACTGGTGGGCACAGATAGGGGGACACTGGTGGGCACAGATAGGGGGACACTGATAAAGGGGACACTGGTGGGCACAGATATGGGGACACTGGTGGGCACAGATATAGGGACACTGGTGGGCACAGAAATAGGGACACTGGTGGGCACAGAAATAGGGACACTGGTGGGCACAGAAATAGGGACACTGGTGGGCACAGAAATAGGGACACTGGAGGGCACAGATATAGGGACACTGGAGGGCACAGATATAGGGACACTGGTGGGCACAGATATAGGGACACTGGTGGGCACAGATAGGGGACACTGGTGGAGGGGACACTGGTGGGCACAGATACGAGACACTGGTGGGCACAGATAGGGGGACACTGGTGGGCGCAGATAGGGGGACACTGGTGGGCGCAGACACGAGACACTGGTGGGCACAGACAGGGGGACACTGGTGGGCACAGACAGGGGGACACTGGTGGGCACAGACAGGGGGACACTGGTGGGCACAGACAGGGGGACACTGGTGGGCACAGACAGGGGGACACTGGTGGGCACAGACAGGGGGACACTGGTGGGCACAGACAGGGGGACACTGGTGGGCACAGACAGGGGGACACTGGTGGGCACAGACAGGGGGACACTGGTGGGCACAGACAGGGGGACACTGGTGGGCACAGACAGGGGGACACTGGTGGGCACAGACAGGGGGACACTGGTGGGCACAGACAGGGGGACACTGGTGGGCACAGACAGGGGGACACTGGTGGGCACAGACAGGGGGACACTGGTGGGCACAGACAGGGGGACACTGGTGGGCACAGACAGGGGGACACTGGTGGGCACAGACAGGGGGACACTGATAAAGGGGACACTGGTGGGCACAGATAGGGGACACTGGTGGGCACAGATAGGGGACACTGATGTAGGGGACACTGGTGGGCACAGATACGGGACACTGGTGGGCACAGATACGGGACACTGGTGGGCACAGATACGGGACACTGGTGGGCACAGATACGGGACACTGGTGGGCACAGATACGGGACACTGGTGGGCACAGATACGGGACACTGGTGGGCACAGATACGGGACACTGGTGGGCACAGATACGGGACACTGGTGGGCACAGATACGGGACACTGGTGGGCACAGATACGGGACACTGGTGGGCACAGATACGGGACACTGGTGGGCACAGATACGGGACACTGGTGGGCACAGATACGGGACACTGGTGGGCACAGATACGGGGACACTGGTGGGCACAGATACGGGGACACTGGTGGGCACAAATATAGGGACACTGGTGGGCACAGATATAGGGACACTGGTGGGCACAGATATAGGGACACTGGTGGGCACAGATATAGGGACACTGGTGGGCACAGATAGGGGACACTGGTGGGCACAGATATAGGGACACTGGAGGGCACAGATAGGGGACATTGGTGGAGGGGACACTGGTGGGCGCAGATACGAGACACTGGTGGGCGCAGATACGAGACACTGGTGGGCGCAGATACGAGACACTGGTGGGCGCAGATACGAGACACTGGTGGGCGCAGATACGAGACACTGGTGGGCGCAGATACGAGACACTGGTGGGCGCAGATACGAGACACTGGTGGAGGGGACATTGGTGGGCACAGATAGGGGACACTGATGGGGGGGGACACTGGTGGGCACAGATAGGGGGACACTGATGGAGGGGACACTGGAGGGCACACTGGTGGGCACAGATAGGGGACACTGATGGGCACAGATAGGGGACACTGGTGGGCGCAGATACAAGACACTGGTGGGCGCAGATACGAGACACTGGTGGGCGCAGATACGAGACACTGGTGGGCGCAGATACGAGACACTGGTGGAGGGGACACTGGTGGGCACAGATACGAGACACTGGTGGGCACAGATACGAGACACTGGTGGGCGGGACACTGGTGGGCACAGATAGGGGGACACTGGTGGGCACAGATAGGGGGACACTGGTGGGCACAGATAGGGGGACACTGGTGGGCACAGATAGGGGGACACTGGTGGGCACAGATAGGGGGACACTGGTGGGCACAGATAGGGGGACACTGATAAAGGGGACACTGGTGGGCACAGATAGGGGACACTGGTGGGAACAGATAGGGGACACTGGTGGGCACAGATATGGGGACACTGGTGGGCACAGATATGGGGACACTGGTGGGGACAGATATGGGGACACTGGTGGGGACAGATATGGGGACAGTGATGGAGGGGACACTGGTGGGCACAGATAGGGGACACTGGTGGGCGCAGATACGACACACTGGTGGGCGCAGATACGACACACTGGTGGGCGCAGATACGACACACTGGTGGGCGCAGATACGAGATACTGGTGGAGGGGACACTGGTGGGCACAGATAGGGGGAAACTGGTGGGCACAGATAGGGGGACACTGGTGGGAATAGATAGGGGGACACTGGTGGAGGGGACACTGGTGGGCACAGATAGGGGGACACTGGTGGGCACAGATAGGGGGACACTGGTGGGCACAGATAGGGGGACACTGGTGGGCACAGATAGGGGGACACTGATGGAGGGGACACTGATGGAGGGGACACTGGTGGGCACAGATAGAGGGACACTGGTGGGCACAGATAGGGGGACACTGGTGGGCACAGATAGGGGGACACTGGTGGGCACAGATAGGGGGACACTGATAAAGGGGACACTGGTGGGCACAGATAGGGGACACTGGTGGGCACAGATAGGGGACACTGGTGGAGGGGACACTGGTGGGCACAGATACCGGACACTGGTGGGCACAGATACGGGACACTGGTGGGCACAGATACGGGACACTGGTGGGCACAGATACGGGACACTGGTGGGCACAGATATGGGGACACTGGTGGGCACAGATATGGGGACACTGGTGGGCACAGATATAGGGACACTGGTGGGCACAGATATAGGGACACTGGTGGGCACAGATAGGGGACACTGGTGGAGGGGACACTGGTGGGCACAGATACGAGACACTGGTGGGCGCAGATACGAGACACTGGTGGGCGCAGATACGAGACACTGGTGGGCGCAGATACGAGACACTGGTGGAGGGGACACTGGTGGGCACAGATAGGGGACACTGATGGGGGGGGACACTGGTGGGCACAGATAGGGGGACACTGATGGAGGGGACACTGGAGGGCACACTGGTGGGCACAGATAGGGGACACTGATGGAGGGGACACTGGTGGGCACAGATAGGGGACACTGGTGGAGGGGACACTGGTGGGCGCAGATACGAGACACTGGTGGGCGCAGATACGAGACACTGGTGGGCGCAGATACGAGACACTGGTGGAGGGGACACTGGTGGGCACAGATAGGGGACACTGATGGGGGGGACACTGGTGGGCACAGATAGGGGGGACACTGGTGGGCACAGATAGGGGGGACACTGGTGGGCACAGATAGGGGGACACTGGTGGAGGGGACACTGGTGGGCGCAGATACGAGACACTGGTGGGCACAGATACGAGACACTGGTGGGCGGGACACTGGTGGGCACAGATAGGGGGACACTGGTGGGCACAGATAGGGGGACACTGGTGGGCACAGATAGGGGGACACTGATAAAGGGGACACTGGTGGGCACAGATAGGGGGACACTGGTGGGCACAGATAGGGGGACACTGGTGGGCACAGATAGGGGGACACTGGTGGGCACAGATAGGGGGACACTGGTGGGCACAGATAGGGGGACACTGGTGGGCACAGATAGGGGGACACTGGTGGGCACAGATAGGGGGACACTGGTGGGCACAGATAGGGGGACACTGGTGGGCACAGATAGGGGGACACTGGTGGGCACAGATAGGGGGACACTGGTGGGCACAGATAGGGGGACACTGGTGGGCACAGATAGGGGGACACGATGGAGGGGACACTGGTGGGCACAGATATGGGGACACTGGAGGGCACAGATAGCGGACACTGATGGAGTGGGCACAGATAGGGGACACTGGTGGGCACAGATAGGGGACACTGGTGGAGGGGACACTGGTGGGCACAGATACTAGACACTGGTGGGCACAGATACTAGACACTGGTGGGCACAGATACTAGACACTGGTGGGGGGGACACTGGTGGGGGGGACACTGGTGGGCACAGATAGGGGTGGGCACAGATAGGGGGGACACTGGTGGGCACAGATAGGGGGGACACTGGTGGGCACAGATAGGGGGGACACTGGTGGGCACAGATAGGGGGGACACTGGTGGGCACAGATAGGGGGGACACTGGTGGGCACAGATAGGGGGGACACTGGTGGGCACAGATAGGGGGGACACTGGTGGGCACAGATAGGGGGGACACTGGTGGGCACAGATAGGGGGGACACTGATAAAGGGGACACTGGTGGGCACAGATAGGGGACACTGGTGGGCACAGATAGGGGACACTGGTGGGCACAGATATGGGGACACTGGTGGGCACAGATATGGGGACACTGGTGGGCACAGATATAGGGACACTGGAGGGCACAGATATAGGGACACTGGAGGGCACAGATATAGGGACACTGGAGGGCACAGATAGGGGACACTGGTGGAGGGGACACTGGTGGGCACAGATAGGGGACACTGGTGGAGGGGACACTGATGGGCGCAGATACGAGACACTGGTGGGCACAGATAGGGGGACACTGGTGGGCGCAGATACGAGACACTGGTGGGCACAGATAGGGGGACACTGGTGGGCACAGATAGGGGGACACTGGTGGGCACAGATAGGGGGACACTGGTGGGCACAGATAGGGGGACACTGGTGGGCACAGATAGGGGGACACTGGTGGGCACAGATAGGGGGACACTGGTGGGCACAGATAGGGGGACACTGGTGGGCACAGATAGGGGGACACTGGTGGGCACAGATAGGGGGACACTGGTGGGCACAGATAGGGGGACACTGGTGGGCACAGATAGGGGGACACTGGTGGGCACAGATAGGGGGACACTGGTGGGCACAGATAGGGGGACACTGGTGGGCACAGATAGGGGGACACTGGTGGGCACAGATATAGGGACACTGGAGGGCACAGATAGGGGACACTGGTGGAGGGGACACTGGTGGGCGCAGATACGAGACACTGGTGGGCACAGATATGGGGACACTGGTGGGCACAAATATAGGGACACTGGTGGGCACAGATATAGGGACACTGGTGGGCACAGATAGGGGGACACTGGTGGGCACAGATAGGGGGACACTGGTGGGCACAGATAGGGGGACACTGGTGGGCACAGATAGGGGGACACTGGTGGGCACAGATAGGGGGACACTGGTGGGCACAGATAGGGGGACACTGGTGGGCACAGATAGGGGGACACTGGTGGGCACAGATAGGGGGACACTGGTGGGCACAGATAGGGGGACACTGGTGGGCACAGATAGGGGGACACTGGTGGGCACAGATAGGGGGACACTGGTGGGCACAGATAGGGGGACACTGGTGGGCACAGATAGGGGGACACTGGTGGGCACAGATAGGGGGACACTGGTGGGCACAGATAGGGGGACACTGATAAAGGGGACACTGGTGGGCACAGATAGGGGACACTGGTGGGCACAGATAGGGGACACTGGTGGGCACAGATAGGGGACACTGGTGGGCACAGATATGGGGACACTGGTGGGCACAGATATGGGGACACTGGTGGGGACAGATATGGGGACACTGGTGGGGACAGATATGGGGACAGTGATGGAGGGGACACTGGTGGGCACAGATAGGGGACACTGGTGGGCACAGATACGACACACTGGTGGGCGCAGATACGACACACTGGTGGGCGCAGATACGACACACTGGTGGGCGCAGATACGACACACTGGTGGGCGCAGATACGACACACTGGTGGAGGGGACACTGGTGGGCACAGATAGGGGGAAACTGGTGGGCACAGATAGGGGGACACTGGTGGGAATAGATAGGGGGACACTGGTGGAGGGGACACTGGTGGGCACAGATAGGGGGACACTGGTGGGCACAGATAGGGGGACACTGGTGGGCACAGATAGGGGGACACTGGTGGGCACAGATAGGGGGACACTGGTGGGCACAGATAGGGGGACACTGGTGGGCACAGATAGGGGGACACTGGTGGGCACAGATAGGGGGACACTGATGGAGGGGACACTGATGGAGGGGACACTGATGGGCACAGATAGGGGGACACTGGTGGGCACAGATAGGGGGACACTGGTGGGCACAGATAGGGGGACACTGGTGGGCACAGATAGGGGGACACTGGTGGGCACAGATAGGGGACACTGGTGGGCACAGATAGGGGACACTGGTGGGCACAGATAGGGGACACTGGTGGAGGGGACACTGGTGGGCACAGATACCGGACACTGGTGGGCACAGATACGGGACACTGGTGGGCACAGATACGGGACACTGGTGGGCACAGATACGGGACACTGGTGGGCACAGATATGGGGACACTGGTGGGCACAGATATGGGGACACTGGTGGGCACAGATATAGGGACACTGGTGGGCACAGATATAGGGACACTGGTGGGCACAGATATAGGGACACTGGTGGGCACAGATATAGGGACACTGGTGGGCACAGATATAGGGACACTGGTGGAGGGGACACTGGTGGGCACAGATAGGGGACACTGGTGGAGGGGACACTGGTGGGCACAGATACGAGACACTGGTGGGCGCAGATACGAGACACTGGTGGGCGCAGATACGAGACACTGGTGGGCGCAGATACCAGACACTGGTGGAGGGGACACTGGTGGGCACAGATAGGGGACACTGATGGGGGGGGACACTGGTGGGCACAGATAGGGGGACACTGATGGAGGGGACACTGGAGGGCACACTGGTGGGCACAGATAGGGGACACTGATGGAGGGGACACTGGTGGGCACAGATAGGGGACACTGGTGGAGGGGACACTGGTGGGCGCAGATACGAGACACTGGTGGGCGCAGATACGAGACACTGGTGGGCGCAGATACGAGACACTGGTGGAGGGGACACTGGTGGGCACAGATAGGGGACACTGATGGGGGGGACACTGGTGGGCACAGATAGGGGGACACTGGTGGAGGGGACACTGGTGGGCGCAGATACGAGACACTGGTGGGCACAGATACGAGACACTGGTGGGCGGGACACTGGTGGGCACAGATAGGGGGACACTGGTGGGCACAGATAGGGGGACACTGGTGGGCACAGATAGGGGGACACTGGTGGGCACAGATAGGGGGACACTGATAAAGGGGACACTGGTGGGCACAGATAGGGGACACTGGTGGGCACAGATAGGGGACACTGGTGGGCACAGATAGGGGACACTGGTGGGCACAGATAGGGGACACTGGTGGGCACAGATACGGGACACTGGTGGGCACAGATACGGGACACTGGTGGGCACAGATATGGGGACACTGGTGGGCACAGATATGGGGACACTGGTGGGCACAGATATGGGGACACTGATGGAGGGGACACTGGTGGGCACAGATAGGGGACACTGGTGGAGGGGACACTGGTGGGCACAGATACGACACACTGGTGGGCGCAGATACGAGATACTGGTGGAGGGGACACTGGTGGGCACAGATAGGGGGAAACTGGTGGGCTGAGATAGGGGGACACTGGTGGGAATAGATAGGGGGACACTGGTGGGAATAGATAGGGGGACACTGGTGGGAATAGATAGGGGGACACTGGTGGGAATAGATAGGGGGACACTGGTGGGAATAGATAGGGGGACACTGGTGGGAATAGATAGGGGGACACTGGTGGGAATAGATAGGGGGACACTGGTGGGAATAGATAGGGGGACACTGGTGGGAATAGATAGGGGGACACTGGTGGGAATAGATAGGGGGACACTGGTGGGAATAGATAGGGGGACACTGGTGGGAATAGATAGGGGGACACTGGTGGGAATAGATAGGGGGACACTGGTGGGAATAGATAGGGGGACACTGGTGGGAATAGATAGGGGGACACTGGTGGGAATAGATAGGGGGACACTGGTGGGAATAGATAGGGGGACACTGGTGGGAATAGATAGGGGGACACTGGTGGGAATAGATAGGGGGACACTGGTGGGAATAGATAGGGGGACACTGGTGGGAATAGATAGGGGGACACTGGTGGGAATAGATAGGGGGACACTGGTGGGAATAGATAGGGGGACACTGGTGGGAATAGATAGGGGGACACTGGTGGAGGGGACACTGGTGGGCACAGATAGGGGGACACTGGTGGGCACAGATAGGGGGACACTGGTGGGCACAGATAGGGGGACACTGGTGGGCACAGATAGGGGGACACTGGTGGGCACAGATAGGGGGACACTGGTGGGCACAGATAGGGGGACACTGGTGGGCACAGATAGGGGGACACTGGTGGGCACAGATAGGGGGACACTGGTGGGCACAGATAGGGGGACACTGGTGGGCACAGATAGGGGGACACTGGTGGGCACAGATAGGGGGACACTGGTGGGCACAGATAGGGGGACACTGATGGAGGGGACACTGGAGGGCACAGATAGGGGACACTGATGGAGGGGACACTGGTGGGCACAGATAGGGGACACTGATGGAGGGGACACTGGTGGGCACAGATAGGGGACACTGATGGAGGGGACACTGGAGGGCACACTGGTGGGCACAGATAGGGGACACTGGTGGGCACAGGGGGACACTGATGGAGGGGACACTGGTGGGCACAGGGGGACACTGATGGAGGGGACACTGGTGGGCACAGATAGGGGACATTGATGGAGGGGACACTGGTGGGCACAGATAGGGGACACTGATGGAGGGGACACTGGTGGGCACAGGGGGACACTGATGGAGGGGACACTGGTGGGCACAGGGGGACACTGATGGAGGGGACATTGGTGGGCACAGATAGCGGACACTGGTGGGCACAGATATGGGGACACTGGTGGGCACAGATATGGGGACACTGGTGGGGACAGATATGGGGACACTGATGGAGGGGACACTGGTGGGCACAGATAGGGGACACTGGTGGGCACAGATACGACACACTGGTGGGCGCAGATACGAGATACTGGTGGGCGCAGATACGAGATACTGGTGGAGGGGACACTGGTGGGCACAGATAGGGGGAAACTGGTGGGCTGAGATAGGGGGACACTGGTGGGAATAGATAGGGGGACACTGGTGGGAATAGATAGGGGGACACTGGTGGGAATAGATAGGGGGACACTGGTGGGAATAGATAGGGGGACACTGGTGGGAATAGATAGGGGGACACTGGTGGGAATAGATAGGGGGACACTGGTGGGAATAGATAGGGGGACACTGGTGGGAATAGATAGGGGGACACTGGTGGGAATAGATAGGGGGACACTGGTGGGAATAGATAGGGGGACACTGGTGGGAATAGATAGGGGGACACTGGTGGGAATAGATAGGGGGACACTGGTGGGAATAGATAGGGGGACACTGGTGGGAATAGATAGGGGGACACTGGTGGGAATAGATAGGGGGACACTGGTGGGAATAGATAGGGGGACACTGGTGGGAATAGATAGGGGGACACTGGTGGGAATAGATAGGGGGACACTGGTGGGAATAGATAGGGGGACACTGGTGGGAATAGATAGGGGGACACTGGTGGGAATAGATAGGGGGACACTGGTGGAGGGGACACTGGTGGACACAGATAGGGGGACACTGGTGGGCACAGATAGGGGGACACTGGTGGGCACAGATAGGGGGACACTGGTGGGCACAGATAGGGGGACACTGGTGGGCACAGATAGGGGGACACTGGTGGGCACAGATAGGGGGACACTGGTGGGCACAGATAGGGGGACACTGGTGGGCACAGATAGGGGGACACTGATGGAGGGGACACTGGAGGGCACAGATAGGGGACACTGATGGAGGGGACACTGGTGGGCACAGATAGGGGACACTGATGGAGGGGACACTGGAGGGCACACTGGTGGGCACAGATAGGGGACACTGATGGAGGGGACACTGGTGGGCACAGGGGGACACTGATGGAGGGGACACTGGTGGGCACAGGGGGACACTGATGGAGGGGACACTGGTGGGCACAGATAGGGGACACTGATGGGCACAGATAGGGGACACTGATGGGCACAGATACCGGACACTGGTGGGCACAGATACGGGACACTGGTGGGCACAGATACGGGACACTGGTGGGCACAGATACGGGACACTGGTGGGCACAGATATGGGGACACTGGTGGGCACAGATATGGGGACACTGGTGGGCACAGATATAGGGACACTGGTGGGCACAGATATAGGGACACTGGTGGGCACAGATATAGGGACACTGGTGGGCACAGATATAGGGACACTGGTGGGCACAGATATAGGGACACTGGTGGGCACAGATATAGGGACACTGGTGGAGGGGACACTGGTGGGCACAGATAGGGGACACTGGTGGAGGGGACACTGGTGGGCACAGATACGAGACACTGGTGGGCGCAGATACGAGACACTGGTGGGCGCAGATACGAGACACTGGTGGGCGCAGATACGAGACACTGGTGGAGGGGACACTGGTGGGCACAGATAGGGGACACTGATGGGGGGGGACACTGGTGGGCACAGATAGGGGGACACTGATGGAGGGGACACTGGAGGGCACACTGGTGGGCACAGATAGGGGACACTGATGGAGGGGACACTGGTGGGCACAGATAGGGGACACTGGTGGAGGGGACACTGGTGGGCGCAGATACGAGACACTGGTGGGCGCAGATACGAGACACTGGTGGGCGCAGATACGAGACACTGGTGGAGGGGACACTGGTGGGCACAGATAGGGGACACTGATGGGGGGGACACTGGTGGGCACAGATAGGGGGACACTGGTGGAGGGGACACTGGTGGGCGCAGATACGAGACACTGGTGGGCACAGATACGAGACACTGGTGGGCGGGACACTGGTGGGCACAGATAGGGGGACACTGGTGGGCACAGATAGGGGGACACTGGTGGGCACAGATAGGGGGACACTGGTGGGCACAGATAGGGGGACACTGGTGGGCACAGATAGGGGGACACTGATAAAGGGGACACTGGTGGGCACAGATAGGGGACACTGGTGGGCACAGATAGGGGACACTGGTGGGCACAGATAGGGGACACTGGTGGGCACAGATAGGGGACACTGGTGGGCACAGATACGGGACACTGGTGGGCACAGATACGGGACACTGGTGGGCACAGATATGGGGACACTGGTGGGCACAGATATGGGGACACTGGTGGGCACAGATATGGGGACACTGATGGAGGGGACACTGGTGGGCACAGATATGGGGACACTGGTGGGCACAGATATGGGGACACTGGTGGGCACAGATATGGGGACACTGATGGAGGGGACACTGGTGGGCACAGATAGGGGACACTGGTGGAGGGGACACTGGTGGGCACAGATACGACACACTGGTGGGCGCAGATACGAGATACTGGTGGAGGGGACACTGGTGGGCACAGATAGGGGGAAACTGGTGGGCTGAGATAGGGGGACACTGGTGGGAATAGATAGGGGGACACTGGTGGGAATAGATAGGGGGACACTGGTGGGAATAGATAGGGGGACACTGGTGGGAATAGATAGGGGGACACTGGTGGGAATAGATAGGGGGACACTGGTGGGAATAGATAGGGGGACACTGGTGGGAATAGATAGGGGGACACTGGTGGGAATAGATAGGGGGACACTGGTGGGAATAGATAGGGGGACACTGGTGGGAATAGATAGGGGGACACTGGTGGGAATAGATAGGGGGACACTGGTGGGAATAGATAGGGGGACACTGGTGGGAATAGATAGGGGGACACTGGTGGGAATAGATAGGGGGACACTGGTGGGAATAGATAGGGGGACACTGGTGGGAATAGATAGGGGGACACTGGTGGAGGGGACACTGGTGGGCACAGATAGGGGGACACTGGTGGGCACAGATAGGGGGACACTGGTGGGCACAGATAGGGGGACACTGGTGGGCACAGATAGGGGGACACTGGTGGGCACAGATAGGGGGACACTGGTGGGCACAGATAGGGGGACACTGGTGGGCACAGATAGGGGGACACTGGTGGGCACAGATAGGGGGACACTGGTGGGCACAGATAGGGGGACACTGGTGGGCACAGATAGGGGGACACTGGTGGGCACAGATAGGGGGACACTGGTGGGCACAGATAGGGGGACACTGGTGGGCACAGATAGGGGGACACTGGTGGGCACAGATAGGGGGACACTGGTGGGCACAGATAGGGGGACACTGATGGAGGGGACACTGGAGGGCACAGATAGGGGACACTGATGGAGGGGACACTGGTGGGCACAGATAGGGGACACTGATGGAGGGGACACTGGTGGGCACAGATAGGGGACACTGATGGAGGGGACACTGGAGGGCACACTGGTGGGCACAGATAGGGGACACTGGTGGGCACAGGGGGACACTGATGGAGGGGACACTGGTGGGCACAGGGGGACACTGATGGAGGGGACACTGGTGGGCACAGATAGGGGACATTGATGGAGGGGACACTGGTGGGCACAGATAGGGGACACTGATGGAGGGGACACTGGTGGGCACAGGGGGACACTGATGGAGGGGACACTGGTGGGCACAGGGGGACACTGATGGAGGGGACATTGGTGGGCACAGATAGCGGACACTGGTGGGCACAGATATGGGGACACTGGTGGGCACAGATATGGGGACACTGGTGGGGACAGATATGGGGACACTGATGGAGGGGACACTGGTGGGCACAGATAGGGGACACTGGTGGGCACAGATACGACACACTGGTGGGCGCAGATACGAGATACTGGTGGGCGCAGATACGAGATACTGGTGGAGGGGACACTGGTGGGCACAGATAGGGGGAAACTGGTGGGCTGAGATAGGGGGACACTGGTGGGAATAGATAGGGGGACACTGGTGGGAATAGATAGGGGGACACTGGTGGGAATAGATAGGGGGACACTGGTGGGAATAGATAGGGGGACACTGGTGGGAATAGATAGGGGGACACTGGTGGGAATAGATAGGGGGACACTGGTGGGAATAGATAGGGGGACACTGGTGGGAATAGATAGGGGGACACTGGTGGGAATAGATAGGGGGACACTGGTGGGAATAGATAGGGGGACACTGGTGGGAATAGATAGGGGGACACTGGTGGAGGGGACACTGGTGGACACAGATAGGGGGACACTGGTGGGCACAGATAGGGGGACACTGGTGGGCACAGATAGGGGGACACTGGTGGGCACAGATAGGGGGACACTGGTGGGCACAGATAGGGGGACACTGATGGAGGGGACACTGGAGGGCACAGATAGGGGACACTGATGGAGGGGACACTGGTGGGCACAGATAGGGGACACTGATGGAGGGGACACTGGAGGGCACACTGGTGGGCACAGATAGGGGACACTGATGGAGGGGACACTGGTGGGCACAGGGGGACACTGATGGAGGGGACACTGGTGGGCACAGGGGGACACTGATGGAGGGGACACTGGTGGGCACAGATAGGGGACACTGATGGAGGGGACACTGGTGGGCACAGGGGGACACTGATGGAGGGGACACTGGTGGGCACAGGGGGACACTGATGGAGGGGACACTGGTGGGCACAGATAGGGGACACTGATGGAGGGGACACTGGTGGGCACAGGGGGACGCTGATGGAGGGGACACTGGTGGGCACAGGGGGACACTGATGGAGGGGACATTGGTGGGCACAGATAGGGGACACTGGTGGGCACAGATAGGGGGACACTGATGGAGGGGACACTGGAGGGCACACTGGTGGGCACAGATAGGGGACACTGATGGAGGGGACACTGGTGGGCACAGATAGGGGACACTGGTGTACAGGCGCCGTGTACAGCTGATTTCTTCTCTATTTTGCTTTGGCTATTTCCGCCTGCGCAGTAGAGGGGGGTCCTTATCCGCCGAGAGGAACTTTCTCGGCAAAACACCGACATCTCCGTGTTTACATGTGACCGGCTGTGAATGGACACCGCTGATCACGCGGCTCTTTACACAGATCAGGGTCATGCCGTGTCCTAGACCCGCCCCCAGGGGAAGCATGAGAGCGGCCGTTCCGGGACGCCGTCATGTGACGACCACCCAGAACGGGAGCCACACCGCCCCGCCGTTATTTTTTGGGGCGCAGGAGGTTGAAGTGAATGGGACTGTCGGTGGGTCCTCAGCAGGGCAGAAATGAAAGGTTCTCTTTATAAAATGATGATTTAAATGAAATCCCCCCTGATATGATGAATACTATCAGCTCCTTTCCCTTCCCAGACCCTCCACTACACATTCCTCCACACACCTCCCCCCCTGGGCCTGACACAGCCCGCACACCCCTCACCCCCGGGAAGGATACTGTCCTGAGTCCAGTACACCGAGTCTTCTCTCTTCCCACACTCCGCCATCTTCAAACACCCGCCAGACCCGACCGCCCCAACAACCGTCTCCTGGACCCCGCCCACCTCCATTTCCCAATCTGCTCATTGGCCAGAGAGCCCCCCCCCCCTCGCCTTCTCTCCTATTGGTTCTCTCCCCGGTGCCCTCACTCAGCTGAGACGTCCGACGTTGTCGACGTGCAGTCTGGATCCCGCGGTGCATTGTGGGTGTGGTAGTTCCCCGGGCTGTCTTCTCCGTATGCCGCCAGCGGCGCGCTGACTACAGCTCCCGTCGTGCAACGCGGGGAGGCGACGGCTCCCAGCATTCACCGCGGGAGGGTTGTGTATCCTGGATACGGCTGAGGAGCAGAGCCGGGGTGCTGCATGGGGTGAGGCTGTTCTTATCATCCTCTGGATGTATAGAGGCGCATGCAGCTCTGATAGTCACCTATTTCAGTAGGAGTGGGAGGTGTATGTAACCCCCAAACATTACAATGTAATATATTGCAGCTTTCCTGTTCTTATATGTATTGGCTGCATTCGTTTTCATGGCTTTTGTTTCTGGTGATCCTGCCAATATCACACTTCCTGTCCTCGGGTGACAACGCTCACTGTGCTGTGTGTGTACGGAGGAGCGGCGTTGTCACCTGATTTGGATTACAAACCCCTCCTCTTTCACTTAGCTACCTAACATGGGAGGGGTTATATTCTACAGAAGGGAAGTGGGTGGGGCTGAGAACACTGCATGAGGGAATGGGCGGGGCTGAGAACACTGCATGAGGGAATGGGCGGAGCCGAGAACACTGCACTAGGGAATGGGCGGGGCCGAGAACACTGCATGAGGGAATGGGCGGGGCCGAGAACACTGCATGAGGGAATGGGCGGGGCTGAGAACACTGCATTATGGAATGGGCGGGGCTGAGAACACTGCACTAGGGAATGGGTGGGGCTGAGAACATTGCGTGGGTGAATGGGCGGGGCTGAGAACACTGCATGAGGGAATGGGCGGGGCTGAGAACACTTTATTTTTGTACATTATACTAAGATTCATTTGGGTGTATACGGTGTGTGGTTGATGTATGATGTGACAAAGCTGCTTTTATATAGACAACGTTGTCTCATTTAACATTAGTCTAGGAGGTGTTGGTGGTGGATACCCAGGTTTTGTGTTCTTGTTATTACCAACTGTGCAATAAAAATTCCCTTAATAAGCAGCTTGGTCCGCCCGTGACTTTCTTTTCAGGGGGTCCCTTTCCCCTGTATTTCTATTTTTGTCAGGACTGAGAACACTGCATGGCGGGGCTGAGAATACTGCATGGCAGGAATGGGCGGGGCTGAGAACACTGCATGAGGGAATAGGTTTGGGTGAGAACACTGCATGGGGGAATGGGCAGGGCTGAGTACACTGAATGGGCGGGGGTGAGAATACTGCATGGGGGGAATAGGCGGGGCTGAGAACACTGCATGGGTGAATGAGCAGGGCTGAGAACACTGCATGGGTGAATGGGCGGGGTTGAGAACACTGCATGGGTGAATGGGTGGGGCTGATAACGCTGCATGAGGGAATGAACAGGCCTGAGAACACTCCGTGAGGTAATGGGTGGGGCTGAGAACACTGTATGAGGGAATGGACGGGGCTGAGAACACTGCATGAGGGAATGAACTGGCCTGAGAACACTCCATGGGTGAATGGGCGTGGCTGATAACACTGCATGAGGGAATGAACTGGCCTGAGAACACTCCCTGAGTGAATGTGTGGGGCTGAGAACACTGTATGAGGGAATGGGCGGGGCTGAGAACACTCCATGGGTGAATGGACGGGGCTGATAACACTACATAAGGGAATGGGCGGGCATGAGAACACTGCATGGGGAAATGGGCGGGGCTGAGAGCACTGCATGGGCGAATGGGCGGGGCTGATAACACTGCACGAGGGAATGGGCGCGGATAAGAACACTGCATGGGGGAATGGGCGGGGCTGAGAGCACTGCATGGGTGAATGAGTGGGGCTGAGAACACTGCATGGGTGAATGGGCGGGGCTGAGAACACTGCATAGGTGAATGGGCGTGGCTGAAAACACTACATGGGTGAATGGGCGTGGCTGAAAACATTGCATGGGTGAATAGGCGTGGCTGAAAACACTGCATAGGTGTAAATGGGCGGGGCTGAGAACACTTAATGGGTGAATGGGTGGGGCTGATAACGCTGTTAGAGGGAATGAACGGGCCTGAGAACACTCCATGAGGGAATGGGTGGGGCTGAGAACACTGTATGAGGGAATGGGTGGGGCTGAGAACACTGCATGAGGGAATGAGCGGGGCTGAGAACACTCCATGAGTGAATGGGTGGGGCTGAGAACACTCTATGAGGGAATGGGTGGGGCTGAGAACACTGTATGAGGGAATGGGTGGGGCTGAGAACACTGCATGAGGGAATGGGCGGGGCTGAGAACACTCCATTAGTGAATGGGCGGGGCTGATAACACTACATAAGGGAATGGGCGGGGCTGATAACGCTGCATGAGGGAATGAACTGGCCTGAGAACACTCCGTGAGAGAATGGGTGGGGCTGAGAACACTGTATGAGGGAATGGGCGGGGCTGAGAACACTGCATGAGGGAATGGGTGGGGCTGAGAACACTCCATGAGTGAATGGGCGGGGCTGAGAACACTCCATGGGTGAATGGGCGGGGCTGATAACGCTGCATGAGGGAATGAACAGGCCTGAGAACACTCCGTGAGAGAATGGGTGGGGCTGAGAACACTGTATGAGGGAATGGGTGGGGCTGAGAACACTGTATGAGGGAATGGGTGGGGCTGAGAACACTGCATGAGGGAATGGGCGGGGCTGAGAACACTCCATAGGTGAATGGGCGGTGCTGAGAACACTTCATGGGTGAATGGGCGGGGCTGATAACACTGCATGAGGGAATGAACTGGCCTGAGAACACTCCGTGAGGAAATGGGTGGGGCTGAGGACACTGCATGAGGGAATGGATGGGGCTGAGAACACTCTGTGAGGGAATTGGTGGGGCTGAGAACACTGCATGGGTGACTGGGCGGGGCTGAGAACACTGCATGAGGGAATGGGTGGGGCTGAGAACACTTGATGAGATTTCAGTGTAGTGCAGGAAGTTGTCAGTTCCCTGGCAAGATCAACAGTTTTTTTTTTCTCTTGTGCAGATTTAACTGAAGCTGAATAAGGTGTTGGCCATTTACATACCTCCTGAAGCCTGACCGACACACTCCCAGAGATGGCATCATCCCATCCTGCTTTGTTGCTAGGATGTTGCTAAGACACTCCTAGCCGATGCAACCCCCCCACCCCCACCCCCTAGCATGCTTTCTCTCTCTCCCTGTCACAGTAGTTTTGAGCTAAGCGATGCTGTGATGGAGGAGATAGTAGACCGCGCATGTACGGGGGGGTCGGAGAGCTCATTCCTGTCATGGTGGAGGTGAGCAGAAACGGCTGGGAGTGTCTTAGAAACATCCTAGCAACAAGGCAGGAATGGATGATGCCATCTCTGGGAGTTTTTCACCCAGGCTTCGGGAGCTACACAGACTAACATCGGCACCCCAGATGTTCTGGAACAACATTCCCCATCATACTCATGCACTCTGCAGTGTAGTTGAGCATCATGGGAAATGTAGTTCCAAAACATCTGGGGGTGCCGAGGTTCGCCATCACTGGGTTACACGTTTAACGGGGACAACTGCTTTTGTAACTTTTTGTACACTTTCCAGCCAGCAATGTTTTTGTCAAAAACAGGAAGTAAAACCCGTCAGAGTTGACTTCCTCTTCAGCCCGGGTTCACACTGAGTGTCAGTCCCCGTTTGGGGGGCGATTTCAGAGACATCTGTGTGGATTTCTGCCAAAACTGCTTTTGGAAATCGGTGCAACGTCCCACCGATTAGGACGGGGCCATTACTGCCGATTTTGGCATGTGATCTGACATGTCAAATCGCACGCCAAATCTTGCGCCAAATCGCACCAATGTGAACCGGGGCTTAGAGTCAAAGATTAATTGAACAAGCTGAAGTTAGAAGCTGATTGGCTACCATGCACAGCTGCACCAGATTTAGTAAATCATCCCCACAGAGTTCCGTAGGGCTGAAACAACTAATCGACTTCATCGATTATGAAAATAGTTAGTTGTCAACTATTTTCATAATCGATTAGTTGTTCAGCTGATTAGTTGAACTGCATACAGAAGACATTATTTGTTTACATGTCAGTATACACAGTGCAGCACACATACAGCTCAGTACACCCTCCATACATGTCAGTAAGTGCCTGGGAGCATGTGAATGTGTGAGGAGCAATGCCTCATGGGACATGTAGTCCTGGCAAGGAGAAGGAATTGATTTTAACCACTTCAGCCCCGGAAGGATTTACCCCCCTTCCTGCCCTATACCATTTTTTTGATCACTTCTGCGTTTTTTTATTTTTTGCTCTATAAGCAAAAAAAAGGCCGACAATTTTAAAAAAGAAAAAAAAAACATTTTTTTTTACTTTCTGCTATAATAAATATCTAAAGAAAAATGTATTCATCAGTTTAGTCCGATATATATTCTTCTACATATTTTTGGAAAAAAAAAAAAACACGTAAGCGTATATTGATTGATTTGATTTGCGCAAAAGTTATCGCGTCTACAAAATAGGGGATAGCTTAAGGGACTTTTATTTTTTATTGTTTTTACTGGTAATGGCGGCGATCTGCGATTACAAATTACACTTTTTGGGGACCGGTGATATTATTACATTGATCAGTGCTATAAAAATGCACTGATCAATGTATAAATGTCACTGGTAGGGAAGGGGTGAACACTAGGGGGCGATCAAGGGGTTAAAAGTGTTCCCTGGGTGTGTTCTAACTGTAGGGGGATGGGCTACCAGGGACATGACAGAGATCACTGCTCCCGATCACTGGGAACAGAAGAACATGTCATAACGGGGATTCGCCTTGTTTACACTGGCAGATCCCCGTTCTGCCTCTGTACACCGCGATTGCGGGTAGCCGGTGGACATCAGAGTTGTCGCCGTTCGCACAGGAGAGTTGACCTGCTAAAGTATAATGACGGCGGCTGCTCAGCAAGTGGTTAAAGGCAGAAGTGTTTTTCACCTTGCTATAACTCTACATCAGGGATATGCAATTAGCGGACCTCCAGCTGTTGCAAAACTACAAGTCCCATGAGGCATAGCAAGACACCCAGAGGCAGAGGTATGATGGGACTTGTAGTTTTACAACAGCTGGAGGTCCGCTAATTGTATATCCCTGCTCTATAGTATACTTTGCAGCTTGCATTGAGGGTACTCTGAAGACAGGAGGAGCAACAAGTGCCGACAGGGTGCCCCAGAAGAGGATGTACAAGTACTGATACTTTTCTCAAGTACTACCCAATACCTATTTTTAATGTCGTGGCAGTTTTTTTTTTTTTGTTTTGTTTTTTTTTTAAATGGGAAAAAAATGCAGCGCTAAGAAGTAATAGGAAGTTAGGGTGTAGTGAAACAATTAAATAAGAGATGCTGTACTGAACAGTAAAGCATATGTGCAAAAACCATAAGTGAAATGAAATGAACAAACACAGTATAAAGTGTCCACATATGGTAAATGGATGATTCCAAACTCAAATTATTAAGAGGAACTGGTATGGACCAAAAAATGATGTGAAACTAGAAAATAAAGTCAATGGTGCACGGTGTGGATCTGTGACTGAGTCAACAACGGGGTACAGAACTTCCGTAGCTGTAAACCAACATCTCGATATGGGGCATCAGAATGAAAACATCAGGAAGTAAGATAAGATGGGTACTCTTACCAGATGACGTGGACTCCACTGTCATATGACATGGAGTCAATGGTGCATGGAGCCAAACCTAGGCTGGAAAACGATATCCGGAACGGTGGAACCTCTGTCTCACTTCTCGACTTCTCTGGTGGGGTGAAGAAACATCAGGAAGGGCCGCCAACTGGATATCAGCCAATAGACCTCAAGGATGTGTTCCAAGGAGAAGCCGGGGACAGATTTGATCCAGACCCCGTGATGGAAGTAGGGCTACTGGAAGGCAGTTTCTTGCATCGGGATAATATGCAAATAAAGAATAAAAAACTTCTGCATAGTGCAGGTAAACCAGGGATTTTTATTTCTAAAAATACCATACAAAAAATGGCATGCCCCTGTTGAAGACCCCCTTGGTCGAAACGCGTCGGGCGATCTCCCCTTCCTTACGCTGCTTAGATTTTATTTTAATTGTGATCACTTTTATCCATTTTTTGTATGGTATTTTTAGAAATAAAAATCCCTGGTTTACCTGCACTATGCAGAAGTTTTTTATTCTTTATTTGCATATTATCCCGATGCAAGAAACTGCCTTCCAGTAGCCCTACTTCCATCACGGGGTCTGGATCAAATCTGTCCCCGGCTTCTCCTTGGAACACATCCTTGAGGTCTATTGGCTGATATCCAGTTGGCGGCCCTTCCTGATGTTTCTTCACCCCACCAGAGAAGTCGAGAAGTGAGACAGAGGTTCCACCGTTCCGGATATCGTTTTCCAGCCTAGGTTTGGCTCCATGCACCATTGACTCCATGTCATATGACAGTGGAGTCCACGTCATCTGGTAAGAGTACCCATCTTATCTTACTTCCTGATGTTTTCATTCTGATGCCCCATATCGAGATGTTGGTTTACAGCTACGGAAGTTCTGTACCCCGTTGTTGACTCAGTCACAGATCCACACCGTGCACCATTGACTTTATTTTCTAGTTTCACATCATTTTTTGGTCCATACCAGTTCCTCTTAATAATTTGAGTTTGGAATCATCCATTTACCATATGTGGACACTTTATACTGTGTTTGTTCATTTCATTTCACTTATGGTTTTTGCACATATGCTTTACTGTTCAGTACAGCATCTCTTATTTAATTGTTTCACTACACCCTAACTTCCTATTACTTCTTAGGGCTGCATTTTTTTCCCATTTACCAGTTATTGTTTGTCACAATGTATGCAGCTGCTGGCTCACATATATTTTATTTTTGCTATTAGAGCGCAGTGTTTTCATATTTCTCTTGTTTTTTTTTTTAGACTAATGAAAAATGATTACGCTTTCTTTATAATTATGAAGTAAAGTTCTTCTGTGGCTTTGAAATTGGGCTACTTCAGCGCGATTTCAAAGCCAAAAATCAGTGCGATTTGGACGTCCGATTTCATTGCAACTTGCGACTTTATTTAACAGAAGTCAATGTAATCGCAAAAAAAAGGTATCAGTTTTAGTATCGGAGACTTCGCAAGAGTGCAAATGCTTAGTATCGGCACCAATATTGGTGCAACGCTATTGGTGCCGATACTAAGCATTTGCACTCTTGCGAAGTCTCCGATACTAAAACCGATACCTTTTCTTGCGATTACATTGACTTCTGTTAAATGAAGTCGCAAGCTGCAATGAAATCGGACATCCAAATCACACTGATATATATATGTATCTTCTGTCTGTTATTAGAGTAGATTTGATATTTGGTTCCCTCACCATATAGCTGGTTATTTATATTTACCACTGCCAGAATTTATTCAAGAATAAATTGTCTTTTTTTTTTAAACTTTACATAATAACTAAATTATACACTAGAGCTGCACGATTTTGGCTGAAAGGAGAATCGCGATTTCTTTGCTCAGAATAAAGATCACGATTCTCGCGGCGTAACATAATCTTTCACATTATACAAAAAAATTGTGCTAACTTTACTGTTTAATTGAAAAGGGGAATTGGGACTTTAAAATGAAGCACTTGGGTAGTGGAGGTAAAATAAACCGTATTAAAATGCAATATAAAATGTTTATTGATTGTACAGAATGACAGACAATAAAAAGAGTATTCATTTCATATGCAATAGATCATTAATTGTATAAATGTATAGGAAATGTACAAATAGCATAGGCATGATAAAATTATGTACACATAGCAACACATGATCTCATATAAATAAGAAAAAGTAGTAATACATAATGTTAATAGCAACGATATGTCTGATAGCGACACATGCACCCACATAGTAAATATGCATATATTGAGTAGGAAAAAATATATAAATTTTACGATGTATTTAGAGGGAACAGATGGTGCAGATGATTGTGGTTCCATATAAAATAGCTGAAGCATCAAAACAAAGCTCGACGCGTTTCATGGGTATTCCCCACTCATCAGGAGCTGATGCAAATGAGTTTCCTATAGGATGTATATATAAAAAAGTATAATGAACCACATAGTCCATATAAAAAGGTAAAAATAGTAATAAATAAACATAAATATGTATAGTTGTTTATGCCCGACACACTCACCAACTCAGGCAGCAAGTGCAAGTGTGCAGGGATGGGCGCATGGTAGGCCACGGGCACAGACCCTCCACGGGAGCCGAGGCGGCATACATATAGATGCGACATCGGATAGGATAAAAGGAAAAGAGTGAGGCAAAGTGTGTTCACGAAGGAGGGTGATAGTAAAGGGAACAAGTGGATCTAGGAACAAAATAGTAATATTATGTTAAGTATATAGGGTATGGGGTAACTGTTTTATTCATTAAATATTAAATAATGAGCCCAGAAAGTTCCAAAGTTAGTGGTGGTATGGGTAGATAGATGTGTGGGAAATCTATGCCTTAAAAATAGGCGATATAAGAGTGAATATAGGGATGAAACAAATAGGGATGAAACTTTACTGTTTAGTTTTTGTTTAATTCATTAAAGTGTATTTTTTTTAAAAAAAATTTGCGTTTGAAAGAACCACCATTTTATTCTCTAGGGTCTCTGCTAAATATATATATATATATATATATATATATATATATATATATATATATACACATATATCATATAAGCCGAGTTTTTCAGCACATTTTTTTTTGTGCTGAAAATGCCCCCCTCGGCTTATACTCGAGTCAAGCACTTTTCTGCAACAGAGAATGACATTTTTCAAACCGAATTTGGGGCCCTGTATCTCAGGGCCACTTGGTGCTAGGAACCCCAAATTTAGTGTGCAAACCCAGAGGAACTAGCACTACAACATATCCAAAGCTGGGGTTCCTAGCACCAAGTGGCCCCGAGATATGGGCCCCAAATTCGGTTTGGAAAATGTCATTCTCTGCTGCAGAAAAGTGCTTGACATTTTCCAAAAGGACATTGGGGGACCCGTATCTCGGAGCCACTTGGTGTTAGGAACCCCAGCTTTAAATATGTTGTAGTGCTAGCTTCACTGGGTTTCCACAAATTTTGGGTTCCTAGCACCAAGTGGCCCCGAGATACGGGGCCCCAAAGTCAGTCAACTGTGTCCATCTGCAGCAATGTCATTTTGGGACCCTTTGGGTCCAGAGACCCCAAATTTTGGCTGCAGCTAGGGGGCATCTAGGAACCCTTAACTACCGAGTTTGAAGTTCGGGGGACCTATGGCTGCAAATGGGCACAGTGAGGCTGCAAATGGGCATTGTAGATCCTCTTTTGCACTTATAGTAGCTGCGCATTTCTCACCCTAGGCTTATACTCGAGTCAATAAGTTTTCCCAGTTTTTGTGGTAAAATTAGGTGCCTTGGCTTATATTCGGGTCGGCTTATACTTGCGTATATTATATATATATATATATATATATATATATATATATATATATATAATATTGATTTTAACTTGTAAGCAGCAAGTGCCAGAAAAAGGTTTAGGCAGGCCATACACATGGGTCGAATTTCGAAAGAATTTTCTTTCGAAAATCTTATCTAAGAATTTTTGTTCGTATTTCGCACCATTAGTGGGGCTGCAGCAACAGCCGATTTTCGTGCGCCCATCGAATTTGAGTATTCGGACATGTTGGAAATTTGAACGTTTTGAAAAACAAACAATTTTCTACTAAATAATGGAAGAATCGTGCAAGAAATGTAATCGAAAAAGAAATGCGCATGTGCAAGAAAAGAAAATTCGCGGAAAGAAAAGAAGATTCCCAGCCACGAAAATTTATTTTCTGTAGCAGCATGAGGTGAAATTGAAGGCTTGGTTGGTCGAATTTTGAAATCAATGGTGGCGCCATCGGATCACAAAACGAACAAATTTTCTGATTTTTAAAAGAAAATTCTTTCAAAATTCGACCCATGTATGGCCCAGCCTAAGTCTTTAAAGGGGTTGTAAACCTTCATGTTTTTTCACCTTAATGATTCCTATGCATTAAGGTGAAAAAACACCTGGCAGTGACCGCCCCCTCCCGTTTTACTTACCTGAGCCCTGGAACTTGACCCGGCGGGGAAGCGCTGTCTCTCTGCCCAGGGGTTCTCGGTTCTTGATTGGATAGATTGATCGCAGCGCAGCCATTGTCTCCTGCTGTTGTCAATCAAATCCAATGATGCGGGCGCCAGAGGGTGGGGCCGAGTCATACATTTAGCGGCTATGGACGCCGAATGCTGGACTCAGGAGCGCGCCCGCAAGGTAACCCCCTTGGGAGAGCGCTTCTCCGAGGGGGTTATCTGATGGAAGGAGGAGCCGCGGGAGCCACCGGGGCACCCCAGAAGTCAAGGTTCGGGGCACTCTGTGCAAAACGAGCTGCGCAGTGGAGGTAAGTATGATATGTTTGTTATTTAAAAAACAAAAAAAAAACCCTTACAGTCACTTGGTTAAACTTCCCTCATCTACAGGCAGAAGTTCATTCCTTTGATTTAAGAAGAAATGTTACTTTGTTTATACTTATCCACAATGTTGTGATAAAACTTGGCAGGCTGACTGTATTTTTTTTTTTCCAGCTGTGAGAACTCTCTGCACTTGTTAGAAAGAATCGTGAAAGGCTGTTTTAAAGATTGGGAGGGGAAAAGAATCACGATATCGCTTCTTAACGATTAATTGTGCAGCTCTATACACTTTTTTTTTAGGTTCTTATCCGATTAATCGATTTATCAGAACAATAATCGGCCACCTAATCGATTATGAAAATAATTGTTAGTTGCAGCCCTTGAGTTCAGGCACAGATTTTCATTTATTTATTTCGGGTATTTTCTATAGCGCCAGCAATTTACACAGCACATTCTATATTGTACATTCATATCAGTCCCCGCCCACGAGGAGCTTACATTCTAAGATCATGCAGACATACACGTACTAGTATAAACAGAAAAGTCAGTGCTACTACCCATACACCACATAGATAGCAGAGCTCCCAGGTGCTCGATCCCCAGTCGCTGGCTGAGTAGAGTAATGTAGAAAAAATGATCCACACTCCGGTTGTTGCTCTTAAAATGTCTTCATTTTATTGAATAGCCACAGTGAACAAACGCTGATAAAATCAGTTGACACGTTTCAGCCTATAAGACCTTAGTCATAACTAATGACTAAGTCCTTATAGGCTGAAACGCGTCAACTGATTTAATCAGATTTGTTCACTGTGGCTATTCAGAAAAATGAAGAAATTTTAAAGAGCAACAACCGGAGTGCGGATCGTTTTTTCTACATACACATACTAGGGCCAATTTAGACAGACAACCTATCAGCAAGTGTTTGAAGTGTGGGAAGAATCCCTTAGTAAGCACAGGGAGAACATGCAAGCTCACATCAGGAGGGGACAGTGACCCCAGAGACTGTGGATAAGGGAATCTCACTGACGTAGGTGGCAGCGGTGGTCTGCCTATTAGCGGCGCAGGGTGTGCCGCCCCCTCTCTCCACGCCACCTCCTTATATAAATAATGGATATATTCATGCATGGCCGCCCCAAATTCAGGCGTCCGGCCCCTTTCAGGACACCGGGTGCCTAAATTACAGCGGCGGGGGTGTTTTGTTTTTTTTTAAGCACCATAGGCACTAATAGGCTTCAAAATAGGGTGGGCTTGAAGCGCAGAGCATTGCACCATGAGCCCACCCAGGTGTTACAACAGCGAATGAATATTCGCTGTTGTAACACTGATTATCAATCCGGCCAATCAAAAGCAGGTCTGGTTGGACAGTGGTGCAAGAAGGGCCCATCTACCATATATCTCAGATATACTCAGCAGTGTAACTCCATCCCTCGGCTGTCATAGGGAATCCCGGACTGACTAAACTGTGGTATTGCCTGTGACTGTCAGGACTGCAAAATGGGTCCTAAGAACAACCAATGATCACTGAGGGGCTTCACTGGATGATCTATACCTGGAGACTAATCCTCTGTTCTTCTATAGGTGATGTCATGCCCACCACAACAAGACTGACACCACCATGGCCTCCCACATAGAGAAAATCACTTTGGGGATTAGCAAGATATTAGGTGAGAAACTACAATTCTTATCAGTTTAAAGAGACCCCGTCACCAACTTAAAGGCATTATAAAGATGTAGATTGATCGGGGAGTTTCATGGTGTCATTTGTTGTCCAATACGCACCACCTATAGTAGAGTACAACCCCAGTTCCAAAAAAAGTTGGGACGTTGTATAAAATCTACATAAATAGACCCATATTTTATTCACAATAGAAATAGGGCCATGTTTACCATGGTGCAGCATCCCTTCTTCTTTTAACAACACTCTTTTTTTAGTTGGTGAAAGGTCTGGACTTCAGGTAGGCCAGTTAAGCTCCCGGACTCTTCTACCAGGAAGCCATGCTGTTGTCATAGGCAGTAGTGTATTTGGGTTTTGTGCTGCCTTAGGCCTGACTAAACTCGTGCACCCCCTAATTTAAATATGACCCACCCCTTCCTGTCAAGGCCACACCCCTTGCTGTTTAATACCCGCCCTGAAATTTTCGAGTGGGGACACTAGTTCTGAGGGCCTGGGGGGGGGGGGGGGGGCAATGGATTCCCTTAATTTGCATAGATTTCCTCTCAGTTCCTGCTTGGCTATGGGGCAGGAAGTGTAGGAAAATCTCTGCAATGGGACAGGGATTGTAAAAAATAAACAGTGCAAGCCGGCGGGGACTCTTTCCGTGCTGCCCCCCTGCAAAGTGCTGCCCTAGGCCTGGGCCTTGTCGGCCTAGGCCAGGATACAGCATTAGTCATAGGTGCAGTATGGAGTTTATCATTGTCCTACTGAGATATGCAAGGCCTTCCCTGAAAAAGACGTCATCTGGATGGGAGAATATGCTGCTCTAAAACCTGGATTTATCTTTCAGCATTACTGGTGCCTTTCCAGACGTGCAAGCTGCTCATTCCATATACAC
This sequence comes from Lithobates clamitans, assembly GCA_037952925.1. NCBI lineage: Eukaryota > Metazoa > Chordata > Amphibia > Anura > Ranidae > Lithobates > Lithobates clamitans. The sequence goes on from JBBGZY010002167.1 coordinate 93,166, forward strand.
TAGTCACGCAGGGGTCTCAAACTGGCGGCCCTCTGGCTGTTGCAAAACTACAAGTCCCAGGAGGCATTGCAAGGCTGACAGTTACAAGCATGACTCCCACAGGCAGAGGCATGATGGGACTTGTATTTTCGCAACAGCTGGAGGGCCGCCAGTTTGAGATCCAGAACTAGTGCCCCCCCCCCCCCCCCAATACCATCAGAGATGCCAGCTTTTGAACTTGAGTGCTGATAACAAGCTGGAAGGTCCCTCTCCTCTTTAGCGCTCGTTCACATTGGAGCGACTTGTCATGCGACAAGTCAAATCGCATGACAAGTCGCACACTATTTTCGGCAATGGCATTGTTCAAATCGGTGCCATGTCGACTTTGCGGTGTCGCGTCGATTTGAAAAAGTAATTCCTGCAATACTTTTGGCAATTTTGGGTGCAACTTGGATAGACATCTGTGCACAAAGCCGCACAGATGTCTTCCAGGTCGCACCAAAGTCGCACCGACTTTCAAATCATGCCATTTCAGATGAAGTCGCACAATTTCAAAGCTGCCTTTAATGTGAACGAGGGCTTAGACACGGTTCCCATGGTTGCCAAAAAAGAATGTCAAGTTTCGATTCGTCTGGCCACAGAACAGTTTTCCACTTTGCAACAGACCATTTTAAATGAGCTTTGGCCCTCATGAAAAAAATTCTCCACAGCGACCCTAAAGACCCAACATGTATGATTCACTTTTAAGACAAAGCTTTGTTGGGGTGAAGTGCAAACAAAATAACAAACATCAGAAATGCCACATGGCCACATGGGGAATTTTTAATCGCCGTGTGTTATTTATCGCGGGAACTCTTTTGTTCTGGGACATTTTTCGAGACATATTTTTGAACATTCGAGAGAGATTATGCTTAGAGATATCGGTCTTGTTTTTGTGAGGAGAGATCTCTATCAATAAGAACAGAGTTCCCCTACTAGGATATAACCATCAATATCCATACATCAATATTTGCGTAAAATCAAGTTTTTAAAGAGGAAGTAAACCCTGGTGAGATTTTCTTCCTTTCTAATTCCCTGTAAAGTAAAGGCAAAGTGACATCGCTTCCGGGTTACTGGATCCGAGACCCGAACAAAGCATTGTTTTCTTTTTACGGTTATTTGGCCAGCCGGCAGACGCGCCAGCTGGTTACTCGGGCCTCCCGGTGAGACGGGTGAGCCCGGGCGAGTGGTGGTGGGGGGGAGTCCCCTCCTGCTGCTGGTAATACCAGCCGAGCGGCTTCTGAGCTGCATCGATTGTTATTACAATAAAGCCGACCGTCCGCTCTAAAGAACGGTACTGGGGTGATCACCCTGGTAAAACCCCTTGAAGCAATATTGGTAACATCGGGTACATTTGTGACCGAGACTTCAAAAAAAGTGAATATCGTCCGCCGATAATCGGTCGATCCCTAGTCTTCTGTTGCTGTAGCCCATCTGCTTCAAGGTTGTGCGTTCAGAGATGGTATTCTGCATACCTCGGTTGTAACGAGTAGTCATTTGAGTTACTGTTGCCTTTCTATAATCTGGAACCAGTCTGCCCATTCTCCTCTGACCCCTGACATCGACAAGGCATTTTCCCCCACACAACTGCCACTCGCTGGATATTTTCTCTTTTTTGGACCATTCTCTGTAAACCTGAGAGATGGTTGTGTGTGTGAAAATCCCCAGTAGATCAGCAGTTTTTGAAATACTCAGACCTGCCCCTCTGGTACCAACAACCATGCCACGTTCAGAGTCACTTAAATCCCCTTTTCTTCCCCATTCTGATGTTCGGTTTGAACTTCAGAAAGTCGTTTTCACCGCGTCTAGATGCCTAAATATATTCAGTTGCTGCCAAGTGTGATTGGCTAATTATTATTATTATACCCGTTCCAACATTATTATATATTATATCCCCTCCCTCTACATTGTAAAGCGCTGCGTAAACTGTTGGCGCTATATAAATCATGTATAATAATATTAGATGCATTCAGTTGCTGCCATGTGATTGGCTAATTATTATTATTATACCCGTTCCAACATTATTATATATTATATCCCCCCCCCCCCCACATTGTAAAGCGCTGCGTAAACTGTTGGCGCTATATAAATCATGTATAATAATATTAGATGCATTGAGTTGCTGCCATGTGATTGGCTAATTAGCAACTTATGTTACCAAGCAATTGAGCAGGTGTACCTACATACTGTATTGCCTTTGGATTTTCAGGTTATTGTATGTGTGTTGCGATAGGAAGCAGTGACCTATCTTGAATCCTTTTTTTCGTGGTCGTATTTTGTAGAGTCGTCTCCTGGAGTGACTGAGGTGAAGTTTGAGGCCATTCCTCCTGCTGAACGTCAGACAATTGTCTCCTGGGAGCAGGTATGTATGTACAATGTTGTATTCCTGCGACCAGCAGCTCCACCTCTGGGTATCGCGGCTTAGGGGTCTCTAATATTCTTCCCAGTGATAAGTATACTAACAAATAAACTAAAAGCCCCGTACACACGATCGGATTTTCCGACGGGAAATGTGTGATGACAGACTGTTGGCGGAAAATCTGACCATGTGTGCGCTCCATCGGACTAATGTTGGATGGCAGGTTTTAAAATTTTCCGCGGACACCGGATTTTCCGAGCGTGTGTACACAAGTCCGTCACACAGAAGTCCAAAGTACAAACACTCATGCTCGGAAGCAGAAGCGGTCGGTCTTGTAAACTAGCGTTTGTAATGGAGAATTAACATTCGTGACGCGGCAAATGATGAAATCTCAAAATGCAGCGCACAATTCTCTTCTTCTTTAATGGGATAATAATGAAGCTGCTTTGCTGGTGATACTGATGGAGTTATTGCAAACTAGTTTTCAAAGGCTTTTTATTTTCTAGTGATATCAAGAATAATATTATTATGCATTTTTTTTTTTTTTTTATTTGGGCAAATTACCACAACACCATTATCCCGTAGTTTTTAGGCCTCATGCACACAGGCTGTTAAAATAACGTTATGAAAACGCCAGTATCTTTGCAGTGATTTTTTTTTTACTTTTTACAGCTTTTTTCAATGTTTTTGCAATAGCGTTTTTACGCATTAGTGTTTTTTAGCATTTTTTTTTTTTTTTTTTCAAAATTTTTTTTTTTCAATGGATCAAAAACGTTAAAAAACGTTGGTGAATGACGTTTTTGAGCGTTTATCAGCGTTATAGGGCGTACACACGGTCGGACTTTGTTCGGACATTCCGACAACAAAATCCTAGGATTTTTTCCGACGGATGTTGGCTCAAACTTGTCTTGCATACACACGGTCACACAAAGTTGTCGGAAAATCCGATCGTTCTGAACGCGGTGACGTAAAACACGTACGTCGGGACTATAAACGGGGCAGTAGCCAATAGCTTTCATCTCTTTATTTATTCTGAGCATGTGTGGCATTTTGTGCGTCGGATTTGTGTACACACGATCGGAATTTCCGACAACGGATTTTGTTGTCGGAAAATTTTATCTCCTGCTCTCCAACTTTGTGTGTCGGAAAATCCGATGGAAAATGTCCGATGGAGCCCACCCACGGTCGGAATTTCTGACAACACGCTCCGATCGGACATTTTCCATCGGAAAATCCGACCGTGTGTACGGGGCATTAGAGCGTCTTTACAGCTGAAAAAACGTCTCTCAGAACCCACTGGTCCTGGGTTTTTTTTACAGCTTAAAAACGCCTATGCCATTTGCAGCTCAAAAACGCCTAGGTGGGCATGAAGCCATAGACTAACATAGACAGGCCTTTTTAAGCTGAAAAAAAAGCTCAAAAAAGCAGCTGTAAAAATGTCAGTGTGCATGAGGCCTTAAGATCAAAGCTACAACTATGTTGGTGTCCCTTGTAAAATTTTACATTGTATTTTTTTAAATGTAACTCCCTACTCCCAAACAGATTAACTAGATTCTACTCAGTATGACCCTTTATAGATGGGTTTTCGTATAGCAGTTATACAAGGGACTTCCTTTTAGACCAGCCATACCAAACAGGAGGTTTCTAGACTCCATGCAGCACTTCCTTGTAGCCATCAGTCAGTTGAAATGATAACTAAACTGAAGAATAAAATTATAAAGTTGTGCTTTTTTCCAGTTCTTAAATGTGCTGGCTGCATTCTTCTTCTTTTTTTTTGTTCAGGCTAAAAACGCTTTCAGCAAGTGCAGAAAAAACCTGGTGATCTTGCCAGAAATGCAGCGTCCTTATCCCTTCCTATATACTAGGGTTCAATATTGAGTTGGCCCGCCCTTTGCAGCTATAACACCCTCAACTCTTCTGGGAAGGCTGTCCACAAGGTTTAGGAGTGTGTCTATGGGAATGTTTGATCATTCTTCCAGAAGCACATTTGTGAGGTCAGGCACTGATGTTGGACAAGAGGGCCTGGCTCACAGTCTGCACTCTAATTCATCCCAAAGGTGTTCTATCGGGTTGAGGTCAGGACTCTGTGCAGGCCAGTCAAGTTCCTCCACCCCAAACTCGCTCATCCATGTCTTTATGGACCTTGCTTTGTGCACTGGTCCAAATCATTTGGTGGAGGGGGGGTTATGGTGTGGGGTTGTTTTTCAAGGCTTGGCCTCTTAGTTCCAGTGAAGAGAACTCTTAAGGCGTCAGAATACCAGGACATTTTGGACAATTTCATGCTCCCAACTTTGTGGGAACAGTTTAGGGATGGCCCCTTCTTGTTCCAACATGACTGCACACCAGTGCACAAAGTAAGGTCCATAAAGACATAGATGAGCGAGTTTGGGGTGGAGGAACTTGACTGGCCTGCACAGAGTCCTGACCTCAATTTCGATAGAACACCTTTGGGATGAATTAAAGACTGCGAGCCAGGCCTTCTCATCCAACAGCAGTGCCTGACCTCACAAATGCACTCCTGGAAGAATGGTCAAACATTCCCATAGACACACTCCTAAACCTTGTGGACGGCCTTCCCAGAAGAGTTGAAGCTGTTATGGGTGCAAAAGTTGGGCCAACAATATTGAAATCTACGGACTAAGACTTGGGTGCAATTAAAGTTCATATGTGTGTAAAGGCAGGTGTCCCAATACTTTTGGTAATACAGTGTAGTTTGACAAGAGCATATAGTCTGGAGTTCCACTTTAACAACTTTCTGTTTTTGTTGCAATGTACAGAAATGCAAATGTACATTACCGGAAGATTTGAAGAACTTTTATTTAATGACCGATGGCTTCCTGATGACCTGGTCTGTGAAACTGGATGGTAAGTTTACGTTTTCATGTGTTTATGGTTCCAGCTGCCCTCTGTCACTTCCTCTCCGTATTCTAATATGCACCACATACTAGTACATTATGACAGGCTTACCGGCACACGGAGCCCTCCAGCACAGCGCTGTCACAGCTCCCCGGTGCTTCCATTGGCACCCGGTCTTTCCTTTCGGGGTTTGTGGGCTCCAGCTGTATGAATGGCCGGGGCAGCGATGATGTCACTCCTTCACATGCACTCGGGCGCCCCAACGAGGAGATCTGAAGGTACGGTACGGGTATGCTGTCCCTTCAGAGCGCATGCCCCAGTGACGTCACCGGCTTTATCCCGTGTGTATATCTCCTAAACAGTGCAAATTTAAGAGATATTCACTGACCTACAGGTAAGTCTTATTATAGGCTTACCTGTAGGTACCAGTTAACCACTTAAGGACCGAGCCTCTTTTTGAGATTTGTTGTTTACAAGTTAAAAACATTTTTTTTTTGCTAGAAAATTACTTAGAACCCCCAAACATTTATGCTTTTTTTTTCTAACACCCTAGAGAATAAAATGGCGGTCGTTGCAATACTTTCTGTCACACCGTATTTGCGCAGCGGTCTTGCAAGTGCACTTTTTTTGGCGAAAATACACTTTTTCGAATTAAAAAATAAGACAACAGTAAAGTTAGCCCAATTTTTTTTTTTTATATTGTGAAAGATGATGTTACGCCGAGTAAATTGATACCCAACATGTCACGCCTCAAAATTGCGCCCGCTCGTGGAATGGGGACAAACTTTTACCCTTAAAAATCTCCATAGGGGACGTTTAAAAAATTCTACAGGTTGCATGTTTTGGGTGAGAAATGTAAAGAGATACCCAGGACCAGGGTGTAGAGGATTGGTGGTAGTAGTCCTATTGGAAAGACTGTAAGTGAGCCCACGTTTACATTTGGAATAAAGAGATCTTCTTTTGCTTACAGACCGTCCCATCCAGGTGGGCTCTATGGTCATTAACAGCATTTCCAATCTGACCCGACTGAGATCGGCCTCTGTCCATTCCTTGCCTAACGCACCGACTTTAGATGACCTGGATGACGGCTCGGACGAGGAAGGTACACATAGCTAATAATGGATAAAACTGTATTTTGCTTTTTATTATCTGAATATAATCTTGGTAAAAGCTGGAATCAGGCAGGTATATAAAAAGGACATTTCATCTAGTTTATGTGTTAAGGTGTCTCTCCACACGTAGTTTCTCATAATGTACAGTCATGTTACTGTATGTTAATGTTTCAGTTGATCTTTTATAATACAGCAGTTTTTTTTTTTTTTTATTTAACCCGCTTTTTTTTATGGAAAAAAAACTGTGTAACCAGCTTTATCCGAATCAGAATATTTTATTAATCTCTTCTCTTTTTTTTTTTTTTTTTTTAATTCTATATTTTATTTTTTCAACAATTATTATGCATATAGACAAACTAATGTTTGTTGCATGCGTATCACATCTTAACATAAATCAGTTCTATTTTCATCTGATATATATAGGGTCATTATTTAAAAAAAGCAAAAAGGGAAAAAAAAAGAGAAGAAAAAAAAAAGGAGGCAGGGGGGATATCCCCCCCACTCTCTAATTTTATCCTTTCTTCCATTCACAAATATTTCCCCCCCCCCCTCGCGTCTCACTTATACACAGGTATAGTTCACCAAGGCAGGCGATAAAAAGAAGAGAGAGGAAAAGAAAAAAAAAAAGGAGGTTGGATTCTCTCTCCTCCCTATTTATTAATCTCAATAATTTCCCTTTTGGGATTAAACTGATTTGTAAAGTCTCTTTTTTTAAACAAAAAAATAATAAACATGTCATACCTGCTCTGTGCAGTTTGGTTTTGAACAGAGCAGCCGGGGTCCTCCTCTTCTCTGCTCCTGACCCCCTCCCTCCTATCAAGTGCCCCCACAGTCAGCAGTTTCCTATGGGGGCACTGGAGCCGAGTCACAGCTCCGTGTGTCTGGAGCCCCACCCCATCTCTCCCCTGATTGGCTGACTGACTTTGATTGACAGCCGCGGGAGCCAACGGCGCTGCTGCTGTGTCTCAGCCAATCAGGAGGAGTGTCCTGGGCGGCTTAGACATTTGTGGATATCGCTGGAGAGAGATGGGGCTCAGGTGATAGTTGCCACCTCATCTTTTTAAATGCGAACACATATGAATTACACGGGTTCTGGGGATAATTTAATGCAGATAAGGCACCAAGTGGGTTTAATTACCACCTTAATTGGCCACAGAACCTGTGTAATTAATACTTGTTTGGTTTTAAAGGGAAGAGGTGGCAACCCTAGCTCAGGTAAGTAATTAGGGGGTTGCTGGGGTGGCTGCTACACACAGAAGGTTTTTTTATCCTAATGCATACAATCCATTAAGATAAAAAAAAAACTTCTGCCTTTACAACTCCTTTAATAAAGTATTCTGATAAAGCTGGGTACAGTAAAGCTGAGTGTTTTTTTGTTTTTCTTTTCGTTAAACCAGCAGGTTGAACCCCAAAAAAAAACCCGTCAGATCCCCTCATCAACACAAATGACGTTGATTCAGGGATCTCTCCCACTGAGACATTGGGGGAGATTTACTAAAACTGGAGAGTGCAAAATCTGCTGCAGCTGTGCATGGTAGACAATCAGCTTCTAACTTCAGCTTGTTCAATTAAGTTTTGACAAAAAAAAAAAAAGAATATACTGGAAGCTGATTGGTTTCTATGCAGAGCTGCACTAGATTTTGCACTCTCCAGTTTTAGTAAATCATCCCCAATGTATTCTGACAGAGGGACGCCCCACCCTCAACCAGAATACACAGATCAGTGCTGCAGACATTGGCTGCAAGCGCTGATCAAATGCTGGTTAAGCATGACCTGCTGACCTGGCAGATTTTCGGGCCCATGTGAATCAGGCTTAACTTGTTGATCCTGCCAGTGCTCTGTTCATTAATTGTGTTCTGGTGCCGGGCCGACAACACTACACAGTCTCCATTCAAATGGATATTCTATCAGTGTTGTTGGCGCCCTGAAAGTATAACAAAAGGCTAAATGTTTTAATAGTGGAGAGGGATTAGAACCCCTGTCAGTTTTTATTGTACTGTCTGTGCTCCCATTATGGAGATTCTCCCTTTCTCTGTTTGTCCTGTTTACCATTATCATTGAAAGTGAAGGTAAAAGAAAATACCCAATTTTTTGGTTATTCCCAGAAAAGTTATAGAGGGGAAATCTTCCTATAGGGACACTAGTTCTGGTGATCTGGAAGTCCCAAGGTATTCCCTTCATTTGCAGGGATTTCTTGTCACTTCCTGTTTTGCCCCTGGGACAGGAAGTGAAGGGAAATCTCCCCGATGGGACACAGGTGGCAAAAAATTAGCAGACAGAAGTTATGACCCTCCCTTACTCTATCCAAAATGGGGGGGGGGGGGGAGTTTTGCCTATAGTTCTACTTTAATTGTGTTCTGGTGCTGCGCTGGGAACACTGCACAGTCTCCATTTAGATGGATATTTTATCAGTGTTGTTGGTGCCCTGAAGCTTCCCCACCTCATTATGTGTGCAAAATGACTGGTCATGTCAGATGGAGAGAGACGACCAGTTGGAATTTAGCTTAAAGTGGTTGTATACCCCTTTTTTAGAACTTGTACCTATAAGGTAGGCCTTATTCTAGGCTTACCTATAGGTACTGTAAATATCTTCTAAACGTGCGCCGTTTAGGAGATATTTATCTTGTAGTGGGCCCATGATGTCATCGGTGCATGCTTCACGAGCGAGTGCTGTTACTGGCGGCTCCGGCGCGCAGTGCGCGGGAGTGACGTCATGTGGCTCTGGCCAGTCACAGAGCCAGAGTCCGCGGCCTCGGTAGGAAGAGGGGCGAAGATGGATGCAGCCTGCAGCGGGGACAGCGTGGGCTTCGATTGCAGGTAAGTGGCACATAAATGGGCTAGTATGTGATGCGTACTAGCCCATTATGCTTTTAGTTTGCAGGGAACAAAAGAGGAAGTAAAACCCATTAGGGTTTACTTCCTCTTTAAAGCGGTAGTGAAAAAAAAAAAAAAGGAAGAAAATTGCATAGCCAGCAGGCTGGTTGCACCCAAGTTGATCGATCGATCAACTTGGTACATTCAGGACAACCTTAGACCCCTTTCACACTGGGGCGCTTTGCAGGCACTACAGCGCTAAAAATAGCGCCTGAAAGAGCCACTGCTGTCTCTCCAGTGTGAAAGCCCCAAGGGCATTCACACTGGAGTGGTGGGCTGGCAGAACACTAAAAAAAGTCCTGCTAGCAGCATCTTTGGAGCGGTGTATACATTGCTCCTTCACCGCTCCTGCCCATTGAAATCAATGGGGCAGCACAGCTATGCTGCCGGCATAGCACTGCTGAAGCAGCGATTTGTGGTGGTTTTTACCCTTTCGTGGCTGTTTTTTAACACTTTCTCGGCAGCTAGCGGGGAGGTAAAAGTGCCCTGCTAGCGGCCGAATAGCGCAGCGAAATTGACGGTAAAGCGCCGCTAAAACTAGCAGAGCTTTACCGCCGACGCACCCACCGCCCCAGTGTGAAAGTAGTAGTCCTTAATAAATCCATCCCATTGACTTTAGGATAAGGCCCCTTTCACACTGAGGCGCTTCTAAACTGGCAGTAAAACACTGACCGCTACAGCGCTAAAAATATCACCTACAAAGCACCCTGAAACAGCAGCTGCTGTCTCCTCAATGTGAAAGCCCCGAGGGCTTTCACACTGGAGCGGTGCGTTGGCAGGACGACAAAAAAAGTCCTGCTAGCAGCATCTTTGGAGCGATGAAGGACCACTCCTAAACCGCTCCTGCCCATTGAAATCAGCAGCGCTTTGCGGGCGGTTTTAACCCTTTTTCGGCAGGTAACGGGGGGGGACCCCCCCGCTAGCGGCCGGATACCGCCGCTTAAACTATGGTAAAGCGGCGCTAAAAATAGCGCCCATTTACCGCCGATGCCGCCCCATTGTGTAAGGGGTCTTACTGGCAGTTTAGAAGCGCCTTAGTGTGAAAGGGGCCTTAGCGTCCTGCCAGCGCACCGCTCCAGTGTGAAATCCCTCGGGGCTTTTACATTTGAGAGACAGAAGAGGCTCTTTCAGGGCGCTTTGCAGGCACTATTTTTAGTGCTGTAGCGCCTGCAAAGCGCCCCAGTGAGAAAGGGGTCTAAAACTGGGGAAGCGCGCTGGCAGGGTGGTGAAAAAACACCCCTCTCCATTGAAATGAATGGAAAGCACTTCAAAAGTCCTCAGTGTTTTACTGGCAGTTTACAAGCACCTCAGTGTGAAAGGGGCCTAAAGCTAAAAAGGTTTTTATATGTATTCCTTGCATTAAGGCCCCTTTCACGCGGGGGCGGCATCGGCGGTAAAACGTCTTTATTTTTAGCGCCGCTTTACCGTTGTTTCCGTGACGTATAGTGTGTGTCGCTACCCAAGTGCGACCAAATAACCTCTGTGTATTCTTCTGCGGTTGCTGCTATAGCACTATGTAGGTGATTTCACCGCACCCTCTAATGTATAAACCAAATATAACAAAATTAGTGCAGCGCAACTCAAAATTCACAACATAAGTAATACTAAAAAACATCTACATGAAATTGTAATAACATAATGTAAATTCATATACAGTCCCAATTTTATAAATACCGCAGTGCATTCAGTGCAATAACAGTCTTCAATCTTGTGAAGCATTTTGTGACCCCCCACCTTTTAGGTGAAAAACCTGCTCACCTCAGCTGCAGACTCCACAACAGAGTCTAATAAGCATAAGTCATTCTCCTTCTCCTCGAGTACTGGAATATTAGACCTCCTCCGATGTCTCCTCTTACAATCAGAAGCTCCAGAGTCAGCACATCCACATGATAGGGAACACAAGAAAGAGACCCATAGTGCTATCTATGGGGTTGATTTACTAAAGGAAAATAGACTGTGCACTTTGCGAAGTGCAATTGCACTCTGCAAGTGCAGTTGCTGCAGGGCTTAGTAAATGAGGTAGAGCTTCACTGTACAAAGAATACCCCCAAATTTTAAAAACAGCATTTTTGCTTGCACATGCTTGGGTGATGGCAGTCAGCAGAGCTTCTGCTCATGTACTAAGATCTGGAGCAACTGCTCTTGCAGAGTGCAACTACAAAGTGCACAGTTTACTTTCCTTTAGTAAATCAACCCCTATTTCCACATCTATTAATAGAAACACAGTGTCAGGAAAGGTTTCACCTGCTGGTGGCACTGTCAGATCTTTGGGCCGCAGTACTGGTGTCCACCAGCGGGTGTCTCCTAGCAATCTGAAGCCAACATTATCTCCTGCAATCAGGCATCACCTGAGACTGATTGCAGGAGATGTGTATTTATACCCGGCAAGCACTTACACACTTGCCTTGGTATTGTCCTTGAGCCCTGACCTGTACCTGTGAGCCTGAACCTGTTCCTGTCCCTCCTGTAATCCTGTTATTCTCTACCCCTGCCCTGCAGCCTGATCCCTTCCACTTTCTCCCTGTCCTGTCTTGCTCCTTGCCTCATCTGCTGATCTCCCGTATATGACCCTGGCCTGGCCACGATTATGATTCTGCTATTCCCTATCTGCTGTATATACTAGTTTAGATTGCTGTTCTTTGTGGGTCACTGGTTGTTTGATTTATTTTACACCGTTTGGTATTGGAGGTACGTTTATATCTGTGTTCACTTATCCTAATAAACTACATTACTTTTTCACCTTACATAAGTTTTCATTCACTCTGTTGCAGTCCACACAGTTCTGGTCACACCTGTTTATGACACACAGGGATAAAAACACTTACAAAAATCCTTAGATAAACATGCAATAAGTATAACACTTCCTGGGTAGTGACGTCCCGGGCTCGACTCCTCCCACGCGTTACACCCCCCTTGATTGGGCTTCCTCAGTAGGCGGGGAGCCCACACAACACCAGCCCTTAAATAATGTTCCGGCAGTCCCATAGCTGTCAAATTGAGACACAGAGGCTACCCTAGGTGGGTTTGAGGCCATGTACCCACACTTGCATGGCTGTCACATTGGGTGCAGCTTTTCGTGTCCGTGCAGGCGCTGCGTCGCAATAGACAACACTGGGACTGACAGCAAAAGGATGCACACAACACTCTGTGCAACCTTGTGCCAGTAAAACACGGCCCTGCATTGGTGCACAGAATAAATTGCCCCATGTGAATGAGGCCTCACATTTTCCTCCTTACCTCACATTTGCGGGATATATAATTTGGCAATTTAAAATAAAAATGATAACTTGTGGGACTGTATACAATATAATACCTTTCATGTTTAATGTTTAAGGACATCCCGATCGGCCGCATTTTAATTCCAAGAACATCATATTTGAACTAGACCCGTGTAATGGCAATGGGAAGGTGTGCCTGGTATACAAGACTTCCAAACCAGGTGAGAATAATATGTAATTCTTTTCTAATAAGTGCACAGTTTTTGTTTCAGGAGAATCAGCAATTTAGCAATTAAAGTATAACTAAAGGCAAAGCTTTTTTTTTTTTTAGTTCTGGATAGAGTAGAGAGGGATTAGAACACCTGTCAGTTTTTACTGCTGTCTGGGTTCCCCATTAGGGAGGTTCACCCTCTCTATTGGTCCTGTTTACCATCATTGAAAGTCTCAAATTTTGAGTTGTCCCCAGAAAAGTATTAGAGGGGAAATCTTCCACTAGTTCTGGTGACCTGGGGGGTCCCCAAGAGATTCCCTTAAAGAGGAACTGCAGTCTGCTCACATAATTTATAATAAAAACATCTTTGCCATTCTGAAGCTTCCCTCCAACCACTTTGCATATTATTTTATATAAACTGTCATTCTGTACTTGCCAAATATGCTGTAGAAATCTCCCTCCACTGAGTCTGGCTGCAGCCATTTTAACTGTGGGCAGATGACGGTGCTGCCTGTTCACTTCCTGGATCTACACAGACACACAGAGGCACACCTCCAGCTCTGCAGCTCTCTTCCCCCCCCCCCCCCTTCCTGGCAAACGCTCATGAGAGTGAGAGAGGGAGCTGTGCATGATGTCATAGGCCTAGGCTAATGACCAGACAAGAAACAGGAATTGGGCTGTATAAGGGATTTACTAGCAGAAAAGAAAAATGTTTTACTATCCAAAGTTAAAACAACAACAACAAGGGCAGAAGATTTAATAGATGGAGAGATGAAAAAATTACTCAAGTTCCACTTTAATTTCTAGGGATTTCCTCTCACTTCCTGTTTTGGCTATGGGACAGGAAGTGAAGGTAAAACTCTTCAATAGGACAAAGAGGGCAAAAATAAACCTTTACAGGGGTTATAACCTTTCCTTACTATATCCAAAATGAAAAAAAAAAAGTTTTGCCTATAGTTCTACTTTAAACATTTCGCCTTCTTCCTTTCGCTTGCTGCAAGGTGAGGTGTTGTGCAGTCACTGAGGTCTGAAGTTTATTCTGCTTATATTTTACCTTCCCTGGTTCTTCCCTCCCCTCTCCTCATCAACTTGCTAATTAAATATTAAAACCTCTCTGTTTTCATAAAAGTGGTTCTAAAGCAGTGGTCGTTAACTTGCAAGGTAATGGGAGCCTCACATGTGGTGGCCGAATGACTCCAAAGGGCCTCATATAATATTTATTTCATTTAAAGCGACAGAAAAGTGTCGTAGACTAAAGACTTCCTGGTGGAAATGGTCAGAGAACGTTCTATTGGTGTACTTGGAGACTCAAGTCATGCTTTAGGACAGGGATAAGCAATTAGCCGACCTCCAGCTGTTGCAGAACTACAAGTCCCATGATGCATTGTAAGACTCTGACCGTCACAAGCATGACACCCAGAGGCAGAGGCATGATGGGACTTGTAGTTTTGCAACCACTGGAGGTCCTCTAATTGCATATCCCTGCTTTTAGGAGACTGTCAGAGACTAGGGATATCTACCCTTTACAGACCAATGCTCCATCTACTGACTGCTGGTACCAAGCACCGCACTTCAAACACCAAAGGGCCACAGGTTGGGTACCAAGGTTCTAAAGGCATAAGGGTTGTTTCCTTCATGCATTTGCTGCAATTATTTACTAAACCCCGGACCCTGCATTCACTATATCTGGTCTCCCTCAAGTACACAGAACATGGAAATGCAATTATTTTAGTAAATATAAAATGCTAAATACCCTTTCTCATCAGCAGTAATATAGCAGTCTTGTGACTTCTATCAGTGTCTGGTTAAAGCTTGTAGGAGGAGTTTTCATTCTGCTCTGGCTGTCCTATGAGGCTGCAGGACCCCTGACTCTCTGTCTGGACATTGCTGATTCGCTCTGTGCTGATCACATGCACCCTCCCAAGAAAAAAAAAACTCTCTAGCAATACACACCAAGCTTGTCCCCTAGTTCTGTACTATCAGGGAATATATTGGGGACTGTGGAAGAAGGGGAGGATTAGAGGAGACAGGATCAAACAGCCTTTAGGATTAACCCCTTAGGTTCCACAGCATATACAGACTGATTTTACTGTTGTGGGTTTAGTAACACTTTTTAAGGTTAAAAACCTTCCATGATCAGCTCCTCCCAGCCCTCTTTAACCCCTTAAAGTGTTACTAAACCCACAACAGTAAAATCAGTCTGTTAATCCGCCGCATTGTGTAAAAAAGCCTGTTTGATCCGGTCTTCTCTGATCCTCCCCTTCTTCCACAGTCCCCAAATCATCTGCTGATTGTACAGAGTCTTGGGGGGCACTCTGCACATGCTCCGTTTGGTATGTATTGCTAGAGAGTTTTTTTTTCTTGGCAGAGTGCATGTGATCAGCACAGGGCCAATCCGCACTGTCCAGACAAGGGGGTCAGGGGTCCTGCAGCCTCATAGGACAGTCAGAGGGGAAAGAAAACTCCTCCTACAAGCTTTAACCAGTGCTCAGCCAGACACTGATAGAAGTCACAAGACTGATGAGTAGCAGTTTATATTTAATAAAATAATTGCATTTCCATGTTCTGTGTACTGTGGGAGACCAGATACAGTGGGGCAAAAAAGTATTTAGTCAGCCACCAACTGTGCAAGTTCTCCCACTTAAAAAGATGAGAGAGGCCTGTAATTGTCATCATAGGTATACCTCAAATATGAGAGACAAAATGTGGAAACAAATCCAATCACATTGTCTGATTTTTGAAAGAATTTATTTGCAAATTATGGTGGAAAATAAGTATTTGGTCAATATCAAAAGTTCATCTCAATACTTTGTTATATATCCTTTGTTGGCAATGACAGAGGTCAAACGTTTTCTGTAAGTCTTCACAAGGTTGTCACACACTGTTGCTGGTATGTTGGCCCATTCCTCCATGCAGATCTCCTCTAGAGCAGTGATGTTTTGGGGCTGTCGCTGGGCAACACAGACTTTCAACTCCCTCCAAAGGTTTTCTATGGGGTTGAGATCTGGAGACTGGCTAGGCCACTCCAGGACCTTGAAATGCTTCTTACGAAGCCACTCCTTCGTTGCCCGGGCGGCGTGTTTGGGATCATTGTCATGCTGAAAGACCCAGCCACATTTCATCTTCAATGCCCTTGCTGATGGAAGGAGGTTTGCACTCAAAATCGCACGATACATGGCCCCATTCATTCTTTCATGTACACGGATCAGTCATCCTGTTCCCTTTGCAGAGAAACAGCCCCAAAGCATGATGTTGCCACCCCCATGCTTCACAGTAGGTATGGTGTTCTTTGGTTGCAACTCAGCATTCTCTCTCCTCCAAACACGACGAGTTGTGTTTCTACCAAACAGTTCTACTTTGGTTTCATCTGACCATATGACATTCTCCCAATCCTCTTCTGGATCATCCAAATGCTCTCTAGCAAACCTCAGACGGGCCCGGACATGTAAGCAGGGGGACACGTCTGGCACTGCAGGATCTGAGTCCCTGGCAGTGTAGTGTGTTACTGATGGTAGCCTTTGTTACGTTGGTCCCAGCTCTCTGCAGGTCATTCACTAGGTCCCCCCATGTGGTTCTGGGATTTTTGTTCACCGATCTTGTGATCATTTTGACCCCACAGGGTGAGATCTTGCGTGGAGCCCCAGATCGAGGGAGATTATCAGTAGTCTTGTATGTCTTCTATTTTCTAATTATTGCTCCCACAGTTGATTTCTTCACACCAAGCTGCTTGCCTATTGCAGATTCAGACTTCCCAGCCTGGTGCAGGTCTACAATTTTGTTTCTGGTGTCCTTCGACAGCTCTTTGGTCTTCACCATAGTGGAGTTTGGAGTGTGACTATTTGAGGTTGTGGACAGGTGTCTTTTATACTGATAATAAGTTCAAACAGGTGCCATTAATACAGATAATGAGTGGAGGACAGAGGAGCCTCTTAAAGAAGAAGATACAGGTCTGTGAGAGCCAGAGATCTTGCTTGTTTGTAGGTGACCAAATACTTATTTTCCACCATAATTTGCAAATAAATCCTTTCAAAAATCAGACAATGTGATTGTCTGGATTTGTTTCCACATTTTGTCTCTCATAGTTGAGGTATACCTATGATGACAATTACAGACCTCTCTCATCTTTTTAAGTGGGAGAACTTGCACAATCGGTGGCTGACTAAATACTTTTTTGCCCCACTGTATAGTGAATGCAGGCTCCTGGGTTTAGTAACACTTTAAATACTTTCCTGGCACCCCTTCCTCCCTAAATAATTACCTGCTTCCGCTTTCGATCCAGTGCTGCGCACATCTGCAGCAGCACTGCTCTCTCTTCCTGTATTCACAGAATACAGAGGCAGCATCGGGAGCCATTGGCCTCTGTTGCTGTCAATCAAATCCTGTGAGGAGGGCAAGGGGGAGTGGGGCCAAGACATAAACAGTCTAGTAGCTCGATACTGCACCCATATGAGTGCCCCCTAGGAAGCAGCTTGCTATGGGGGCACTCAGAGAAGAGGCGGAGCAGACAGCGCCGGCAAGGGACCCCAGAAGAAGAGGCTTGGGGCTGCTCTGTGCAATACCATTGCACAGAGCAGGTTAGTATAACATGCTTATTATTTTAATTAAAAAAATAGCCCTTTACAACCGCTTTGAGACATTGCCCGCCATCATGGGTGAAGATTTTACCAGGTAGATGTTAGAGCCACTGAGGACATGGCCTTTGATCGCAGTGTTTTCCAGGCAGCTGTAATTGCTCAGAAGGATGGTGCCTGGACCCCATGTTGGCGGGAGAGGACAAGATGCAGGGATCGCCTGTAATGCAACCGGTCACAACTGACAAGGTGTCTCTGATGGTGCTATACAGGTCCAGAGCAATGGATAACAGCAAGGGGATTGGATCCCTGAAGGTCCTATAAGACGTTGCCCGCAATCATGGGTGAAGATGTTGGGGCCTCTGAGGACTAGGCCTTTGGTCGCAGTGTTTTGTAGGCTTCTGTGTAGGTTCTTTTTTGCCTGTTGGTTGTTGCCGTGTCTCCCTCCCCTCATGGGCATTGCTTTGGGACATCCCTCTGAATAAGGAATAATAGATTTGCATCTGTTTCCTGTGATTTACTATAAAAAAAAACTGGATTCTTGACTTGCCTGTAAAATCTATTTCCTGTAGTAGATCACAGGAGATCCCTCCCCTCTATGATGGGATGTATGGCTTGCCACAAAACTGAGCTACATCCTGTATGGGAGGTGTTCTATAGGAGAGGACTTCCTGGGTTTTTTTGCCAACCACCTGTAGGTGGCACATAGCCCTCTAAGTAAGGATCAGTAGAGCTGTACTGTGTCCTGTGATGTACTCCAAGAACTGGATTTTACAGATACAGTGCCTTGAAAAAGTATTCATACCCCTTAAAATTTTCCACATTTTGTCATGTTACAATCAAAAATGTAAATGTATTTTATTGGGATTTTTTTGTAATAGACCAACACAAAGTGGCACATTATTGTGAAGTGGAAGGAAAATAATAAATGGTTTTCAATTTTTTTTTACAAATAAATATGTGAAAAGTGTGGGGGGTACATTTGTATTCAGCCCCCCTGTGTCAATACTTTGTAGAACCACCTTTCTCTGCAGCTCCTCCAGAGTTACCATGGGCCTCTTGGCTCTTCTCTGATGAATGTTCTCCTTGCCCGGCCTGTCAGTTTAGGTGGACGGCCATGTCTTGGTAGGTTTGCAGTTGTGCCATACTCTTTCCATTTTCGGATGATGAATTGAACAGAGCTCCGTGAGATGTTCAAAGCTTAGGATATTTTTTTTATAACCTAACCCTGCTTTATACTTCTCCACAACTTTATCCCTGACCTGTCTGGTGTGTTTCTTGCCCTTCATGATGCTGTTTGTTCACTAAGGTTCTCTAACAAACCTCTGAGGGCTTCACAGAACAGCTGTATTTATACTGAGATTCAATTACACACAGGTGAAATCTATTTACTAATTAGGTGACTTCTGAAGGCAATTGCTTCCACTAGATTTTAGTTAGGGATATCAGAGTAAAGGGAGGCTGAATACAAATGCACGTCACACTTTTCAGACATTTATTTATAAAAAATGTTGAAAACAATTTATAATTTTCCTTCCACTTCACAATTATGAGCCACTTTGTGTTGGTCTATAAAAATAAAATCCCAATAAAATACATTTACGTTTTTGGTTGTAACATGGCAAAATGTGGAAAATTTCAAGGGGTATGAATACTTTTTCAAGGCACTGTAAGTAGAAAATCACTTATCTGACCACTGAAGTCCTGGAGAGATGCCACCAAACACAGAAAATGAAATCTCACTTTTTGGGTGGCCTTTAAAACTATCCTGAACTTTTTTATTTTTTTATTTTTTTTTTTTGTCTTTTGGCTTCCAGAACTTTTCTCATAGGCTTCCAGAGACATGTTTATTTCCATATGCTGTACGGTAAATTATGGATCAGTATTTCTAAAGGTTTATTGAATCTGATATGAAAGTAAGATTTATGCAGCTGGTCCTGGAGCCCGGGGTGTAAATCCAGATGTTTATACCTTTCTTATTGAACTACTATATATTGCTTCCAGAGAAATCCATATTACATCTTCAGCAGCGCTGTATATTCGTTCTGATGGAGCCAGACTTACAGCCGGGCCCAGCACTGATAGTAATTACTGTGCGCCCAATAACTCAGATAATAGATGGTCCTCGGTGTGCCCCTGTGCTCCGCTCACCACTATGTCTATGAGATGAACGCAATCCGCCTGAACACCCAACCAGACAATGACACACAGGAGCTCTTCTATAAACTGGGGGGGGGGGGGGAGGAGAGATAGTGTCTGCCTTACCTCTAACAAAGCAAAAATGGAAGCCGCTCAGATCATTTTATAGCTGGCTGTAGAAAAGGTGAGTATAGACTGAGCAATACAAAACATCCCCCAGCCACACAGCATAAAAGGCTGACCTCCAGCCTTCCCTTCAGTCTTGCACAGTTGTACGGTTACAGCTTGCATGAATGACAGCTACAGCGCGGATCTGCTTTGCCGGGAGTATGTCTATTTACGTCCTCCCCTTTGCAGGCTCGCCACGCCCCCCTGAATGAGACTCGGGTGATTACAGATCCGAGTTAGGGGTCGATCCCCATTCCACGTGATCAGCTGTCAGCCAATGACAGCTGATCACGTGATGTAAACAGAGGATCGGTAAGACCCCTTTCACACTGGGGCGCTTTGCAGGCGCTACAGCGCTAAAAATAGCTCCTGCAAAGCGCCCTGAAAGTGCCGCTGCTTTGTCTCCAGTGTGAAAGCCCCGAGGGCTATCGTACTGGAGTGGTGCGCTAGCAGGACGGGAAAAAAAGTCCTGTTAGCAGCATCTTTGGAGCGGTGAAGGAGTGGTGTATAAACCGCTCCTTTACCGCTCCTGCCCATTGAAATCAATGGGGCATCATGGCTATACCACCGGCAAAGCGCCTCTGAAGAGGCGCTTTGCGGTGGTTTTTATCCCTTTCTCGGCCGCTAGCGGGGGGGGGGGGGGGTAAAACCCCCCGCTAGCGGCCGAATACAGCCGCTAAACGACGGTAAATCGCCGCTAAAAATAGCGGCGCTTTACCGCCGATGCACCTCCCGCCCCAGTGTGAAAGGGGCCTAATAGTTTTTTGTTTTTTCTCACACTCACAGTGTGAGAGGAAAAAAAGCCAATCACCGGCTTCTGTTTGAAGGGACATCGGTCCCGAAGATGAAGAGCCTCACATGTGCCCACCAGTACCACCTGCCAGTGCCATGAATCAGTGCCCACCAATCTGTGCCCACAGTACGTAAGTGCCAACAATCGGTGCCACCTATCAGTGCCCACAAGTGCTTCCTATCAATGCCCACCAGTGGTGCCCATCAGTACCTCATCAGTGCCACCTAGCAGTGCTGCCTATCAGTGTTACCTACCAGAGCCGATCAGTGCCACCTGTCAGTGCTCTTCAGTGCCACCTATCAATGCCCTTCAGTGCCACCTATTAGTGCCCATCAGTGTCGCCTTATTAGTGCCCATCAATGCAGCCTATCAGTGTCGCCTTATTAGTGCCCATCAATGCAACCTATCAGTGCCCATCAGTGTAGCCTCATCAGCGTTCATCAATGAAGAAGAAAAATTACCTGTTTGCAAAATTTATTAGCAAAATATAAAACGGTTTTTCTATTTTTTCTTTTAAAAACTTGGTCTTTTTAAATTTTTTTAACAGAAATTAAAAAAACCCAGAGGTGATCAAATACCACCAAAAGAAAGCTCTATTTGTGGGAAAAAAATGCAAAAAATTTAATTTGAGTACAGTGTGGTATGACCGCGTAATTGTCATTCAAAGAGTGAGAGCTCTAAAAGCTGAAAATTGGTCTGAGCAGGAAGGGGGGTTTAGGTGCCCAGTAAGCAAGTGGTTACGTTATTACTAGTTAGTAATTAAGATTTTCCAGTTCCGAATTTTCGAATATTGGGAAAAATTTGAGAAACAGGGTTTCGTTATTTCGGTTACGAATTAACGAATTTGTCGAAATTTTTTAACAGAAAGAAATCGGGGCGAAACGAGTTGCACGTCTAGTCCACACTTTTCACTCATTGGACGTTTCATCACATGTGGGTGTTACCAAGTGTGGTCCTCCAGACTGACATCCACCCATCAAGGCTTTTTGATATATTCAAAACTCCTCCCAAGAGCCCGCCCACTGCTTTTCATCAGTACTGGAGGGCTCTTGAGAGAAGTACAGAGGCACGGGGCGCTGTGATGTTTTCAGGACTCTATTTACAGCACCTTCCTCTCCCCTCCTCCATGCTATGGTCTGCCTGCATTGTATGGAGAAGCACAGGGACCCATAGAGGGGATCACTGGGAATAAAATAAGGTATGTAATGAAAATGGAAATAGTTTATTTTAAAATGTAATCGGCATGTTGGCAAATGAGAAATCGGGGATGGCAAAATATAAACAGATTAAGCTTCACCATTTAGAAAAGAAAAATGGTCTTCGGTCTTGTTTCTCTTGAAGAGATGCCACGGATGAAGAGTCCCCAGCATGCAACACTTCCGGATGTGTGATGCCTGTATTCCATAGGGATCACTAAACTTCAACCCACTGAGCACTACGTCACTACTGTGTTCATGACCTTCCTGTGACCTCATTATTCTCTTCCTGTTCTTATGACACCCATACAGGAACTAGGGGGGGCAGTTGTCACTGGGACAGGAAGGCATAGACCGCAATAAAAGCTTTGCTTACCCTACTAGACCTGTATTTTTGTTTTTGTCTGTGTTTGTTACTTAATTTTGGGGATAATTTTTCTCACTTCCTGTTGTTTCTACAGAACAGGGAAAGAAGGAAAATCTCCCCCCGTAGGGAAACGGACCAACAATAAAAAACAATCCCTCCTCTATCCAAAAACAAAATTAAAAAAGTTTTGATAGGGTTTTGCTTTAATACTATATTTATATATAAAAAGATATATAAGCAAACAAAAGTCCATCAGAGATGGTGGGAACCCCTCATAATGGGCACAGCAGGTGTACAGACCTGGAAACTCAGTACAGGGATGGTGGGAACCCTTCATAATGGGCACAGCAGGTGTACAGACCTGGAAACTCAGTACAGGGATGGTGGGAACCCCTTATAATGGGCACAGCAGGTGTACAGACCTGGGAACTCAGTACGGGGAAGGTGGGAACCCCACATAATGGGCACAGCAGGTGTACAGACCTGGGAACTCAGCACAGGGATGGTGGGAACCCCTCATAATGGGCACAGCAGGTGTACAGACCTGGGAACTCAGCACAGGGATGGTGGGAACCCCTCATAATGGGCACAGCAGGTGTACAGACCTGGGAACTCAGTACGGGGAAGGTGGGAACCCCTCATAATGGGCACAGCAGATGTACAGACCCAGGAAATCGGCACAGGGATGGTGGGAACCCCTCATAATGGGCACAGCGGGTGTACAGACCTGGGAACTCAGCACAGGGATGGTGGGAACCCCTCATAATGGGCACAGCGGGTGTACAGACCTGGGAACTCAGCACAGGGATGCTGGGAGCCAAGCAGTAAGACCTTATAGAGTCCCGAGAGATAGAAGAAAATGTCAGTGGGTTTAAAGTATTAGTTCATCTTTACCAAAAATCTGCCGCACATGTATGGTCCACTCTCTCCTCTGTTGCAGCATTCCTGAGCTCAGAGCTATTACAACAGGGGACAGAGTGTGCATGTTGAGGGGGTTTTGAATAGGCTGGGAGTGTCTTAGCAACGTTCTAGCAACAAGACAAGATAGCATGGTGCCATCTATGGCAGTTATTTAAACCAAGCTTCGGGAGGTACATTTCCTACACCTTTAGCGTGGCCATTATTTAATGTGGTTCTAAAGAGTGGGTGTCTTTTACCTTATTACATTCCTGCATTAAGGTAAAAAGCACTCCACTATTTTCCTCCCTCACCTCTCTATACACTTACCTGAGCCTGTCAGGGATACAGTGCTATGCCTGGCTTCAGTCTTCTCCCCCCTCTCTTCCTCTTCTCTCAGGGATTCAGGCAGCAGCAGCAGCAACTGGAAGCACCAGGGGGGCGGGGCCGAGCTGAGCTGTGTGTGACTATGGACACAGGCAACGCGGCTTGGAAGCGAGCCCGTGGTTGTGTTGCCATAGCAAGAGGCTTGCTATAGGGGCACACAGAAGAGAGGAGGAGCCTGGAACACCAGCGGGGGACCTCCAGAAGAGGAGGTTCAGGGGGGCTGCTCTGTTAAAAACCATTACACAGAGAGCAGGTAAGTTGCCATGTTTGTTATTTTAGTGGGAAAAAAATTCTAGACTTTACAATCACTTTAACTTTGGTCGGAGCAGCACAGTTTGTTTTTGAATACAGGCGCCCCTTACTTGCATAGGCAGTTTTTGGTAAAGGTGAACTAACCCTTCAACTCCCCAGTATCTACCAGAAATCTCAGTTCTGAGTGGAGGGACTCTTTTGATGTGTGTGTGTGTGTACAGTGATCCCCGACTGATTTTGTACGTTTTCCCGCTGACAAAGAAACGATCAGTCTATAATTTTAATGGTAGGTTTATTTTCACAGTGAGAGACAGAATAATAACAAAAATATCCAGAAAAACGCATTTCAAAAAAGTTATAAATTGATTTGCATGTAATGAGGGAAATAAGTATTTGACCCCTTTGCAAAACATGACTTAGTACTTGGTGGCAAATCC
The DNA here is from genome assembly GCA_037952925.1 of Lithobates clamitans. Classification (NCBI taxonomy): domain Eukaryota; kingdom Metazoa; phylum Chordata; class Amphibia; order Anura; family Ranidae; genus Lithobates; species Lithobates clamitans. The sequence continues at coordinate 117,021 of JBBGZY010002167.1, forward strand.
CTTGTTGGCAATCACAGAGGTCAGACGTTTCTTGTAGTTGGCCACCAGGTTTGCTCACATCTCAGGAGGGATTTTGTCCCACTCCTCTTTGCAGATCTTCTCCAAGTCATTAAGGTTTTCAGGCTGACATTTGGTAACTCCAACATTCAGCTCCCTCCACATATTTTCTATGGGATTAAGGTCTGGAGACTGGCTAGGTCACTCCAGGAGCTTAATGTGCTTCTTCTTGAGCCACTCCTTTGTTGCCTTGGCCGTGTGTTTTGGGTCATTGTCATGCTGTCGCCCATTGTCATTGTCACCCATCCACGACCCGTTTTCAATGCCCTGGCTGAGGGAAGGAGGTTCTCCCCCAAGATTTGACGGTACATGGCCCCTTCCACCGTCCCTTTCATGCGGTGAAGTTGTCCTGTCCCCTTGCCAGAAAAACACCCCCAAAGCATAATGTTTCCACCTCCATGTTTGACGGTGGGGATGGTGTTCTTGGGGTCATAGGCAGCATTCCTCCTTCTCCTCCAAACACAGCGAGTTGAGTTGATGCCAAAGAGCTCGATTTTAGTCTCATCTGACAACACCACTTTCCCCCAGTTCTCCTCTGGATCATTCAGATGTTCATTAGCAAACATCAGACAGACCTGTACATGTGCTTTCTTAAGCAGGGGGGCCTTGCCGGCACTGCAGGATTTCAGTCCTTCACGGTGTAGTGTGTTACCGATTGTTTTCTTGGTGACTATGGTCCCAGCTGCCTGAAGATCATTGACAAGATTCTCCTGTGTAGTTCTGGGCTGATTCCTCACCGTTCTCATCATCATTGAAACTCCACCAGGTGAGATCTTGCATGGAGCCCCAGACCGAGGGACACTGATAGTTATTTTGTGTTTCTTCCATTTGTGAATAATCGCACCAACTGTTGTCACCCTCTCACCAAGCTGCCTAGCGATGGTCTTGTAGCCCATTCCAGCCTTGTGTAGGTCTACAATCTTGTCCCCGACATCCTTGGACAGCTTTTTGGTTTTGGCCATGATGGAGAGATTGGAATCTGATTGTTTCTGTGGACAGGTGTCTTTTATACAGGTAACAAGCTGAGATCAGGAGCACTCCCTTTAAGGCTGGATTCACACTTATGCCGTTTTAGTGCATTTGGCAGATTTGTACTACAGTCCATTTAACATGGTTTCCTATGGAACACGTTCTGCAGTGCAAAATGCAAAAAGCACTAAAAATGCATAGGTGTGAATCCAGCGTAAGAGAGTGCTCCTAATCTCAGCTTGTTACCTGTATAGAAGACACCTGGGAGCCAGAAACCTTGCTGATTGATAGGGGATCAAATACTTATTTCACTCATTAAAATGCAAATCAATTTATAACTTTTTTGAAATGCGTTTTTTTTGTGGATATTTTTGTCGTTATTCTGTCTCTCACTGTTAAAATAAATGACCATTAAAATTATAGACTGATCATTTCTTTGTCAGTGGGCAAACGTACAAAATCAGCCGGGGGTCAAATACTTTTTTTCCCTCACTGTATGCTCTTTATGCTCCTTTACTTAAAGTCTTCCATTCGCTGATTTTTTTTCTCAGGAGAGGTGACACCTGACCCCAGCATCTGGTTCTTAGACCGCGCGCTCTACTGGCATTTCCTCACGGACACCTTCACCGCTTACTACCGGTTACTTCTGTGCCACCTGGGGCTGCCACAGTGGCAGTATTCCTTTACCAGCTATGGCCTCAGTCAACAGGCCAAGGTGAGTTACCCAAACTCCTCTAGTCTCCTTGGGTAATCCCTCTACCAACTGCTGCTAAGCAGCAGCTGGAAGATGTATTAAAGCTCATAATGGAATTGGTTACGTGATCCCTCTGCACTGGCGTTTGGCTAAGTGCGCTTGTAAAGGACCTCATCTGACCTGTTGATATAAAGTTGCATGTATCAGATAACAGACTGCTAATACTCCCTTTTCAGCAGCTTGGCATAAGGCGGACTTCCCAGTCCTTTGCTCCTGCTGTGCTTACTTTTCATTTTATGAGTAGCCAAAAAAGTGGAGCAGCAGTCTTAAGCCTCGTACACACGGTACGATTGTTGGCCAATCGAGCGTCTGATTTTTGTCAAAAGGGCGTGTGCCAGGAACTTGTCTTGCATACTAATGTTAGACAATTGTGGGGCAACAAACACGAACGTAGTGACATACTACGAGGAATTTCAGCTCTTGAGAGCCACCCTTTGGGCCCCTTCTGCTAATTTCGTGTTTGGTGAGCATTGATTCCGAGCATGCGTGTTTGTACTTTCAACTTTTGTGTGACGGACTTGTGTACTGACCATACGAAAATCTGCCAACAGACTGTTGTCCGCCGAAAATTTACTAGCCTGTCATCCAACATTTGTTGGCCGAAAGTTGGACAAAAGGAGCGTACTAATGGTAAGATTTTAGGACAACAGTCTGTCAACAGACAGTCCCCTGCCAACAATCGTACCGTGTGTACGAGGCTTAAGGCAGGCCATACACGGTGCAAATTTCATTCCTGCAACCATGGGATCGCTGCTGAACTGGCCGGCTTATTGGCTGGTTAGGCTCGAGTCACACTAATGCGTTTTTTGATGCATTATGAATAAATGCAGGGAATTTTGTTAACACGGGTTCCTATAGAACACGTTCACATCAATGCATTTTTGTGGCTCTGCGATTTTGGAAAGGGCCAGGGACGTTTTTTTCTGGCAAAATGCAGCGTTTTGCATGTAATAGACTTCAATGGACCCGCATCCAAAACGCGATTTTGCGTTTTTTGTTTTTTTTTTACACTGTATATAGTTGATTACTAAGGAGGGGGGCGGGAAGCCGGCTGCCACGTCCTTAACAACCGATGAGTCATCAGCTGTCAGCAGGCTTTCCCGCTGACAGGTGAATGTAAAAAAAAATAAAGAGTTGCCGGATAAAAAAAAATTGTGAACAAAAAACAGCGTGGGGTTCCCCCCACAAAATCCATACCAGACCCTTATCCGAGCACAGAGCTCGGCAAGTCAGGAAAGGGAAGGGACGAGCCTCCTGAACCATGCCAAACCTCACCCCCTCAACGTGGGGGGGGGGTGCTTTGGGGCAGGGGGGCTCTGTGTCGGCCACCCCAAAGCACCTTGCCCCCATGTTGATGGGGACAAGGGCCTCTTCCCTAAAACCCTGGCCATTGGTTGTTGGGGTCTGCAGGTGGGGGGCTTATCGGCATTTGAAAGACCCCTTTAACAAGGGGGCCCCCAAATAACGACTTGCCCCCCATGTGAATGGGTAGGGGTACATCTTACCCCTACCCATTCACCTCAGGAAAGTAGTGTAGTGTAGTGTGACAAAAGACCATAGACAGTTTTTGACAAGTCCAAATGTCTTCTTCCTCCTCCTCCGGGCTTCTTCTGATTCTTCCTCTGGTCTTCTCCTTCTCCTGCTACTTCCTCCGGTCTTCTTCTTTTTCCTGTCTTCTTTGTCCGGTGTTCTTCTTCCTCCGCCGCCGCTCCCACCAACGACCCTCCTCAGATGCTGCTTCCCGCTGATCTGTCCGTGCCCGTGTCAAGCATTTCTTAGATTACTACAGGGCTTGGCCATCGGATGATACCATCCGGATGCCCCGCCCCCTTGTGACATCACGGACCCATCATGCCCCGGATGGTTAAGTCACAAGGGGGCGGGGCCTCCATCCATGTTGAGGGCATGCAGTCTGGTATGGTTCAGGAGGGGGACGCTCGTTCATCCCCACCCTTTCCTGACCTGCCAGGCTGCATGCTCAGGTAAGGGTCTGGTATGGATTTTGGGGACCCCACGTCATTTTTTTTTTCATGATGTTGTTTTGGTTTTTTTTTTTTAGCCAGCAATTCTTTTTTTTTTTTTACATTCAGCTGTCAGCAGGGAAGCCCGCTGACAGCTGATGACTCATCAGTTGTTAAGGACGCAGCGGCCCCCTCCTTAGCAACTAGCTATATACAGTGAAAAAAAAACGCAAATCGAGGTAAAAAACGCGACAAGCACCACAAAAGCACTGCAGAAACGCTCAAAAGCAACACTATACTATACTTGCTGAGTATGGAAGCCGATACTATTCCCTGAATTAATTCAACATTTTGTGATGACACTGCTTTTTTTTTTTTTTTTTTTTTTTTGGAAAGTGTGCAAAATTTTGACCAAGGTGGGTGGAGTTTATCTTAAATCTGAACTCCAGCCTTCCTTCAAGTCTTGCACAGGTTTGTACAGGAACTTGTCCCTGTACTGAAATCGCTAAAGCTTCATACACACGATGAGAAAATCGGATGAAAAATACCGCTTTCGTAGCGATCGTCTGATAATCTGATCGTTAGTACACACAGCTTTCGAGAGCCGATCACAACATTTCATGCAGAATTATCCAAAAGGACGAACACGAAAACGTTTCTGGTACGATGTCGGAACAAATGACTTTCGTTTAATCAGTATAGTATTTGTCCGTAAAAAAAAATAGAATGAACAAGACCGCGCATGCACAGAAACAAAAGAATGCGTTACAATACATCATCGCTGAAAGTTGTACTTGAGAATTTTCATAATTTTAGTAAACTCTTCATTCTCGATATGAGACTAGCATGCAAAAAAAAAAAGATGATATTTGTCCGATATTCTCATCGTGTGTACCAGGCAATACTCTGATTTCACTGCACACTGTGAGCTTCTCACAATGTGCATTAGAAGCTGCAGCAAGTCAGATAGAGCCCTGCCTCCTTTTCTGGCTGGATGATGTCCCGCATCATCTAGCTTCTCCTCCCCAGCCTGACTGTGCCTGGCCCACCCCTTCCATTCATTAGACTTCAGTTATTTCAGACATGGAGGTTCAGCTTCACAGGCTTGCCAAGAGCAGTCTGTATTCAATTGCAGCCTACCCAGGAACACTCACTCCTCCAGACTGACACTTGTTTGTCAAGGCATCTTGATATTTGCATAACTCCTCCCAAAAGTGAGCCCACTGCTTGCATCAGAACTGAGGGCTCTGGCGAGGAGTACCCTGCCAGCCCCTCCCACCAACCATGATCTGCCGGTGTTCCGTCAGATATGGGGACCTGTCAGATTTTGTAACAGAAGTGACGTTCCGTTGCTGCCATCTTGCTACACCCTGCACTCCTCCTCCACAGTAACGATACACCGAGAAGGGGGCAAGTGGACATCTTGTTACACCCAACGGAGTTTTGCATTTCACAGTTATTTTTAACACCAACCGCAGCTTATAAGGTGAAATACAGTATATAAAAATGCGACTAACTGTTTAGATGTTTAATTTTAAAAGCAGCGGCAAACCTGCTGATTTCACAGATTTGCTAATTTGACAGAACACCGCTGCTTTTATAATTCAACATGTAAACAGTCCAATGGATTTCCAAATACTGTATTTCACCTTATATGCTTAGTTTGCTGTTAAAAATAACTGTGGAATGCAAAACTCCAGTGGGTGTAACAAGATGTCCGCTTGCCCCCTTCTCGGTGTATCCTTACTGTGGAGGAGTACGGGGTGTAGCAAGATGGTGGCACGTCACTTCCGTTACTAATTCTGACGGGTTGCCTAATCTGACAGAACACCTGCATTGTATAGAGAAGTATAGAGACCCAGTGATGAGATTACTGGGTCTAAAATAATTTATGTAATAAAAATGGAAAGAGTTCAACAAGCTTAGTTCAGGCAAAATTTGGACCTTGGATCTTAAGGTCAACACATACAGATGTTATGTTCATCGATGACAAACACCATATTCTCTTCTTCCTTTTCTGCACCCCGATACTCACTGAGAAGTCTCATATTACGGGGTTTATGTATGTAACATATATAGCTTGATATATCCTCTGTTTTATTATATCATCAAAATGCTAATGACTTGTTTTAACCACTTACCGACTGCCCCATAGCAGATTGGCTGCTACAGAGCGGATGCGCAGAATCACGTTTATTCAGTTGTGCTCATAAGTTTACATACCCTGGAATTTATGATTTCTTGGCAATTTTTCAGAGAATACGAAGCCATTTATCATCAAGCAACTGTGTTTACTCTTTTTAAATCATAATCACAACAGAAACTACCCAAATGACCCTGATCAAAAGTTTACATACCCCAGTTCTTAATACCGTGTATTTCCCCCTTTAACATCAATGACAGCTTGAAGTCTTTTGTGGTATTTGTGGATGAGGCTCTTTATCTTCTCACATAGTAAAGCTGCCCATTCCTCTTGGCCAAAAGCCTCCAGTTCCTGGAAATTCTTGGGCTGTCTTGCATAAACTGCACATTTGAGATCTCCCCAGAGTGGCTCAATGATATTGAGGTCAGGAGACTGAGATGGCCACTCCTGAACCTTCACTTTATTCTACTGTAGCCAATGACAGGTCGACTTGGCCTTGTGTTTTGGATCATTGTCATGTTGGAATGTCCATCTACGTCCCATGCGCAGCTTCCTGGCTGATGAATGCAAATGTTCCTCCAGTATTTTTTGATAACATACTGCATTCATCTTGCCATCAATTTTGACCAAATTTCCTGTGCCTTTGTGGCTCACACATCCCCAAAACATCAGCGATCCACCTCCGTGTTTCACAGTAGGAATGGTGGACCTTTCATCATAGGCCTTGTTGACTTTTCTACAAATGTAGCGTTTATGGTTGTAGCCAAAAAGCGAACTTTTGGTTTCATCACTCCAAATGACTTTGTGCCAGAAGGTTTGAGGCTTGTCTCTGTGCTGTTTGGCGTATTGTAAGCGGGATACTTTGTGGCATTTGGGTAGTAATAACTTTCTTCTGGTGACTCAACCATGCAGCCCATCTTTCTTCAAGTGCCTCCTTAAAACAGCCACACCACATGTTTTCAGAGAGTCCTGTATTTCACCTGAAGTTATTTGTGGGTTTTTCTTTGTATCCCAAACAATTTTCCTGGCAGTTGTGGCTGAAATTTTAGTTGGTCTACCTGACCGTGGTTTGGTTTCAACAGAACCCCTCATTTTCCACTTCTTGATTAGAGTTTGAACACTGCTGATTGGCATTCTCAATTCCTTGGATATCTTTTCCTTGTCAAAAGAGAAGTTTATTGAGTATACAATGTTATAAAGATACATAAAGTACGTTTACAAGGATCTATAAAGTAAGCTCATTGTTTTACAGTAGGGTTTATATGGGTAAATATCATGAAATTTCAAATTTTAAACATTGGGTTCACGTAAACCTAAATTAAAGATATATATAATTTCCTTAGTTACTTTTGTAGGTATTTAAATGATTTATACCTACTATACAAATTGTTTACAAGTAGAGTGTATATAGGTCAAATAAATTCTGATAATGAGCTTTAATCGTAAGGTGGAGAAAAGGAAAGAGAAAGAAGAAAAAGGGTTGAAAGGTAGAGGTATGGTCCACAAGGTTGTCCCGCTCGTCAGTTTATTATTCTTTTTAGTTCTCTTTGAAGCCTTAGAATGGGTGTCTTTGTAAGTCATTTAATCTGTTACCATGGCAACAGGACAGAGTCATTGAAGTTTGACAGGAACTGTTGTTTTATGCAAGGATGCCAAAGTTTTTCAAATTTTGGAATTTGATTTTGATCGATGGCTACCATCTTAGCATGGGACCTTGGATATCTTTTTATATCCCTTTCCTGTTTTATACAATTCAACTACCTTTTCCCGCAGATCCTTTGACAATTCTTTTGCTTTCCCCATGACTCAGAATCCAGAAACATCAGTGCAGTACTGGATGAAAGATGCAAGGGTCTGTCAGGAGTCCAGAAACTCATTGACCTTTTATACACACACACTAATTACAAGCAAACAGATCACAGGTGAGGATGGTTACCTTTAATAGCCATTCAAACCCCTTTGTGTCAACTTGTGTGTATGTTATCAGGCCAAAATCACCAGGGTATGTAAACTTTTGATCAGGGTCATTTGGGTAGTTTATGTTGTGATTATGATGTAAAAAGAGTAAACACAGTTGATTGATAATAAATGGCTTCAGCCAAACACTAACCATGAGTGAAAGGAATGTTTTTGTGTTATCATTCATATTCTCTGAAAAATGGCCAAGAAATCATAAATTCTGCCAGGGTATGAAAACTTTTGAGCACAACTGTTTATACGTGACTCTGCGCAACCGCCCTGTAGAATCCAATCTGCTATGGGGCAGTCGGTAAGTAGTTAAATAAGTCATTGGCCTTTTGATGATGGAAGGGCAAAATAACAGCAGAATGAACTTCCTCCAGTAATGATTTTATTCTATGTGACAGCAATGGATGAACATGTACAAACCCATCACCTTCAACCCTGCCACACTGTCTGAGGATCCTGAAGCCTTCACCAACAAGCTGGACCCAAATAAAATCTTCAAGACCAAAAACAAAACTCCGGTGACAAAGAAAAAACTTCCCGGCCCCCCAGCAGGCCAGAAATTAAATCTCACCCCTTCCAAGAACCCGGCCTTGTCGGGGACGGTAACGCGAAAATGACACCTGAAATGACCGTCTTCTGACCTGACCTCGGCTGTGGTTCTGCTACATTATTTATTTACTTGTGTGTAAGTTGTATTTTTTTGTTTAAATTATGTTTGTTTGTTTTTTTAATTTAAAGAAATTTACACTCCTGTTGATGTTATTATATTATTTACATTAAAGCAAATGTGAACCCAATCACTTAGGTCTCATATAAGCTTTAACCCATTTTCTGTGTTGGCGTGGGGGGGGGGGGGGGGGGTTACACACACTCCCGGTGGCTGCAGCCATATTTGTCAGATGGACGCAATCCGGCAGCTGTGCATCCACTGGATTGCTTCTCCACACCTCATACTGTATATGTCCGTCCCCCCCCCCCCCCCACACACACACACACACCATGTGCACGCCCCCGCCATGTTTCCTGGGCTCTGTGCACACATCAGCAGACCCGGGATTGGCATGGTAGGTGCTGCCTGGTAGAAGGGAGGGAAATCAGCGAACGTTTGTTCACTAATCTCCTCTTTCTGCTAATGACTTGGAAGCAACGTGTAAACTGTCACTTTCAGGTCCTGGTGTCATTTCCCCCATCAAGAAGCTAATTGAGTGTGAAGAAACTGACCGGAAACTGACTGCAGGGTGTAAACTAGAGCCATTGGAATACATGGAAAACACTAGGGATGCACCGATACCATTTTTTTTTTACAATGAGTACGAGTACCAATACTTTTTTTTTTTTTTTTTAGTACTCGCTGATACCAATTACCGATACCTACCGCAACTGTTTTTGTTTTAACTTCAACTGTCAGCAATGGTACAAAGCATTGAAAAGTTATTTACAAATGAAATAAATAGATTTTTTTTTTTAATTTTGCGCTTTTTCAATGTGAAATGTGTAAATATATGTTAATATATATGTGTAAAAATATTCACTATCAAAGCAAACAAAAAAAAAAAAAAGTTTATAAAATAGACGTGAACAAAAGAAAAAAGGCAGGAAAATAATAATTAAATGGAGAAGAGTAGGGAGTTAATTAAGGCTGATTAGAGTAAATTAAGGGGTTAAACAGAGGAACATTTGTTCATCCCTTTGATCTGCAGATGAAGAAACAGAAATATACAAAAAGAAACAATGTTTCTTTTTATTCTAGTGTTTCAGGGCTGAGCAATGTTAGTACCAAACATTGCTGGCTGTTTTTTTCTTTTTTGACAGCTCCAATTACCGGACTTCTTTAACACTGTTTACATATGCGGGCGCGACTTGCGTATGTGTTCGCTTCTGCACACGAGCACGGAGGGATGGGGCGCTTTTAAAAAAAAAATTGGGACGCTTTAAATTTTTTTTTTTCTTATTTATTTTACTTTTTATTTTTACACCGTCTCTTTAAAAAAAAAAATCCCTTGTAATAGAAAAAAAGCATGACAGGATCTCTTTAATGTGAGATCTGGGATCAAAAAGACTTCAGATCTCACATTTACACTTAAAGCGGGGTTCCACCCAAATTTTGAACAATATCTGTATGTATTCTCTTCCTTGCCTAGATGCTGACATGCCGTTTAAAAAAATTTAAATCGCCGTAATTACCTTTTATTTTTCTATTCTTCTTTGCACTTCCTGGTTCTCCTCCCGTGGGAGTAGGTGTGTTTCTAGCCTCTCCCAGACTCCTGGGAGCTAGTCTCAGGCTTCCCAGGATGCCACTGAGCATGTGCGGGAACGAGCGGTGAATGCTGGGAGCACAGCATTCACCACATCCAGGAAATACATGCTTGTGGGCTTCAAATGCCCACAATGAAGATGGAAACCGCCTGCAGTGAATAATATAAGTTATTCTTTCCGACGAAATCTGACACAGGCGGACATATTACACACAATATGTGAGTATGAAATGCTGAGAAGAAAAGTTTGTGAATGAACTCAAAAAAAAAAAAAACCGATAGATAGGTGGACCCCCCGTTTAAATGCAATAAAAAAAAGTATTTTTTTTTTTTTTTTTTTTTTTCAATTAAAAAAAAATTCCCCTTTAAGACCACTGGGCGGAAGAGACGTCGCTTTCGTCTTCCAATGGTATGGAGTAGAGTGGGGGCCATCATTCCCTCCCTCGACTTCCAGCCTCAGAGGGGAAAAGGACCGAATCGTCTCCACCGCTACCAAGATGACCAGGATGTGGTGGGAGGGGGGTGGGCACCCCTCCCGCTGCCGATAAAAGTGATCTTGTGGTGAATCCGCCACAGAGACCACTTTTGTCTGAAGGTGAACTGCCCACAGTTTTTAAAAATACAGGGGATATGGCAGCTATCTGCTGCCATGACAACAACGGTATTCAACGTCAAAGTAGCGACGTATAACGACGGCGGGTGATCTGGAAGTGGTTAAAGCAGTATTAAACCCAAAAGCAAACATTTATTATATCTCAGCTTACCATTTCTTAGATGAGATGGCTGCATTTGTTTTTTCTTTTCTTTTTCTTTTCTTTTCATCTGGTTATCTATTTCTAGCCAGTAAGTCTGTTGTTTTTCAAAAGATCAAGCTCTTTTGCAGATTTAGCAGTTAGAGAGTTGAGACAAACCATTCAACACTGGCAGGGGTGCTTACAATAATCAACTTTTATTCATGGAAAAACTTTATCCCAAAAGGTACAAAACGGTTTGTTGTAAATGCCTATAAAGTGTGAGCTGGAGTTTGGCTAAATCTGCTAGTCCATTTAACACATCCCTTCCCCCAGACTGACAATGCTGCTCTCCAAAGGTGCCCCCCCTGTGCTCCTTCATCCAGAGTGGGGGCCCTCTAATACAGGAGGTGTGTTACTGGCCAGATCACCAGGTGAAAACGAATGCAGCCACCACCTCTAATGATTGGTAAGCTGCAATAAGGGCTGTGACAAGTGGTGGGCAGGAGAGGCGGCTGCCCTGAGCACTGTGGTATCATGTGATGTGGAGGGGGGCAGCACAAGGAGATGGGGGGGGGGTTGAGCTGAGAAGGGGAGTTTGGAGGATAGTAAGAATTGATCTAGGAGGGCAAATTTAGGGAGGTGTTCAAGGAGTGGTGATTTGGGGGAATTTGTGTTGGGAGGGGGGATGGAGGAAGAGGAAAATTTGCGGGAGGGATTTTTGCTAGCATTGGGGATTGGAGAAGGGGACTTTGCGCTGGAAGGGGGGATTTAGAGGGGTGGGGGGGGATAATTGTGCTGGGGGTATATGGGGAGAAAGAGGGTTTGAGCTGGCGGGGAATGGGGGAGCAAAGTTTTGTGCTGGAAGGGGGATTTCAGCAGGGGGGGGGGGGGCAAATTTGTATTGGGAGAAGGGGGAATTCATGCTGGGAATTTATGGGGGTGAGCATGAGGATTAGTGCTTCATTTTTTTTTGGGGGGGGGGGTGAATTTTCAGTGGCACATAATGCTCATTAGGGTTGCACCGATATCACTTTTTTAAGGCCGAGTACAGGTACAAATACATTTTTCAAGTACTCGCCGATACCGATAATGTCATGTGACAGTGGAACTAATGAGTCAGTAGTTTTTAAGGCGTGGACTTTGTCAGTAGTTTTTTTATTTTATTTTTTTTTACAATTTTTGTAACGAAGTGTCCCACACTCCGCTTGAGTGCTTTGGTCATATACCGCTTCCTCCCAGTCTGAATATAGATATCAGATAATCCAACCGCTCCCAACAACAAACAAGACAATACTCGTTTGGTTGCTGAACATGGACTGTTTATTGAAAGCACATGTACACAGGTAACACTCGGGACAATCCCCCCACCTTTGCATTCTGGGTGGGGTAGACTGTCCAATCAGCAGTGAGACCTGTTGGAGGAATTCGCCCCCAACAATCTTAGATAATCTACATACACATCCCATAATATCCAAGGCAGACAGACACAATAGAACATTGGAATACAGCCACACCCCCAAACGACCCAGCAAAGAGTACACAACAAAATGAGACAATATACAATATATATATATATATATATATATATACACAATATTCCAGTGTGGCTGTACAGTGAGTCCGATTAGTGCAGATCAGACCGGATTTCTCAGTCACCCCGTGCTCCGTCACGATTTTATTTTTAAAAATGTTTTTTTATTGTTTTTTACAATTTTACATATATTTTTTTATTTTTTTTATTTTTTACAATGCTTTCTTTTTTTGGGGGGGGGGGGGGGAGTGGACAGTCATTTTTTTTTTTTTATTGTTTTTACAATTTTACTTTAAAATATTTATTTATTACAATGTTTCCTTTTTTTTTATTTAACCCTGTTGGGGGGTAGGGGGGCTTTGGTGAGATGTCAGGGGTCTAAACAGATCCCTGACATCTCCCCTTTGAGACAGAGAAAGGGACTGAGCATAGAGATTCCCCAGTCACTTTCCCAGCAGCCTCAGCTGCACTGAAGATGAATGGACAGGAGACAGCGGCTCCTCTCCATTCATAAACTGAACACAGTTTACTCTGCTCAGTTAGGAATGGATAGTCCGTGATCATTGACTCTGTTCATTCAGAAAAGGAAGGAGCCGGTAAATGACATACCGGCTCCTTCCTCCGCTCTTCATCCTTAAAGATCTGGAATGGGGGGGGGAGCAGGAATTGGGGGGGTGGGACCAGAGGGGCACCGGAGGAGCACGCAGAGGGGGAGCCCACGGAGGAGGACACAGAGGGGATCCGGAGGAGGATACAGGGGACACTCAGGGATGATCGGTGTGGGAGCGAGGGAAGTTATAATCAACGATCTTCCTGTGTAGCTTTCAACTAAACAGCTGAAAGCCGCGGAGGGGAGAGGAAGAGAAGCGGCTGTCAGCTGCTTTATTGAAAGCCACACAGGGAGATCGGTGAGTATAACTTCCCCTGCCGCCGCACCGGTCATCCCTGAGTGTCCAGATATCGAACTAGGCATCGGGAGCAGTTGCACGAGTACTACTACTAATACTAGTATCTGTATCCGTGCAACCCTAATGGTTATACAATTTTTTTTTGGGGGGGGGGGGCAATTACCCGCTTTAATTTGCTAATGAAGGATAGGTGTGTCCCCATGGATGTAGGTTCCTTACTCTTCCTGTTCTGTCACACACACATCATCTGGACAGGAAGTAAGGGGAAATCTCCCTCATGGGGAACACAGCAAATCCAATCCTGATAGAAGTTTTAACCCTTCCCCACCCTTCTATATGTTTTGTTTTACCTCTAAAGAGACCCTGTCACCTTGCCCATATAGGACAAAGTGACGGTATCTCTGCAAAGGAATCCCCCATCCCATCAACCCCATACTCCCCTTAGCTACATTCCCTCGCCACTCTCTCCTTCTTTGCAGCAGCAACAATCCTCCTGGTGCTTCCAGGTACAGTAAAACCTTGGTTTCAGAGCGTTTATCAAGACAAGCAAAATTTTTTGATACATTTTGACTTGATATACAAGCGATGTCTTGATATACAAGTAGCGTCATGTCACAACTGAATATAGAAGAGAAGAGAGGCGCCTCTAAGTGTAGCAATACAGTTACATTTAATGAAGGTACAACATTTAGCAACTCACATGGTTGATGATTAAAAGAGGCACATCTAAGTATGCAGGCATCCGGGGGTAAAGCTGTCCACAAAGACCAGTGGTCTCCAAACTTTGCTTGCTTTTATCCGGCCCTTGGTGCACTATTTCATCCACTGACACCAACGATGGGGCTCAATGACACCAACAATGGGGCACAGTTCCTCCTAATGACACCAAGAATGAGGCCCAATGACACCAAGTTCATCCACTGATAACGACAAAGGGGCACAATTCCACAACCAATGACACCAACGATGGGGCACAGTTCCTCCCAATGACACCAACAATGAGGCTCAATGACACCAATGATGGGGCACAGTTCCTCCCAATGTCACCAACAATGAGGCCCAATGACACCAATGATGGGGCACAATTCCTCCCAATGACACCAAAGAGGGGGCATAGTTTACTCCCACTGATGCCGGGACCTTTTCTACTCCTGATAGCCACAATCCGGCCCCCATAAAGTCTGAAGGACAGTAAACTGGCCCTTTGTTTAGAAAGTTTGGAGACCCCTGACATAGACCATAGTGTAATGTAACCATAGTGCTACACTTAGAGGCGTCTCTCTTCTCTTTTATACTCTGGAGCTCCTGCTGGATTTTGCTTCTAATTCCCTTGTGGAGGCTTCCATTTGTAAATGGACATTTTATGGTTACACAACCCATCACATTGCTGTAATCTTTTTATATAAACTATAAACCGAAGGACCTATGAATAAATGGTTGTGTAACGAATCATCTGAGTTCCCATTATTTCTTATGGGGAAATTCGCTTTGATATACAAGTGCTTTGTATCACAAGCATGTCCAGGGCTGGACTGGGACAAAAATTTGGCCCTGGACTTCATCGGCCCACTTTGACAGGTTTCTCCCATGCCGGCACGACAAACCCGCCCCCCCCAGCCGGCCAACCCCCGATGGCCACCTAAGCCCCTCCTCCCCCTTCACTAGCCATTAGCCAATCTACTTTATTAGAGTAGAACGGCTGGTAGCAGTGGGGAAGTTAGTCATTATTTCACCCGGGGCAAAGAATCAGTTTGTTGCCCCCCCCTAATGGGACAAGATTAGGCAGAAGTGAGAAACTCCCAGCCCATAGCTGTTGAGTCAGCTGTCTGTCCCCTCCCCCATGCTCCTTTTGGTCCCCCCATGCTCCTCTGCCCCCCCTGTGCTCCTCTGGTTCTCCCCCTACTTCTCTGTTCCCCCACATGCTTCTCTGTTCCCCCCCATGCCCCTCTGTACCCTCGTGCTTCTCTGGTCCCCCCTGTGCTCCTCTGGTACCCCCCCTACTTCTCTGGTCCCCCACATGTTTCTGCATTCCTCTCCAGATCTTCTGTTCCCCCCATGCTGCGCTGGTCCCCCATGTGCTCCGCTGGTCCCCATGTGCTGTGCTGGTCCCCCATGTGCTCCGCTGGTCACCCGCGTGCTGCGCTTCTCCTCAATGTGCTCCATTGGTCCCCCACCTGCTCCTATGGTCCTCCATGTGCTCTGCTGGTCCCCCCATGCTCCTCTCCCCCCCAATGCTGCTCTGGTCCCCGTGCTCCTCTATTCCCCCCCCCCCACACTTTGCTGCTCAGGTCCCCCGCAGCGCTCACCTCCTCTCCCTGCCTAGTTATAAAGCAGACTGAATAATGACATGCTTCTCATACGATCCGGAAGGAGGGCTCAGGGCAGCCACACACAGCTGTGACATAAGCTTCCCCTGCACTCGTTCTCCTGCTCTTTCCTTTCCTGCTCTCCATCTGGATTCTTCGCGGCAGCAGACAGGATGGAGAGTGGGGAAAGAAAAGAGCAGGAGAACGAGTGCAGAGGAAGCTTATGTCACAGCTGTGTGTGGCTGCCCTGAGCCCTCCTTCCGGATTGTATGAGGAGCTTCTCAGTGCCGACTCCCGAGGAGCATGTCATTATTCAGTCCGCTTCATAACTAGGCAGTGAGAGGAGGTGAGCGTGGCGGGGAGGGGGAGACAGAGGAGCGGAGGGGTGGCGGTCCGCTGTCACTGAAGCCGGCCCACTGAGCCATCGGCCCACCGGGAAACTCCCGGTAGTCCCGATGGCCAGTACATGCCTGAGCATGTCTCCGGAACGAATTATGCTCGCAATCCAAGGTTTTACTGTATAGGGACGCATGTGACTCCTTCCCATGTGACACGGCTCATGCCTAGCAGCTTTCCTGGGTTGCCAACAAAGATCCTAAAAGCGCTGGCTGCCGAAAAAGGAAGGTGTGACCAGGGAGCGCAGATAAAAGGGAAAATAAAAGAAACAGGAAGGAGGGGATTTTTACAGAGACACTGTCACGTTGACCTGCATGGGCAAAGTGACAGGTTCTCTTTAAAAAAAAATATTATTTAGCCAAGCTTTACATTCGTAAACAGTCAGTTCCTGCAAAATACCTTTTCACTGCGATAGTGCGGCGTGAGCGATACCACGGTGATAACCGCTTGCTCATGACGCACTTGAGATATACACATAAGGATATTTGATAAATATTGTCCGGCATGTCCTGGGATCTGTGGATACCAATGCAAACAGTAATGTTTATAGTAACTACAGTGTGTGAAAAAATGGCAGTGACAAGAAAGGATCATGGAAAGAGAATTGCAAAGATCCCAGATCGCCTTTTCTTGTACCTCTGTAAATGTCACATAGAGATTATCAAGCTGTGATTTCCAGAAAGCAGACATGGTGTGCAGTCACTGAGTACACATGTTCAGTATTATTATAACTTTTTATACGAAAGTCATTCTTGATGTTATTTTACATTTTTACATGTTTTGCAGAATTAAGTCTGCATGAGGAAGTTTTAAAGCTGAACTCCAGTCTAGCAGCTAAAAACACACAGTATATGGAGCCGTCTTACCTTTCTGTCCATCCAGTCCTGAGATTACAAGGCCCTGCCACACAATACAGCCAGGTGACATTTTCTCTGCTACATTTAACCGTGTTCCACCTGCAATCTATATATTATTGCTCCCCTGCACAATGCCCAGTGCTGGAGATACTTTATTAAGCCCTCGTTCACACTGAACGGGGGTTTGAAATCGTGCAAGTTCGGCTGAACTCACACGATTTCAAACCCGCATTTCAGTGCGAGGTCGGGGGGGGGCGATCTGAAAGACATCTGTGCGGATTCATGCATTGACGTCTATTGAAATCACCCCCGAATCTCCAAAAATAGTGCAGGAACTACTTTTGGAAAGCTACATAGTTACATAGTTACATAGTAGGCGAGGTTGAAAAAAGACACAAGTCCATCAAGTCCAACCTATGTGTGTGATTATGTGTCAGTATTACATTACATATCCCTGTATGTTGCGGTCATTCAGGTGATTATCTAATAGTTTCTTGAAGCTATCAATGCTCCCCGCTGAGACCACCGCCTGTGGAAGGGAATTCCACATCCTTGCCGCTCTTACAGTAAAGAACCCTCTACGTAGTTTAAGGTTAAACCTCTTTTCTTCTAATTGTAATGAGTGGCCACGAGTCTTATTAAACTCTCTTCTGCGAAAAAGTTTTATCCCTATTGTGGGGTCACCAGTACAGTATTTGTAAATTGAAATCATATCCCCTCTCAAGCGTCTCTTCTCCAGAGAAAATAAGTTCAGTGCTCGCAACCTTTCCTCATAACTAATATCCTCCAGACCCTTTATTAGCTTTGTTGCGATTGGGACAGTGCCGTTGTCGGCAATAGGCTGCGATTTGGCATGCAATTTGACATGTCATGACATGTGGCTTAGGCCCCTTTCACACTGGTGCAACTTGTCCTGCAACTGCCAAGTCGCATGACAAGTCTTACCCCGTGATTTCCAATGAGTGCCGTTCATATCTGTGCGACTTCAGGTTACAGGGACTTCAAAGTAGACCCTGCACTACTTTGGTCCGACTTTGATGCGACTTGAGGTCCACAGACCTCAAGATCACAAGTCACGTCGAAGGCGCACGTCTTTCAGGTCGTGCAAGTGTGAAAGGGGTCTTAATGTCCTTCTTCTGAGAGCCATTAGCCAGTACTTTGCGTCAATACTTTATCAGCTGTCACGGACATTTCCGGTCCCCACTGAGGAACCACCCTGTTTGTTATGTCAACTATATGATAAAATGCAAACTGGAGCCTTTGTTAAAAAAAAATAAAAATAAGACTTTGGTCTGCAAGGTCACTGCAGCCTGAAGGTGGCAGTGTTTATCTGTTTAATACTGTAAATGTCAGATACAATTACTATATTAAAAAATAATAATTAAAAAAATAAAATAATTTACATTTTTGTGCATTTGACAGCCTATATATACAGTATCTCACAAAAGTGAGTACACCTCTCACATTTTTTGTAAATATTTTATTCTATCTTTTCATGTGACAACACTGAAGAAATGACACTTTGCTACAATGTAAAGTAGTGAGTGTACAGCTTGTATAACAGTGTAAATTTTCTGTCCCCTCAAAATAACTCAACACACAGCCATTAATGTCTAAACCGCTGGCAAGAAAAGTGAGTACACCCCTAAGTGAAAATGTCCAAATTATTGTTATCGCTCTCACTCTCTCATACTGGTCACTGGAAGTTCAACATGGCATCTCATGGCAAAGAGCTCTCTGAGGATCTAAAAAAAAGAATTGTTGCTCTACATAAAGGTGGCCTAGGCTATAAGAAGATTGCCAAGACCCTGAAACTGAGCTGCAGCCCGGTGGCCATGACCATACAGCGGTTTAACAGGACAGGTTCCACTCAGAACAGGCCTCACCATGGTCGACCAAAGAAGTTGAGTGCACGTGCTCAGCGTCATATCCAGAGGTTGTCTTTGGGAAATAGATGTATGAGTGCTGCCAGCATTGCTGCAGAGGTTGAAGGGGTGGGGGGTCAGCCTGTCAGTGCTCAGACCATATGCCGCACACTGCATCAAATTGTTCTGCATGGCTGTCGTCCCAGAAGGAAGCCTCTTCTAAAGATGCACAAGAAAGCCCACAAACAGTTTGCTGCAAGCAAGACTAAGGACATGGATTACTGGAACCATGTCCTGTGGTCTGATGAGAACAAGATAAACGTATTTGGTTCAGATTGTGTCAAGTGTGTGTGGCGGCAACCAGGTGAGGAGTACAAAGACAAGTGTGTCTTGCCTACAGTCAAGCATGGTGGTGGGAGTGTCATGGTCTGGGGCTGCATGAGTGCTGCCGGCACTGGGGAGCTACAGTTCATTGAGGGAACCATGAATGCCAACATGTACTGTGACATACTGAAGCAGAGCATGATCCCCTCCCTTCAGAGACTGGGCCGCAGGGAAGTATTCCAATATGATAACAACTCTAAACACACCTCCAAGACATCCACTGCCTTGCTAAAGAAGCTGAGGGTAAAGGTGATGGACTGGCCAATCATGTCTCCAGACCTAAACCCTATTGAGCATTTGTGGGGCATCCTCAAATGGAAGGTGGAGGAGCGCAAGGTCTCTAACATCCACCAGCTCTGTGATGTCATCATGGAGGAGTAGAAGAGGACTCCAGTGACAACCTGTGAAGCTCTGGTGAACTCCATGCCCAAGAGGGTTAAGGCAGTGCTGGAAAATAATGGTGGCCACACAAAATATTGACACTTTGGGCCCAATTTGGACATTTTCACTTAGGGGTGTACTGACTTTTGTTGCCAGCGGTTTAGACATTAAGGGCTGTGTGTTGAGTTATTTTGAGACGACAGCAAATTTACACTGTTATACAAGCTGTACACTCACTACTTTACATTGTAGCAAAGTGTCATTTCTTCAGTGTTGTCACATGAAAAGATATAATAAAATATTTAAAAAAATGGGAGGGGTGTACTCACTTTTGTGAGATACTGTGTATATATATATATATATATATATATATATATATATATATATATATATATATATGTATAATATTTAGGTATGCAAATTAGTCACAGAGTTGTTGGCTTAGGCATCTTGGAACCAATT
This sequence comes from Lithobates clamitans, assembly GCA_037952925.1. Taxonomy (NCBI): domain Eukaryota; kingdom Metazoa; phylum Chordata; class Amphibia; order Anura; family Ranidae; genus Lithobates; species Lithobates clamitans. Next base: position 136,952 of record JBBGZY010002167.1, read on the forward strand.
TGCATGAACTCTACGCAGATATAAAGGACACAAATCAGTGCGGCTCCGTAATCATTGGTACATCATTAAATGTAATTTTTTTAATGCAAACAGTTAAAGTACCTGAATTTGACTTGTTATCAGCCTCTTGCAGTCCCTGTACAGCACAGCACAAGACAGGGAGAGAGGGAAGCAGAACAGGGAGCCAGTAAGGCAAATAGCATGCAAAAAGGAGTAACAGAGAGATGAGCTCATCAGTGCTCTGCTTCTCTTTTCACTATCCAATCACAGGGTGGGAACTTGGAGAAGACCTGTAAGGAAAAGTAAAACTGCAGCAGAGCAGATCAGGATCCCTTCCCCTGCCAGACAAGACTGTGTTCTGTGGCAATGCCGTGTAAATCTCAGAACAGAAATACAAATCCTTTGGCAGCTAATACAACTCTCCTATATGTATTTCATCAGTATATTTAGCTGTGTTATACCTGTTTAGCTTTAAAAGGAATATCTGTTTTGGGTGGAGTGATCCTTTAAATTCCATTTACATATGCAATTAACACAATGGCATAATCACTGAAACAGAAATGACAATGCCCACTTTGCTACAGAACATGAAGCTGAGTAGATGCAGTACTTGCTCTCCACTACAAGGGTTGTTGAAGTGTCTTCAGTTCTGGGAATGCAAACTAGATTGCCAGAGCATGGGATGGCTGACCAAGCTCCAGCAGTGCTTTAAAATAAATAAAACGTAATAATTCAATATTACATCAGTCTTCTTTTAGTCTGTTGTCTCCTCCATCATTGAGTCCAACATTTGAACCAGTGCTAGGTGAGTGGAAACTGTAGGTCCAATCTCCTTATATAGTCCCAGAGTTTACATGTATTCACAGTTCACCATCTCTGTGTTCCCATTTTCCATCTCCTGTAACTTTTTCTCTTCATGGTCTGTCTGAAGGTGAAGTCCCACCAGCAACTTGTACAGGAAGGCTCCGGTCAGACCACCCACTAGAGGGGCCACAATAGGTATCCAGCACCAGTAGTTTCCAGCCCTGGAATGGAAAAACAAAGACTGTGGTCTATGGTTGTAAACAGGTTCCAGCAAGACAATTGTCCATTGACATAACGTTATATTAATTCTTTATTATTATTATTATTATTATACAGGATTTATATAGCGCCAACAGTTTACGCAGCGCTTTACAACATTAACTTTATTCTTCCTGTATCCTGTGCTTGTTAAGCTGGCCACAGTTGGATCTAAATTCAGCCTGTTCAGCAGAGACCGGATGAATTTTGATCAACAGTCTCTATTCGACAGAAGTCGATAATTGAATGGTTTTTTTTGGGTTTTTTTTCCTTCAGCCTATTGGCTGATGGAAAAAAAACAAGTCATCTATGGCCAGCTTTCGAGGAGGATTCTTGCACACGTTTGGCTGTGCACACCTCAAGGAGGATGCTTCACTTTCTTCTCTGGCCTTTTTCTGAGTTCTACTGATTTCCTCCTCCCAGTTTACTCTCTCCTCCAATGTGACTCCTTTTCTCCTCCGCGCTGTAATCCTCAGTTTTGCTCTCCTCACCACTCCACTCTTCCCTTAGTGTGTCTGCTCTCCTCCTCTAAGATACTTTCCTCCTCAGTGTACTCACTCTTCTGCTTTGTTCCCAATCTCCTACCTGTCCCACCACTTGTCTCCCCATTCTACTGTAACAGTCTCCCTTTCTGTTTCCATTCTCTACCTTCTGCGCCTAAAGTTTCTTCATGTGACCCTCTTTTGTGTCTTCTTCTCCTTCTGCCCAATACCCTCAATGCCTCTGGTAGCCTCTTAGCTCCTTCTTCACTTTGTTGCGTTCCCCAGTCGGAGGACCCACTATGCTTTCTGCTCCTTTCCCCATCAGTGTCTATCCCATTTACCATCAACTACTGTGCCCCACCCTTTGCTATGATACAACTTTAGTGGAGGGTTCTTGCACACGTTTGGCTGTGCACACCTCAAAGATGATGCTCTACTCTCTTCTCTGCTCTCCTTCTGAGTTTTACTCAGTTCTCTTTCTCAGTGTACACTCTGCTCCTATGTGACCCCCTTTCACCTCTCCGCTGTCATCCTCAGTTTTGCTTGCTTCACTTCTGGGACTTCTTCCCCCCCCCCCCCATTCTTTTCTTCTTCCTGTCCACTCTTCCCTTAGCGTGTCTGCTCTCCTCTGTGCAAAATTCACTTGTTCCTCCTCAGTGTACTGATTTTCGTTGTCCCACCACTTCCCTCCTCATCCTGCTGTTAAGCTCTCTCTTTCTGTTTCCATTCTCTACTTTCTTCATCCGAAGTTTCTTCATGCGATCCAATTTTGTGTCCTCTTCTACTTCTGCCGAATATCTTCAATGCCTCTGGTTAACATCTTAGCTCCTTCTCCACTTTGCTGCATTCCCCAGGAGGAGGACCCACTATGTTCTCTGCTCCTTCCCCTATCAGTGTCTATCCTGTTTATCATCAACTACTGTGCCCCAACCTTTACTCTGATATAACTTTAGTGGAGGATTCTTGCACATATTTGGCTGTGCACGCCTCAAGGATTATGCTCCACTCTCTCCTCTGCTCTCCTGAGTTCTACTCATTTCCTTTTCCCAGTGTACTCTCCAGTCTGGTGTGACCCCTTTCTTCCTCTACGCTGTAATCTTCAGTTTTGCTCTCTTCACCATTGGATTTTCTCCCCCCCCCCCCCATTCTCCTCTCTTCTCTTAGTGTGTCTGCTCTCCTCCTCTGTGCAAAATTCAACACTTTCCTCCTCAGTGTACTCGCTCTTCTGCTTTGTTCCCATTGTCCCATCTGTCCCACCACTTGTCTCCCCCCTCTACAGTCACGCTTTCCTTTTCTGTATCCATTCTCTACTGTCCGTGCCTGATGTTTCTTCATGTGACCCTCTTTTGTGTCCTCTCCACCTTCTGCCCAATTCCCCTAATGTCTCCGACTAAACTCTTAGCTCCTTCTCCACTTTGTTGTGTTCCCCAGTTGGAGGACCCACCATGTTCTCTGCTCCTTCACCCATCCGTGTCTGTCTCATTTACCATCAGCTACTGTGCCTCACCCTTTACTATGATCAGCTTACATATCCTGCTCCAACAAAAACATATGTCTTCTGTTTAGCAATGACCAGAAGCTTGTAGGACATGCTCCTGATTACATCATAATTGACAGCTAATGATCACATGATCTAAAAGTCCACCTTTGTTTTTGCCATCTAAATAAAAAAATAGAATATGATCTGATGCACCCAATGATGCACCTCCATCCCTATATTAACATACCCATAAAAACCTTTTATTTACCCTGGGACTTTATATGAGGCACAACACATACAACCAATAAATAAATGGTATACAAGATTACAGGTTTATTAAAGCTGTTTGGTTTGACGAAGGAGCGCTCCGAAACAGGTTGCCGCCTACCTCGCGAGGTCATCACAGCATGACGTCCTTCCAGCCACAGCATTCACGCCAGCCTGCATCCCAGCCTGGCGCGGCTCCAAGCTGCGGCTTCCCTCACTTGTCCACTTGCCTGACAATTACCATCATCCATCCCCCCTTGGAACTGCGGACATCTGACTGCCCACAGCCTTCTAGTCCATCCAGATAAGATGTTATGGTCACACTCACCTGCGCCCCTGTGTTTTTTTTAATCATTCTGTTTTTATACATTTTATTGTTACACTTAGATGGCAGCGCCTTCTCCTTCAGTTTTCCATTAAAGTTCATAGAGGCTATCAATACCCTCACTGAAAAAGATCTACAGTCATTTATGAAGTGAACTTCTTCCACATTGACTTTTCTCCCATGTACTGACATTCTAGCTACAATGGGTCAAAGACCCACTCTCTATCTGTTTGGGCTAAGAAATTTTTATTTATTTTTCTTATTAATAAATACCGTATTTATCGGCGTATGACACGCGCCGGCGTATAACACGCACCCCAAGTTTAGGAGAGAATTTTAAGGAAAAAAACTTTTAGGAGGGAAGTTTAAGGAAAAGAAACTTACATTAAAATGCCCATCAATGCAGCCTCATCAGTGTTCATCTGCAGCCTTGTTAGTGTCATTGCAGCCTTTTCAGTGTCAGTGCAGCCTTGTCAATGCAGCCTTGTCCCCAGTGCAGCCTTGTCAGTGCAGCCTTGTCCCCAGTGCAGCCTTGTCAATGCAGCCTTGTCCCCAGTGAAGCCTTATTAATGCAGCCTTGTCCCCAGTGCAGCCTTATCAATGCAGCCTTGTCCCCAGTGCAGCCTTATTAATGCAGCCTTGTCCCCAGTGCAGCCTTATCAATGCAGCCTTGTCCCCAGTGCAGCCTTATCAATGCAGCCTTGTCCCCAGTGCAGCCTTATCAATGCAGCCTTGTCCCCAGTGCAGCCTTGTCCCTGCAGTCTTGTCCCCAGTGCAGCCTAGTGTCCATGCCTCCTGCCTCCTGCCGCCGCCGCCATACACATAGTAGTAGTTTTAAATATGGCGCCGCGGAGTTCGGAGAGACTCGGCGCCGGCGGAAGTGAACGAACGCCGCCGAGATACACATAGCCGAGGGTTCTCGGCTCTTTCCGGCGCCGCTCACAGTCCCGCCCAGTCCCGCCCTATGATGGACATAACACAGGTCCAATGGCGGGACTGGGCGTGACAGTGAGCGGCGCCGGAAAGAGCCGAATACACCCGACTATGTGTATCTCGGCTCTGTGATTTCGGCGGCGCTCGTTCAGCACCGCCGAGTCCTTCCGAAGTCCGCAGCGCCATATTTGAAACTACTCGCTATGTAAATGTCGGCGGCGATCGCCGACATTCACATAGCGATAGCGGGGATCGGCGTATAACACGCACCCACGACTTTCCCCTGATTTTAAGGGGAAAAAAGTGCGTGTTATACGCCGATAAATACGGTAGATACAAATCTCATTACATAAAAAACAGATATAATAATAGCAAACTGATTTGTAGTTGTTCTATATGAATACATTTCATATATAGTTAAAAAAGTATTGGCCATATACATTCCAGGTATCAATACATGATTAGATTAGAAAATGCAGACGAAAATTCAACGCGTTTCGTCAATCATGTGAACAAAGATTCACAAAACACTTCGGGTTTTGGGATGCATTTTCTAATCCAATCATGTTTTGATCCCTGGAATGTATATGACCAGTAATATTTTAACTATATAAAATGTATTGATATAGAATAACTACAATTCAGCTTGCTATTATTTTTATTTTATCTGTTTTTTTATGTAATGAGATTTGTATCTATTTATCAATAAAGCAGTGATCTTGTATACCATTTATTTATTGGTTGTATGTGTTGTGCCTCATATAAAGTCCCAGGGCAAATAAAATATTTTTATGAATTGTCTTAAAGGGCCTGAGAGAGGCAGAAAGGGGATTAAACATTAGTTTTATGGCTAATTTTTTACCAGATGCAGTCCAATGCATTTTTAAACGCGCTACAAATGCACATGTAAGAAAAATGAATGTATTTCAATGAGCCCAGTTTACACCATTGTAGTGCTTTCATGTGCTTTTAAAAGTATAGCATGCAACATTTTGTCAGACGTAAATGTAGCAAAATGCATGGGAATACACTACAAACACATGTAAATGCAACTCAGTAAAACAAAAATCATACATAATGCATAAAAATGCATAATGTGCTACAAACAGTATATAAAAGCATATATATATATATATATATATATATATATATATATATATATATATATATATATATATATATATATATATACACAAAGTGGGGACGGAAAGTATTCAGACCCCCTTCAATTTTTCACTCTTTGTTATACTGCAGCCATTTGCTAAAATCTTTTAAGTTCATTTTTTTCCTCATTAATGTACACACAGCACCCCATATTGACAGAAAAACACAGAATTGTTGATATTTTTGCTGATTTATTAAAAATAAAAACTGAAATATCACATGGTCCTAAGTATTCAGACCCTTTGCTCAGTATTTAGTAGAAGCCCCTTTTGATCTAATACAGCCATGAGTCTTTTTGGGAAAGATGCAACAAGTTTTTCACACCTGGAGTTGGGGATCCTCTGCCATTCCTCCTTGCAGATCCTCTCCAGTTCTGTCAGGCTGGATGGTAAACGTGTTGGTGGACGGCCATTTTTAGGTCTCTCCAGAGATGCTCAATTGGGTTTAAGTCAGGGCTCTGGCTGGGCCATTCAAGAACATTCACGGAGTTGTTGTGAAGCCACTCCTTCGTTATATTAGCTGTGTGCTTAGGGTCATTGTCTTGTTGGAAGGTAAACCTTCGGCCCAGTCTGAGGTCCTGAGCACTCTGGAGAAGGTTTTCGTCCAGGATACCCCTGTACTTGGCCGCATTCATCTCTCCCTCGATTGCAACCAGTCGTCCTGTCCCTATAGCTGAAAAACACCCCCACAGCATGATGCTGCCACCACCATGCTTCACTGTTGGGACTGTATTGGACAGGTGATGAGCAGTGCCTGGTTTTCTCCACACATACCTCTTAGAATTAAGGCCAAAAAGTTCTATTTTGGTCTCATCAGACCAAAGAATCTTATTTCTCACCATCTTGGAGTCCTTCAGGTGTTTTTTAGCAAACTCCATGCGGGCTTTCATGTGTCTTGCACTGAGGAGAGGCTTCCGTCAGGCCACTCTGCCATAAAGCCCAGACTGGTGGAGGGCTGCAGTGATGGTTGACTTTCTACAACTTTCTCCCATCTCCCGACTGCATCTCTGGAGCTCAGCCACAGTGATCTTTGGGTTCTTCTTTACCTCTCTCACCAAGGCTCTTTTCCATTGATAGTTCAGTTTGGCCGGACGGCCAGCGATAGGAAGGGTTCTGGTCATCCCAAACGTCTTCTATTTAAGGATTATGGAGGCCACTGTGCTCTTATGAACCTTAAGTGCAGCAGAAATTTTTTTGTAATCTTGGCCAGATCTGTGCCTTTCCACAATTCTGTCTCTAAACTCTTCAGGCAGTTCCTTTGACCTCATGATTCTCATTTGCTCTGACATGCACTGTGAGCTGTAAGATCTTATATAGACAGGTGTTTGGCTTTCTTTATCAAGTCCAATCAGTATAATCAAACACAGCTGGACTCAAATGAAGGTGTAGAACCATCCCAAGGATGATCAGAAGAAATGGACATTACCTGAGTTAAATATATGAGTGTCACAGCAAAGGGTCTGAATACTTAGGACCATGTGATATTTCAGTTTTTCTTTTTTAATAAATCTGCAAAAATGTCAACAATTCTGTGTTTTTCTGTCAATATGGGGTGCTGTGTGTACATTAATGAGGAAAAAAAAAAATGAACTTAAATGATTTTAGCAAATGGCTGCAATATAACAAAGAGTGAAAAATTTAAGGGGGTCTGAATACTTTCCGTCCCCACTGTATATATATATATATATATGTATAAAACATGCATAACTGCACACTGGACAGGGGGATTGCGGTACAGAGAAGCCCTAGAAAATGATAACTAGAAAAAAAGCAACAAAAAATAAAATTGACCTTAAAGAATTCAAGTTCCCCCTCCCCCCTTTAATGTGTCATCTGTGTGTCAACATGGAGCTCCTACAAAATTGTAGAGGTTACCTGAACACATCCAGCCCCCACCCTGCAACGGCTGTGAAGAGGCGGGGCCCAATATCTCTGGCGGGGTTGATAGCATATCCGGAATTCATGCCCATAGACATTCCAATAACGGTGACCAGGAGCCCGATTACCACGGCCTGCGTGCCTCCAAGTGCCGGGCTGTTCTTCTTATCATTTATGGCCAAGATACATAACAAAAGCGCAGCTGTTCCCACCACCTGCAATGACATGTTACATTATGACCTTCTGTGTACTGGATCTGCCCTCAAGTTCTGGATTTGCTGTGTTTCTATGTCTGACCATCTGGTACCTCACATGCAGCGATAACAAACCTCCAACAAGTTCCCACCACCTCCAGCACCCGCCACTGTTTTCCCTTGGGATCGCTGTGATTGGTTCACAGCAATCACAAGATACAGTGCATGCCTGATTTGGGATCTTTAGCTTTCTCAGTGATCCTTTTTCGGTCTCCTGAGGGTCAGAGGTCTAAACGAAGTCTAATCTTCTCCAGCATAACCTGCAAAGAAGGATGTTGCTGTGCCACGTTTCCAGGTTCTGTCTGCTCAAGTGGTATGTGAGGGTGCCTAGGCACCCTGAACCTACAGCCTGATTGCTGTATACCTGCTGTGTAAGATCTAAGGCACTGCTGCCTGTAACTGCTAGTAACACCAGATTTGGTGGCATCACTACTGTGCTGCTCAATGTTCTCCTTGCTGGAGAGGAAGCGATATCTGAGAACCTGCAGTGCAAGGATCTCCCTGCTTCTGCTTCATTCATTCTGTGGGTCTGTGCTTCCTCCAATGTTCTTACTGCTTCTTGAATATCCCCCCACCAGTCATTAGGTTACCAGTCATCAGAGAAGCAAAGCCCTGTTCTTCTACCAAGATGGCCACCCCTACACAGGGATATAGTGCAGAACAAGGCATGATAAGTCAGTAATGGGGAAAAGATGAGCTGCGGGGAGACTACCTGCAATGAAGTGAGCAGTCCATTGCCCTCTGTTTGACTTTTTTGAGGACATCTACCAGAGCTCAGTTCCTCTTTAAGAACCTTTTCATACGAGCCACAGGTGCCATGCAAAATTGGTAGCACCAAAAGTCAAGGAAGAAAATTATGCTGACACTTGGAAAGCTTCAAGTGAATCTCTTTTATTTAGAGCAGGGATCTCCAAACGATGGCCCTCCAGCTGTTGCAGAACTGCACGTCCCATGAGGCATTGTAAAACTCTGACATTCAGAGACATGACTAGGCATTATGGGAATTGTAATTCCTGAACAACTGGAGGGCCCTAGTTTGGAGACCCTTGATTTAGAGCATGAGGACAAAACACCAAAATATATACCTTCCTATGTATTATATGGAACCTTCCTATGTATCATATGGACATCAGGGCAGGAAATGAGGGGAATCTCTCCAATGGGAGCACACACAGAACCCAGTTTATAGCAGCTGGACCAAAACAATATTCATCCATGGTACATGATGCTCCTGGATGCTGTGAAAAGTAAACCTTGACTATTTGTTTCATGTAACAATGGCCATACCCCAGCAGAATTTTGTTTAAAAAAAATTCAATTTTGGGACATTCATTAAATTTTTGAATGGTTAGTTGGATCAAATCAATGTTCATTTTCATCTGCAGTGTCAAGAAAAGGAGCAGGATGGAAATTCTTCAATGAACGAAGTTTCTAACTGTGAGTGTGGTTTTCGTTACTGAAAAATCATACATACTGCAGCTAACCAATCAATAGATGTGGTGGCTGCATCAGTTCTCAGGCCAGTAACACACCCCCTGTATTAGTGAAACACCACTCTGGAGGAATGAGTATAGGAGGCACAGCAGACAGAATTGTCATTGTGAGGGGGCGGGTAGTGTTAGATGTACTGGTAGATTTTGAACCACTAACAAATTGTAGCCAAAAACTGAAAATTGTATACTCACCTTTCCGTAATTTTCCTTTCCTGGTGCATCTTCATGGCAGCATACAATGGGGGCGGAGTCACCACCCATTGTATGCTTCCATGATGCGCCCGGAAAAACAGCTTACACTTTATAATCAGTTATAGCAAACAGTTTTTGCATGAATAAATAAAAGCTGATCTTTTTAATCACCCCGGCCAATTTTAAGTGGTTTGTCTCATCCATGTAAACTGATACATTCTGCTGGAGAGTTTGTGCTGTGTTTGTGCTGTGAAAAAACAAAAGACTTGCTGGCTAGATTACAAGATGAAAATAGAAAAAAGAAAGCCTAAAAAAATCTGAAATCTTTTTTGCTGTTGATAAGGAGGATGTGCTGGTGTAACAATAGTGGGTTTCTTTGCGTTTAATCTGATCACATTCACAAACATGTACGAAGTGTAAAACTTGATTAGTTAAATCATCTGTTATTGTTTACAAAACCAAGTATAGATTTGTACAGTATATACAGCATAGGCAGTAATAAATAACTAACCTGAAATAATATTACCTTTGTACCAGTATTCTTGCTGAGGTGTTGGTTTACGTTTCTATTTTATTGGTAGCGCCAATAAACTTGGTATTTATAGAGTGCTGTTATCTCTTCCTGCATATTGAACTATAGAATAGACTTGGCTGATTGCCTATTAGATATCCAATGCGATATATATATAATATATATATATAATATATATATATATATATATATATATATATATATATATATATATATATATATATATAAATATATATACTGTATATACAGTATCTCACAAAAGTGAGTACACCCCTCACATTTTTGTAAATGTTTTATTATATCTTTCCATGTGACAACACTGAACAAAAGACACTTTGCTAAAATGTAAAGTAGTGAGTGTACAGCTTGTATAACAGTGTAAATTTTCTGTCCCCTCAAAATAACTCAACACACAGCCATTAATGTCTAAACCGCTGGCAACAAAAGTGAGTACACCCCTAAGTGAAAATATCCAAATTGGGCCCAATTAGCTATTTACTCTCCTCGCTGTCATGTGACTCGTTAGTGTTACAAGGTCTCAGGTGTGAATGGGGAGCAGGTGTGTTAAATTTGGTGTTATTGCTCTCACTCTCTCATACTGGTCACTGGAAGTTCAACATGGCACCTCATGGCAAAGAACTCTCTGAGGATCTAAAAAAAATAATTGTTGCTCTACATAAAGATGGTCTAAGCTATAAGAAGATTGCCAAGACCCTTAAACTGAGCTGCAGCACGGTGGCCAAGACCATACAGTGGTTTAACAGGACAGGTTCCACTCAGAACAGGCCTCGCCATGGTCGACCAAAGAAGTTGAGTGCACGTGATCAGCGTCATATCCAGAGGTTGTCTTTGGGAAATAGATGTATGAGTGCTGCCAGCATTGCTGCAGAGGTTGAAGGGGTGGGGGGTCAGCCTGTCAGTGCTAACAGTTTGCTGAAGACAAGCAGACTAAGGACATGGATTACTGGAACCATGTCCTGTGGTCTGATGAGACCAAGATAAACTTATTTGGTTCAGATGGTGTCAAGCGTGTGTGGCGCAAACCAGGTGAGGAGGACAAAGACAAGTGTGTCTTGCCTACAGTCAAGCATGGTGGTGGGAGTGTCATGGTCTGGGGCTGCATAAGTGCTGCCGGCACTAGGGAGCTACAGTTCATTGAGGGAACCATGAATGCCAACATGTACTGTGACATACTGAAGCAGAGCATGATCCCCTCCCTTCAAAGACTGGGCCGCGGGGCAGTATTAGAACATGATAACGACCCCAAACACACCTCCAAGATGACCAATGCCTTGCTAAAGAAGCTGAGGGTAAAGGTGATGGACTGGCCAAGCATGTCTCCAGACCTAAACTCTATTAAGCATCTGTGGGACATCCTCAAATGGAGGGTGGAGGAGCGCAGGGTCTCTAACATCCACCACCTCCGTGATGTCGTCATGAAGGAGTGGAAGAAGACTCCAGTGGCAACCTGTGAAGCTCTGGTAAACTCCATGCCTAAGAGGGTTAAGGCAGTGCTGGAAAATAATGGTGGCCACACAAAATATTGACACTTTGGGCCCAATTTGGACATTTTCACTTAGGGGTGTACTCACTTTTGTTGCCAGCGGTTTAGACATTAATGGCTGTGTGTTGAGTCATGTTGAGGGGACAGCAAATTTACACTGTTTTACAAGCTGTACACTCACTACATTACATTGTAGCAAAGTGTAATTTCTCCGGTGTTGCCACATGAAAAGATAGAATAAAATATTTACAAAAATGTGAGGGGTGTACTCACTTTTGTGAGATACTATATATATACATACAGTGGGGCAAAATGTCGTCTTTTTTGCCCCACTGTATATAGATAGATATATATATAATATATATTGTATATACGAACACACTTTCCAAATGGCCAAAAGGTTTTGGACACCTGACCATCACAACTAATGTCAATCATGGACATTAATTTTACGTTTCCCTCCCTTTAGCAGCTTTAACATCCTTCACTCCTCTGGGAAGGCTTTCCACAAAAAAATTGGAGTGTGACTGTGGGAATTTATGTCCAGTCAGCCAACATTTAGGAGAACATTTGAAGGTTATGTTGGATGAGAAGACCTGGCTCACCATTGGTGTTCCGATTCATCCCACAGGTGTTCAGTCAGGGCTCTTTGCAGGCCACCTGAGTTCCTTCACACCATCAAGCCATGTTTTTATGGAACTGGCTTTGTGCACAGGGGTACTGGAACAGAAAAAAAAACCTTCCTCAAACTGTGGGCACAGGGTTGGAAGTTCACAATTGTCTAAAATGATTAATATTACTATTATAAAGGATTTATATAGCGCCAACAGTTAGCGCAGTGTTTTACAATCTAAGGGGAGACAGTACAGTTACAATACAATAAAATACATGAGGTTTAAGAGGGCCCTGCTTATAAGAGCTTACAATTTACCAGGGTGGGGCAAGTGGTACAAAGGATAACAGTGGAGGATGAGCTGACGGAGGAATTAAAAGTTTAGTTAGTTGGAGGGGTCATAGGCTTCCCTGAGGAAATGAGTTTAGAGAGATCGCTTAAAGATGGTCAGAGTAGGAGATATCCGGACAGATTGAGGTACAGAGTTTCAGAAGATGGGAAAGCCTCTGAAGAAGTCCTGGAGATGAACATGGGAGGAGGAGACAAGAGAGCTAGGGAGCAGGAGGTCTTGGGAGGAGTGGTCTCCTTCACTGGGAAACATCTGAACTCAATTGTTTGGAGGTCATATAGTAATACATTTTAATCTTTGAATCTGAATTTGAGTTATACAAGCTAAGAACAAAGGTTCCCCCCATCTTTACTCCCTATCCTACTGGGAAATAAAGGGGGTCCTCCCAAGGAATGGTTTTAAGGGTCGATTGGGTTGCTACCCTGATTACATCACTGTTTACAATAGTACAGTAGCTAACAGCACATGCATAACAGGGTCAATCATGTAATGCAGAAAAAAGTGGCATCAAAGGCAGTTTTTGCCTTCAAGACATTTACAGCCTTTGGTGGTCATAAAGTAGTCTAATTCCCCAGACCTGACAAGGTTCTGGCTGATAACACACAGTAAGATTCTTCTACACACCTGGTCCAGGAATCCGCTTCCTATGCTCAGGTATGGCTGTGGGTAGGTGGCAAATATACTGGCTGTTTCCAAATCTCCAGTTACAGTGAAGTTACCACCACAATAAACATGCAGGGCATCTGTCAGAAAACAAAGAGATATTATTATAATCACTTGTTAAAATTAGTCTAAAGGTATGTGTTGCACCCTCTAGTGTAGAGTGCTAGCTGTAAAGAGTTAGTGTTTAGTGTAAGTAAATTTTAGTCTGGCTGAGAGCCAGGCTGGGTTGAATCTTGGTCAGGGTGAGTGACTCAGGGAGGCTGGATGACTCATCAGGCAGCACCTCTGGTACCTCCCCCTACTTACTCGAACCTTGGAGAAGCTTCCAGAAGAATGGGAGGAAGGTTAGGAGGAGCTGCATGGAGTATTGAGGAGGGCACCAGCCAATCCCCAGCAAGTGGGCCGGCAGAGGGTGGGCACCTCTTAAATACTCTGGGTCATGCCAGCAGGGGGCAGTCGGGTGGAAGCTGGACATGGAGTGCTGAGGAGGCTGTCGGTGGCCCTTGAGGGTAACCCCTGGTCTGGGGGGGGGGGGCAAACTGGAGCCCTGAGGTTCAGGTGCTGGAGAGATCCTTTTATTACACACGGGGGGAGTCCTGTCCTGGATGCATGGGAGGACAGTGGGAGAGAGTCAGCATGTCCAAAAGAGTTCCAGGGAGAAGTCAGCCAGGTGGCTGATGAATGTGCCCTCTGGGAGGACTGTGGAGAAGTAGCCAGATGGGCTAGTGAAAGGGGAAACTGCAGCCAGGTGGGTTGGCAGCGCCCGAATAGGTGGTGCTGGGATCTAGCTACGGGGATGTAAGCAGGACACTATATTTCTACACAACCCAAGGGGCCCAGGGGCACTGCCTGTAAAGGGCTTTTTCTACAATATCTGACTGTTGCCTTTTGCCAGATCAATTATCAGTGTGCCAGTTAGGATTCTGCAAGCAAGAGTGCTGGAGGAAGTGAGTGGAGTGTATATAGACTGTATATAGGAGAGTTGTCCCTGAAGAGTTCTAAGTCAAGTGGGCATCCCATAATATCCCTATCCCCATCCAAGTTTTATGCCATCAATAGAAAATACAAAAACAAGACTGGACTGTTCAATGACACTGGGAGCCTGTGAAGATTCTACGGGGGGTGCGCTACATATATTTTTATTAAACACCCATATCAGTGAGTCCACATTTATGCTAAACACAAATTTTGCTTAAAGTGTAAGTCAGGGCAAAAAACAAAACAAAACAAAAAAACGTAGCAGTACATCTCTGCAGCACATGCATATTTCTCAGTTTTATCCCTTTAAGTAGAACTAAAGCCACATTATGTTTTGGTTTTGGATAAAGTGGAGAGGGATAAGAACCCCTGACAGGTTATTTATTGTCTGTGTCTCTGTTAGGAAGATACACCCTCTCTATTTGTCCCAGAGACCATTATCACCATGAGTGAATGAAAGGAAATCCCAAATTTTCACAGATTTTAACCAGAAAAATAAAAGGGACATCTTACAATGGGGACACTGGCTTGGGTGGCAACCAGGGGTTTCCCTCCATTTGGAGAGATTTCCTCTGACTTCCTGTTTTGGCTATGGGAAGTGAAGGAAAATCTCCCTAATACAGATGGCAAAAATAACTGACAAGGGTTATAACCCTCCCTTACTCTATCCAAAATAGAAAAAAAAATGACCCAAGTTCTACTTTGAAGACAGAATAGTGCAGACTATATCGCCCAAAATAAAAACAATGCAATTTATTAAGGAATGTACAGCCATGGAATGACACAAGTATTAATTTTCACAAAATCTGCTGCTTCAGTTTTTATGATGGCAATTTGCATATACTCCAGAATGTTATGAAGAGCGATCAGATGAGTTGCAATTAATTGAAAAGTCCCTCTTTGCCATGACAATGAACTTAACCCCATAAAAAACATTTCCACTGCATTTGTGAAGAAGGCTTAAGGGCACCCAAAAAAGTCCAGCAAGCGCCAGGACCATCTCCTACAGTTGATTTAGCTGCAGGATCTGGGCACCACCAGTGCAGAGCTTGCTCAGGTATGGCAGTGGGCAGGTGTGAGGCGCCCACTGTGAGGCGAAGAATTTTGAGGGATGGCCTGGTGTCAAGAAGGGAAGTAAAGAAGCCACTTCTTTTCAGGAAAAACATCAGGGACAGACTGATATTCTGCAAAAGGTACAGGGATTGGACTGCTGAGGACTGGGGTAAAGTAATTTTCTCTGATGACTTCCTTCCGATTGTTTGGGGCATCCGGGAAAAAACATGTCCGGAGAAGAAAAGGTGAATACTACCATCAGCCCCGTGTCATGCCAACAGTAAGACCATGTGTGGGGTTGCTTCTCAGCCAAGGGAGTCGGCTCACTCACAATTTTGCCTAATAACACAGCCATTAATAAAGGATGGTACAAAAACATCCTCCGAGAGCAACTTCTCCCAACCATCTAAGAACAGTTTGGTGATGAACAATGCCTTTTCCAGCATGATGGAACACCTTGCCATAAGGCAAAAGTGATAACTAAGTGGCCTGGGGAACAAAACATTGAAACTTTGGGTCCGTGGCCAGGAAACTCCTCAGACCTTAATCCCTTTGAGAACTTGTGGCCAATCCTCAAGATGCAGGTGAACAATAGAAAACCCCACAAATTCTGACAAACTCCAAGCACTGATTATGCAAGAATGGGCTGCCATCAGTCAGGATGTGGCCCAGAAGTTCACTGACAGCATGCCGGGGCGAATTGCAGAGGTCTTGAAAAAGAAGGGTCATCTCTGCAAATATTGACTGTTGGCATAAACTTAATGTAATTGCCAAAAAAAAATCTGAATTCCAGTCATGTATAAATTAGATCAGGCATAGATCCTCAATAAGGTTATTCTATTGACCTTGGGGGGCCCAGCATACTTTCCTTTCTTGTGTTTTTCTTGTTATTATATTCCCATTGTATAAAGGAAAAGAGACTTGTATAGAGGAAAAGAGAATAATTTTGTATATGGAAAGTGCTTACTCATAAGAATACATCCCAGTGCCCAGTGACCATCACTACTTATTCATCTTACTTCCGGGATAAAGGCTCCACCAAGTCTTATTAAACATTATGTACATGACTGGAGGCTGAGATGACAAGAGGGCTTCCTTTACAACAAACACCTCTTGAGAGAATAGAGAGCCAGAGGGCACAAGGTGACCTGCATGCAAAGAGTCCAGTCCATGGAGGCAATGGCATCCCTAGGGGGGGGGCAGAGGGGGCCCTGACCCCTCAACATTATGCTGTGCCCCACTATGTGCCCCAAAATTTAAAAAAATGTATTTTTTTTTTTTTGCAAAAAGGCAATGTCTAAGAGGGAGAGCATCTCCCACCTCCCTCTGCTCACTAACACTGCATAATGCACTGCATTATAATGACACTGCACGGCCACCCGATCTGCTCCTTCCCCTGCGTCCTCATTGTCAGGGAGAAGAGCGAGTTGCAGGCAGGACTCCACCAGGACTCTCAGTTACTGAAAAACAGACTGATTTCTCCAGTCCTAAGGACAGGAGAACCAGCCTGTAAATTTCAAGAGATGCCAGACCAGCGCTGTCAATAGCAGGGGCAGGACAGCAAGAGGAGGCTGGGGAACCCCACAGTGGCAGAACACCAGGGCCCAGTGGCAAGACAACCTTTGCAACCCTGATAGTTCTCCCACTGCTGGACCCTTATATTTTCTTGGTATGCTGGTGACATATATGTCTTGTTTTCTGCCTCCCTGGGGGGGGGGGGGGGGGGCAATACATTAGGAAGGGAGCTCACTGCAGAACATGTGAAAGGGTCATTTTGGGATCGTAGTAAAGGGCCCCAGGATATATATATAATTGCATTTTATAGTTGCCCCCCTACTTTTGTCCCTGTCCCCCCATGTGCCCCCCCTAAATATGAAAGCTGGAGAAGCCACTGCATGGAGGTTAACTTTTCGAGGCATTTTGGCTATGAGGTGCTTGTGCAGGCCAACAGAAAGGTAGCTATTTGATGTTGTTTTTTAAGAGTATATTTTATATTTTGGGTAATACTTTATATTTAATCTTGAACTACTGAGCTCTGTACTCAACAGATTTCTTACAACAAGAGCTATAGAGAAAAACTGGAGAACTTGTGAAAAGATGCCAAACATCTGCTGCTGGCTCGAGATAACATAATCAAATATTCATATGTGCTATTGCATATTTATCTGCCCAAAAAATTATTGTTTGTTATTTTTTAGTCCTCACTGCTGGCTATGATAAAGAAAGGAAAGCAAAACCCAGTACACACATTAAGAGCCATGTGGCACTTCCCACATCATGTGAAGTGTGATGTTTCTGAATCCTTATAAGACCATAAAGTCGCGCTCAGTACCGTAGTATAGGCAGAACACCACCACGGCGGCCAGGAAGGATCCAATGATCTGGGACAACATGTACAGGGGAAGTTTCTTCCATGGAAGTTTTCCCAACACACAGTTTGTTAATGACACAGCGCAGTTCATGTGAGCTCCTGTAAGAGACAAGATGCTGTAGTGAGTTGACATTATTATTATTTTACATGTAATTAGTTATTCCATTTAAGAGTTCAGTAAATAGATTATATGGATGACCAGCCTTCAAAGTGGTCCACATCCCTAAACTTACATTGCCACCACCAAGAATTAACAATGGGACTTCTCAGGTGCTACTTTCGTATATACAATGTGTACACCAAAATATAAGTGTGACAGACCAAACTGGGACCCAGGCTTCTGGAGGGGACTGCAGGCTAGCCTCTTGCCTACTGACTATGGGCCCTGGCTTTTAAGGAAGCACTACTCTTTGGGAGGTGTGTGCCTGAGGGACCCTTTGAGTGGTCTTATTTCTGATTCAAGTTCCTGTCTCCCCAAAACACACAGACTCTGGGAATCTAGGGCCACTATCAATGTTTAGGGCCTAGATGCCCCATTACCAGCAATGACTGCTTCAGACTGTGAGACTCAAAACAGATGTTAATATCATCAGCTCAAAGTAACCTGATTCTGCAGTATCCTGATATAATCTGTTTAACCGCTTGCGTCGATATACGTCGGCAGAAGGGCACGTACAGGCAGATTAACGTACCTGTACGTAGCCCTTTAAGAAGCAGTTTGCAGGCGCGCACTCGCCACAAACTCCGTGAGTGTGATTGCGGGTCCCGCGGACTTGATCATCTCAGGGAGAGGAAGAACAGAGAAATGCTAATGTAAACAAGCATTTCCCCGTTCTGCCTAGTGACCGGACACTGATCACCGCTCCCTGTAATCGGGAGCGGTGATCAGTGTCGTGTCACACATAGCCACACCCCCCCACAGTTAGAATCACTCCCTAGGACACACTTAACCACTTCACTGCCCCATAGTGGTTAACCCCTTCACTTCCAGTGTCATTTACACAGGAATCAATGCATTTGTATAGCACTGATTGCTGTATAAATGACAATGATCCCAAAAATGTGTCTGATGTGTCCGCCATAATGTCGTAGTCCCAATAAAAATCGCAGATCGCTGCCATTACTAGTAAAAAAAAAAAAATAGAAATAAAAATGCCATAAATCTATCCCCTATTTTGTAGACGCTATAACTTTTGCGCAAACCAATCAATAAACGCTTATTGCGTTTTTTTTTTTACCAAAAATATGTAGAAGAATACATATCGGCCTAAACTGAGAAAAAAATGTTTTTTTTATATATTTTTGGGGGATATTTGTTATAGCAAAAGTAAAAAATAATGTGTTTTTTTCAAAATAGACGCTATTTTTTTGTTTATAGCGCAAAAAATAAAAACCGCAGAGGTAATTAAATACCATCAAAAGAAAGCTCTATTTGTGGGGGAAAAAGGACGTCAATTTTGTTTGGGAGCCTCACCGCACAGCCGCGCAATTGTCAGTTAAAGCGATGCAGTGCCGAATCGCAAAAGTTGCTCTGGTCTTTGGCCAGCCAAATGGTCCGGGGCTTAAGTGGTTAAGGTGTTATGTGTCAAGTATATTTCTCCCGTCGTTCTATTGTTTCTGTCTGTCCGATCATCACTTGGAGATGAGATTAACCTTGTGTACACTTGAACTTGTTATGGAACTATTGTGAGATGTTATGTGTTTATACTTATGATAATGTGTAATGTACTCTGTGAGCTTGGTGCCAGACAGTCTGACCTGGAGTGGGAGCTCTGATTATTCACAACATTGTCTGAGTGGGCCCTGAGTCACCTAGGTGGCTAAATGTTTAATTAACTTAATGTTTATAGTATATGTTGGCTGTTGTTCAGCTACAGTATGTTAATTATATCCCTGTTTACAGTTTGTATTGTTAGGATACTATGATCAGGAGCGGACTGTCCTCCTGTGGGGTATAAAGTATGTATCTGAGTTTCAATAAACAGTCATTGGTTTGAGTTTTGCTTTTTGAATTGAATTAAACATTTTAATAAAAAATTAATATTTTGATGATATTCTAATTTTATGAGATGCACCTTTATACTACGGCATATTTAGACAGGAGCCAATTAACCTACCAACATGTGCTTGGAATGTGGGAGGAAACCACAGTACCTGGAGGAAACTCGCACAGTTACAGGGAGAACATGCAAATTCCAGGCAGGTAGTGCCACGTTTGGGATTCGAACCAACGAGCCTAGAGCTGCTAGGCGGTAGTGCCAGCCACAGTGGCATATTAATAAATATGGAATAATGTTTTATATATATTTGTTGAATTTATGTTCTTGGGAGCCACCATAGAAAGTCCCTAGTTTTTTGTTGCAATCATTCTCTTCACACTCTCAATGACATAATCACTGTGCTGTACATAGCCTGTGCAGAGGGCAGAGCAGTGGAAGGGGCCCCCCCAGGATCCACCTACTAGCTAGCTGTTAGGTAATTTGGACAGGGTATAAACCCCAATCCTTACTAAATTTAATAGGTACGGAGTCAGGAAGGGTAGAGAGGGAAGTGCCAGGGAGGCCAATCCAGGACTGGAGCATCCCAATAAGTACGCTCCATTGAGTGACATTGGTGAAACCAGTCAGGGACCAGCACTGCTGGAGCTGAGGGACACTTCTAGCTGCCGGGGGAAGAACTCCTGCAGTGAGAGTGGGGGGGCAGCGAAGGGAAAGGAAAGACAGATTCTGGTGGTAGGGGACTCAATTCTTAGAAGGACAGAGAGGGCAATCTGCAATCTGTAACAAAGACCTGAAGCGCCGAACAGTATGTTGTCTACCGGGCGCTCGGGTTCGGCACATCACGGATCTTGTCGACAGATTACTGGGAGGGGCTGGGGAAGACTCAGCTGTCATGGTGCACGTTGGCACCAATGACAAAGTCAGAGGCAGATGGAGTGTCCTAAAGAACGATTTTAGGGACTTAGGAGCTAAATTGAGGAAAAGGACCTCCAAGGTAGCATTCTCAGGAATACTACCGGTACATCGAGCCACACCAGAAATGCAGAGGGAGATTAGGGAAGTAAACAAGTGGCTGAAGAGCTGGTGTAGTAAGGAGGGGTTTGGGTTACTGGAGGACTGGGCCGACTTCTCAGTCAATAACCGGTACTTTAGAAGGGACGGCCTGCACCTAAATGAGGAGGGTGCAGATCTGCTGGGAATGAAGATGGCCAAAAAGTTACAGGGGTTTAAACTAGGCGATGGGGGGGAGGGTCCAGAGGTAGAGATAATCAGCACGGAAGATATTCCAGAGGATAGTATTGGGGGCATTAGTGGTAGGTTGACCAAAGCACAAAAACACAAGGTAAGTATAGTAACAAGTCCTAGTTGCAATCTCGAAACACCCAATACGAGGACAATATGCGACCGGTCTAAACTATGTGGCATGTTCACCAATGCCAGGAGCATGGCGGACAAGATGGGTGAACTAGAGATACTGTTGTACGAGGAGGATTTGGATTTTGTGGGAATTTCAGAGACCTGGTTCAACAGCTCTCATGATTGGCTGGCAAACATTCAAGGGTATACCCTTTACTGCAAGGATAGAGAGGGTAAAAAAAGGGGAGGGGTATGCCTATATATCAAGAATAATGTACAAGTGAATGTAAGAATTGACATCACTGAGGGAGCTAGGGAGGAGGTGGAATCCTTATGGGTAGAGCTCCAAAGGGATGAAGCTAAGGGAAAAATAATACTGGGAGTATGCTATAGGCCCCCTAACCTGAGGGAGGAAGTGGAGACAGATCTCCTATCACAATTTGGATTAGCAGCAAGGATGGGAAGTGTTATCATAATGGGGGATTTTAATTAACCAGACATAGACTGGGCGAAGGGAACCGCACATTCAATTAAGGCTCGCCAGCTCCTTAAAGTCTTGCAGGACAATTTTATGGGTCAGATGGTAGACGCAACAACTAGAAATAAAACATTACTGGATCTACTGATTACCAACAATACAGACCTGATCACAGATGTGGAAATATAGGGCAATTTAGGTAACAGAGATCACAGGTCAATTAGTTTCAGTATAAATCACACAAATAGGAAACATAAGGGGAATACAAAGACACTGAATTTCAAAAGAGCCAACTTCCCTAAACTACAAACCTTGCTAAAAGGCATAAATTGGGATAAAATATTAGGAACAAAGAACAAAGATGAGAGATGGGTTTGCTTTAAGAGCCTATTAAATAAGGGCATTAGCCAATGCATCCCATTGGGTAATAAATTTAAAAGAGCGAACAAAAGTCCTGGATGGCTTAACTCCAATGTAAAAATGCATATAAAAGCAAAGGAGAAGGCCTTCAAAAAATACAAGGTTGAGGGATCATCCTCAGCATTCAGACTTTATAAAGAATGCAACAAGAAATGTAAGGGTGCAATTAGGATGGCTAAGATAGAACATGAATAGCGGAGGAGAGCAAAAAAAATCCCAAGAAATTCTTTAAGTATGTAAACAGTAAAAAGGGGATGAAAGACTATATTGGCCCCATAAAGAATGAGGAAGGACATCTGGTTACAAAGGTTGGGGAGATGGCGAAGGCATTGAATTTATTATTCTCCTCAGTCTTCATGAGTGAATCGGGGGGCTTCAGTAACCAAAACTGCAGTGTTTATCCACATGACACAACACAGGAAGCACCTCCATGGTTAACAGAGGACGGAATTAAAATTAGACTTGAGAAACTTAACATTAATAAATCACCGGGACCAGATGGCTTACATCCGAGGGTACTTAGGGAACTCAGTCAAGTGATTGCCAGACCGTTGTTCCTAATTTTTACAGTCTACTGACTGGAATGGTACCAGCTGATTGGAGAAAAGCCAATGTAGCACCAATGTTTAAAAAGGCCCCAAAATACATCCCTGGGAATTACAGACCAGTTAGCCTAACTTCAATAGTATGTAAACTCTTGGAGGGGATGATAAGGGACTATATACAAGATTTTAGTAATGAGAACGGTATCATTAGCATTAATCAGTATGGATTCATGAAAAATCGTTCTTGCCAAACCAATCTACTAACCTTCTATGAAGAAGTGAGTCGCCATCTAGATAAAGGAAGGCCCATAGACGTGGTATATCTGGTATATCTGGATTTTGCAAAAGCATTTGACACAGTTCCCCATAAACGTTTTCTGTACAAAATAAGGTCCGTTGGCATGGACCATAGGGTGAGTACATGGATTGAAAACTGGCTACAAGGGCGAGTTCAGAGGGTGGTGATAAAAGGGCAGTACTCGAAATGGTCAGGGGTGGGTAGTGGGGTTCCCCAGGGTTCTGTGCTGGGACCAATCCTATTTAATTTGTTCATAAATGACCTGGAGGATTGGATAAACAGTTCAATCCCTGAATTTGCAGACAATACTAAGCTAAGCAGGGCAATAACTTCTCCGCAGGATGTGGAAACCTTGCAAAAAGATCTGTACAAATTAATGGGGTGGGCAACTACATGGCAAATTAGATTAAATGTAGAAAAATGTAAAATAATGCATTTGGGTGGCAAAAATATGAATGCAATCTATACACTGGGGGGAGAACCTCTGGGGGAATATAGGATGGAAAAGGACCTGGGGGTCCTAGTAGATGATAGGCTCAGCAATGGCATGCAATGCCAAGCTGCTGCTAACAAAGCAAACAGAATATTGGCATGCATTAAAAGGGGGATCAACTCCAGAGATAAAACGATAATTCTCCCACTCTACAAGACTCTGGTCCGGCCGCACCTAGAGTATGCTGTCCAGTTCTGGGCACCAGTCCTCAGGAAGGATGTACTGGAAATGGAGTGAGTACAAAGAAGGGCAACAAAGCTAATAAAGGGTCTGGAGGATATTAGTTATGAGGAAAGGTTGCGAGCACTGAACTTATTCTCTCTGGAGAAGAGACGCTTGAGAGGGGATATGATTTCAATATACAAATACCGTACTGGTGACCCTACAATAGGATTAAAACTTTTTCGCAGAAGAGAGTTTAACAAGACTCATTAAAATTAGAAGAAAAGAGGTTTAACCTTAAACTACGTAGAGGGTTCTTTACTGTAAGAGCAGCAAGGATGTGGAATTCCCTTCCACAGGCGGTGGTCTCAGCGGGGAGCATCGATAGCTTCAAGAAACTATTAGATAAGCACCTGAATGACCGCAACATACAGGGATTCACAATGTAATACTGACATATAATCACACACATAGGTTGGACTTGATGGACTTGTGTCTTTTTTCAACCTCACCTACTATGTAACTATGTAATTACAGGATCACTGCAGAAAACGAAAGGAGGGGGCGGAGACAAGACCAGTCACCCTGCACAAGGAGAGAGAGCAGCAGTGAGCGGTCTTTATTACAGGAAGTCTCACACTGGATTACTGCACAGATCTGGAAGAAATGCACAAAGCACACCAGAAGAACAGAATTAAGAAGAATACACATGATAAATGGATTTAGACAATATTTGCTAACCCCAAAGGTTCATCTTTAACCACTTCACACCCAATGACGTCATATGATATTGCAGACTTTGAGTGGGGATATCTGAAGGATGGGTGCAGCTACAGGCATCATTCAGATTTCATCTTTTTCTGCCGGCGATTCCCTGCACCGTAAAAAAAAACAATCATAGTGGCTGTTCAGCTGCTTGTTTTTACAGGTGGTGGGAGCGGACCCCCCCCCTCCGGTGCTTCTACCAGCTCTCCCGTGCGATCAGTGAATGAATCTGCCGGCCCTTTTTACCATAGAGCTGACCGGGAACCAGATGGTCTCCGATCATCTCTATGACCTTCGGAGGCCAGGCATGACGTTATGACGTCACGTCCAGCCTCTGCAGTTGTAAACACTGCCGTTGCCTTGATTTTAGGCTTTCCAGCCTAGAGGAAAGATGTGGGGGCTTATAAGCCCCAGATCTCTCTGTAAAGAGGGCCTGTCATGCCCTATTCCTATTACATGGAATGTTTACATTCCTTGTAATAGGAATAAAAGTAATAAAAAAAATATTAAGGAAAAGTGTCAAAATATAAATATTAAAGTAAAGTAAACAATAAAGAGAAAAAAAATTTAAAGCGCTCCTGTCCCTGCGTGCTCGCTGGCAGAAGCCAACACATACAAACGTCGCACCCACTTATGCAAACAGTGTTTAAACAGCACGTGAGGTATCCGCATGAACGATAGAGTGAAAGCAATAATTTTAGCCCTCCTCTGTAATGCCCCGTACACAAGGTCGGATTTTCCAACGGAAAATGTTTGCTGGGCACTTTTTGTTGAAAATTCCGACCGTGTGTAGGCTCCATTGGACATTTTCCATCGGAATTTCCGTCACACAAAATTTGAGATCTGGATCTCAAATTTTCCGACAGCAAAATCCGTTGTCGGAAATTCCGATCGTGTGTACACAATTCCAACGCACAAAGTTCCACGCATGCTCGGAATCAAGCAGAAGAGCCTCACCGGCTATTGAACTTACTTTTTCTCGGCTCGTCGTACGTGTTGTACGTCACCGCGTTCTTGACGTTCGCAATTTCCGACCAACTTTGTGTAACCGTGTGTTTGAGCCAACATCCGTCAGAAAAAAAACATGGATTTTGTTGTCGGAATGTGCGATCGTGTGTACGCGACAAAACTCCGAACAGGTAACCTGTAAAAAATTTTAAAGCGTCGCCTAAGGAGATTTTTAAGTACCAAAGTTTGGCGTCATTCCACGAGTGGGCGCAATTTTAAAGTGTGACATGTTAGGTATCTATTTTTTTTTTTTTAATTCCTTTATTTTGATATACAGAAGGCATAGAAATACAGTCTAGGTTACAGCAGATGATGTATTCCATACAAAAATACTTTTGAATCATATGAAGTATAACTGTAGCCCAAAATCCAAGTTATTTACCAAACAAATATGGTAGCATAGATATGTTCTAGCCAAAAGTATATCTGTTTCATACATAATATATTATATCAAGGTTGCCTACCAACGGGCCTCCTTGCATAGAACTTAAATTGTTTATGAACAGTTTTGATATCTATTAAAGTATTTAAACCTTTAAAGACAGATATGTCTTTTGCTATATAGGTGAGTGTTACCTGCTCACTTCAAAAAATGTCGTTCACATTATATTCATAATCGCCGTCACCACGGCTGCTTAGTGAGCTGATCGAGACATAAGATACTAAAGAGAAGAAAAAAGTAGAAAGTGGAAAGAAAAGCGGGGTATGAAAAGGGAAGGGGATGCAAGAGAGGGTGAAAAGAGGGCAAAAAAGAAGGGGTTGTAAAGGAATGGCTGCGACACCGCCCCCAACACGATCCCACCCGCCACACCCCAAAGGGGTGTACAGGTATATCTGTTTCAATGGGGTTTTTGGGGTTGTATCTCAGGTAGGCGGAGATTGTGTCTCTGCCATGTCCTGCAGATATGCGTCTGTACCCACAAAATATCTCCAGGGTCTCCATTTGTCAATAAATTGTTCCTCTTTGTTTTGTAGAGTTGCCGTCAGTTCCTCCATGCGTAAAATACAGTTAACTTTTGAATACCACAGGACCCTGGACGGAGGGAGAGGACTCCGCCAGAGCGCCGGAATGCATGTCCTAGCTGCGTTTAGGAGTTGCATTGTCAATGTTTTCTTGTATTTTTGAATCGGTCTCGTGGTCAGGTGTAGAAGGCATGCGGCCGGGTTGTCTTTGAGATTGACCGAGGTCAGACTTTGAATAGTCGTGGTCACCTCCTCCCAAAAGGGTCTCAGGAGTGGGCACGACCAAAAGACGTGAAGCATACTTCCCACTTCCCTGTCACATCTCCAACACCTATCCGACAGCGACGGATTCATTTTATGTAACACATATGGGACTCTGTACCACCTGGTCAGGATTTTATATCCCGCTTCTTGATAATGGCTCGCAATCGAGGACTTATGTGCTAAGACCAAGACCTTCTCTCTTTGTTGAGTGGAGAACTGAGTCCCCAGGTCCCTTTCCCATTTCAGGAGGAACTCTGGAGTTGAGTCCTCCCCCTGACTCGTCAGGAAACTGTATAGAAACGACAGTGTGTGTCTGATTGGTTCCCCAGATTTGCAGAGAGATTCCAGAGGAGTGTGGCCACGAGGGGCATAGTGTAATTTCTGGAGGGTCTTTAGATAGTGTCTGAGTTGAAGAGTGCTGAAGCTGTCTAATGGAGGATCTATAAGTCTGGAGAGTGTGGAGGCAGTTGGAAGTTCTCCCCGGGGCCAAATCTCACCTAGGGACTGTTTTTCACCAGTCGTCAACTGTCTCAATCAGCGACTTGTGAGTCCGGGGGTAAAGTCCGGGTTACCTATAATCGGCGTCATGGGTGAGGGTAGCGGTGATATGTCTGTGGTGCGGAATATTTTCCTCGCTACCCGGAGGGTGGCGCCTATTAGCGGGTGAGATTTCATGTCCACCGGCAGGGTGGACATGAGCCACGGGGATGGGAGTAAGGGAATAGAGGAATCTTCAATTTCCATTCCCACCCATTGTTTGGAGTCTCTGTTACAGTGCCAATCGGCAATCCTGGCTAAGTGAACCGCTTGGTAATATCGAGAGATATCCGGGAGACCCACTCCCCCCTTATCTTTGGGTTTGGTCAGTGTTTGTATTTTCGCTCTGGGGGATTTATGAGACCAAATAAACTCTCTAATGATAGACTGAATTTGCTTAAAGAAAGTAGTTGGTAACTGGATCGGTAATGTTTGAAGTACATATAAAATCCGGGGTAGGGCTGTCATTTTCAGGGCGGTGCAACGCCCAAACCAGGTCAAGGTAAGTCTGTGCCACGTCTGGAGATCTATCTTAAGTCTCTGGAGTAGGGGTATGAAATTGCTGGTGTATAGGTGTGCCAAGTCCGGGGTGATGTCCACCCCCAGGTAGCGGATAGATTTCTCCGCCCACCTAAAGGAGAAGGATTTGCTCATGTTTACAGCTTCCCTAGCTGGTAGTGTGATATTCAACACCGCGGACTTGGCACAATTGATTTTGTAGTTCGATAATTCCCCATATGCCTTAAGAGCTGAAAGGATGTTGGGTAGCGTAATCTGTGGGTTGGAGACGAAAAAAATCAGATCGTCGGCGAAGGCCGCGATTTTGTGGTGGCCGGAGGGTTTAGTAATTCCCGTTATATTAGGATTCCCACGAATGCTACACATGAACGGCTCGAGGGAGAGAATGAAAATCAGTGGGGACAGGGGGCACCCCTGTCTCGTCCCGTTTGAAATGTCAAAGAATTCCGAACGCCACTCGTTAACCCGTACCGCCGCTGAGGGAGCCGAGTACAAAGATGAGATCCAGCCTCTCATGTTTGGACCTATTCCAATATGCTCCAGAGTGGCCCGCATAAAATGCCAGGCCACCCTATCAAAAGCCTTCTCTGCGTCCGTGGAGAGGAGCAGAAAAGGCTTCTGGACTGATCTCGCTTCATGTATAAGATTGAGAACTCTAATGGTATTGTCTGTTAGGTATCTATTTACTCGGCGTTACATCATCTTTCACATTATGCAAAAAAAAAGTCAGGCTAACTTTAGTGTTTTGTTTTGAATTGGTCTGGGTGGCAAATCCATTTCTAGTGTTGTGTGATCTCTTTTGATCAGGCTATAATGCATCTCTCTGCATGTGCTATTGATAAGTAGCTGTCTGCTGTAAAGAGCAAATCAATGGAACAATGATTGGTAAGAAGAAGATCTGATCACATTTTCAGAGCCATTGATGGAGACAAATATTTTTTCTTACAACATCTCAAACTTAGAATTTTAAAGTGATCATGAAGTTTGGTGGTGAAGTAGTGTTGACTTCACTTGGAGTTACAGTTTTGTTTACTGGAACAAGACAATCATTAGTGAAAGATTTGATTTGCTATTTGCACACATTCGCTGACAGTTTAACAAATTCCTCGTCGGTGTAGTATTTGAACCTTGAAGCTGGAGAACTCACCGGTGATTCCCCCGGCCACGTGGATACCCATTGTGACACCGATTCCAAAGGACAGGTTAATGCTCAGGTATTGTCCATATTCCTTCTTTCCCAGAACCACCTGGGCCACTGAGCCCAAACCAAACAGCTGCAGGGAAAAAGAACCTGGTTAGTAATGTTACACGGAACATTTTATCCTGCTGGAATTAAATCTCATTGATTAGAAAATAATCGGTATCAAGTTCACCATAAAAGTCTTGCTTACATCAGGGTCCTCATCAGAAGCCCCCTCCCGACATAAGGGTCCCCATCATATTACCCGCTTATATTATTGTCCCCATCAGAGCTCCCCTTTACATTAAAGTCCCCATTAGAGTCTGCCTTACATTGGGGTACCAATCAGGGTCCCCCTTGCATCTATGTCTCCATCAGTGTCCCTAATGTGCACATTGTATTTTTTACAAACATTTTCGGGTCAAAAAAAGTCCCCATTGCAGCACCCCTTACATCAGAGCCCCCTTAAACATCAAGGAGTCCATCAGAGTCCTTATTACATCAGAGTCTTCATCAGGTTCACCATCAGGGTTCTCCATCAGTTAGAGTCCCCCTCTGCGTGTCTATCAGAGTCCCCCCTAACATTAGTGTCTCTGCTGTGCACATTCTATAGCAGGGGTCTCCAAACTATGGTGTGACATATGGCCTTCCAGTTGTTCAGGAACTACAATTCCCATTCATGTCTGTGAATGTCGGAGTTTTGCAATGCCTTATGGGATGTGTAGTTCTGCAACAGCTGGAGGCCCGTACTTTGAAGAACCCTGTTGTATAGTTTACAAATATTTTTGGGTTGAAAAAGTCCCCATCGCAGTACCCTTTACATCAGAGTCCCCCCTAAACATCAAGTTCTCCACCAGATTCCTCCTCACATCAGAGTCTTCATCAGGTTCACCATCGATGTTCCCCATCCATTAGAGTCTCCCCTTACATCAGTGTCCCTTTGGTTAGATAATAATAGGTATAAGCAAAATGCACTGATTTAGCAACTTATAACTGCAGTGATGTAACTAAAAAACCATCTAGAGTTGTAAACTTTTGGTCTAAACCAGAGGTCTCCAAACTTTTCAGTATGAGTACAACATTGTATATTTTACAAATATTTGCGGGTCACAGTACCCCTTACTTCAGAGTCCTCCTAAACATTAAAGTCCTCTTTAGATTCCATCTTACGTCAGAGTCTTCATCAGATTTGCCATCAGAGTTCCCCTTCCATAAGGGTCCCCAACGGAGTCCCCACTTACATTAGTGTGCCCTTCAAAGTTCCCCTTATATCAGTGTCCCCATCAGAGTCCCCCTTACATCATAGTCTTCATCAGACTCCCCGCTTACATTGTTGTCTTCATCAGAGACCCCCTTACATTAGTGTTCCAATCAGAGTCTGCATTACCTCATTGACTTCATCAGAGTCCCCCCTTACATCAGAGTCTCCATCAGAGGCCTAACCCTATATCAGGGTCCTCATCAGGGTCTCCCATTACATCATGGTCCCCATCAGAATCCTCAGTTATAGCAGAGTCTCCATCAGAGTCTGAGTTTGGTCAGTGTCCCAATCAGAGTCTCCCCTACAGAGTTCCCCTGTACATTAGGGTCCCCATCAGAATCCTCACTTACATCAAGGTCCTCATCAGAGTCCCCCCGTACATCATGGTCCCCATCAGAGTCCTCACTTATATCAGAGCCTCAGTTACATCAGTGTCCCAATCAGAGTCTCCCCTACATTGTTGTCTCCATCAGAGTCCCCCCTGTACATTAGGGTCCCCATCAGAATCCTCACTTACATCAGGGTCCTCATCAGAGTCCCCTCTTACATTATGGTCTCCATCAGAGTCCTCACTTATATCAGACTCCTCATCAGGGTCCTCCATTACATCATGGTCCCAATCAGAATCCTTAATTATATTTTAGAGTCTCTCTCAGAGTCTCCCTTACATCACTGTCTCCATCAGAGTCTCCCTTACATCATTGTCGCCATCAGAGTATTCCCTTACATCATGTTCACTATCACAATCCTCACTTACATCAGTGTTTCCAATCAGGGTCTCATTACATTATTGACTTCATCAGAGTCCCCGCTTACCCCCCTTACAGAACACTGATAAAATGCTGGGAAACTAAACTGTATCAGTGCTCCGTCTATCACGGACGAGGAGGAGGCAGGTCTTTGTTACAATGGACGGCTGCCGAACAGACTGCATGACACAGCGGGAGACACCCGCTGTTTTAGTTATCAAAGGTACAGCTGCAGATGGGCAGAGTGATGCTGCAAATGGGCACAGTGAGGCTGCAAAAGGGCACAGTGAAGCTGCAGATGGACACAGTGAGGCTGCAGATGGGCACAGTGAGGCTGCAGATGGGCACAGTGAGGCTGCAGATGTGTACAATGAGGCTGCAGATGGGCACAGTGAGGCTGCAGATGGGCATTGTTTACCCAGTAGCTGCTGCATTTCCCACCCTAGGCTTATACTCGAGTCAATAAGTTTTCCCAGTTTTTTGTGGTAAAATTAGGCGCCTCGGCTTAAGTTCGGGTCGGCCTATACTCGAGTATATACGGTAAATAAATTAAAACAAGTTTCTTAACAAACAAGAATTTTGCTTTTTGACCAGTGTTAATATTGACGTCAAATTTCAATTTAGTTATAGT
The DNA here is from genome assembly GCA_037952925.1 of Lithobates clamitans. NCBI lineage: Eukaryota > Metazoa > Chordata > Amphibia > Anura > Ranidae > Lithobates > Lithobates clamitans. The sequence goes on from JBBGZY010002167.1 coordinate 168,173, forward strand.
CATATTCTTTTGACTAAAATGCCATTTTAGTTTTAGTTGTATTTTAGTCATCTGAATTAAAACTGATTTTTTTTTTTTTTTTTCGTTTTCGTGACTGAAAACATGAAGCTGATGAAAACTATGACGAAAATATTTTCGTCAACAAAATGAACATCGTTATGATGTTCGTTAGCAAACAAATTGTTGTCGAATTAGGTCTTGGATCTACTTGAAAACTCTTTGTTTTGCACTGACGTTTGAACGGCAATGGCTATGCCAATTTAAAAGCCAGGTCTAGATCTAATGTAACACAAGCGTTAAGTGCCATTGGCGGTCACACGCTTGTTGACATTTTCCGCCTGACGTGGCACAGGAGGTCGCCATGATACAGAGCGGAGGTTATAAGAAGGATCAGCAAACACACAAACAGTACCACTCAGGGAGCCCAACAGGCTCAGAATGTTGTCAGCTAATGAAGAAAAATGTCAGGAAATTGTCCGTCTCGGGAAAAGGTTAATGATTTCAATCATAGGAGATAACCATGGCTATGAACACATCATATGTAAGATTTGCACTTTTGCAGCACAGACAGAGATCCAAAATACACGGCCATGCTGCTGGATTTATTAGGGTTTGCTTCTACAGTGCCTTGAAAAAGTATTCATACCCCTTGAAATTTTCCACATTTTGTCATGTCACAACCAAAAACATTTATGTATTTTATTGGGATTTTATGTGATAGACCAACACAAAGCGGCACATAATTGTGAAGTGGAAGGAAAATGATAAATGGTTTTAAAAATAAATATGTGAAAAGTGTGGCGTGCCTTTGTATTCAGCCCCCTTTACTCTAATATCCCTTCCTAAAATCTGATGGAACCAATTGCCTTCAGAAGTCACCTAATTAGGAGTCCACCTGTGTGTAATTGAATCTCAGTATAAATACAGCTGTTCTGTGAAGCCCTCATAGGTTTGTTAGAGAACCTTAATGAACAAACCACATCATGAAGGCCAAGGAGCACACCAGACAGGTCAGGGATAAAGTTGTGGAGAAGTTTAAAGTAGGGTTAGGTTATAAAGAAATATCCCAAGCTTTGAACTTCTCACAAAGCTCTGTTCAATCCATCATCCGAAAATGGAAAGAGTATGGCACAACTGCAAACCTACCAAGACATGGCCGTCCACCTAAACTGACAGGCCAGGCAAGGAGAGTATTAATCAGAAAAGCAGCCAAGAGGCCCATGGTAACTCTGGAGGAGCTGGAGAGATCCACAGCTCAGGTGGGAGAATCTGTCCACAGGACAACTATTAGTCGTGCTCTTCACAAATCTGACCTTTATGGAAGAGTGACAAGAAGAAAGACATTGTTGAAAGAAAGCCATAAAAAGTCCTGTTTGCAGTTTGTGAGAAGCCATGTGGGGGACACAGCAAACATGTGGAAGAAGGTGCTCTGGTCAGATGAGACCAAAATTCAACTTTTTGGCCTAAAAGAAAAACACTATGTGTGGCAGAAAACTAACACTGCACATCACCCTGAATACACCATCCCCACCGTGAAACATGGTGGTGGCAGCATCATATTGTGAGGATGCTTTTCTTCAGCAGGGACAGGGAAGCTGGTCAGAGTTGATGGGAAGATGGATTGAGACTAATACAGGGCAATCTTAGAAGAAAACCTGTTGGAGTCTGCAAAAGACATGAGACTGGAGCGGAGGTTCACCTTCCAGCAGGACAAGGACTCTAAGCATACAACCAGAGATACAATGGGATGGTTTAGATCAAAGCATATTGTGTTAGAATGGCCCAGTCATAGTCCAGACCTAAATACAATTGAGAATCTGTGGCAAGACATGAAAATTGCTGTTCACAGACGCTCTCCATCCAATCTGACAGAGCTTGAGATATTTTACAAAGAAGAATGGGCAAAAATGTCCCTCTCTAGATGTGCAAAGCTGGTAGAGACATCCCCAAAAAGACTTGCAGCTGTAATTGCAGCGAAAGGAGGTTCTACAAAGTATTGACTCGGGGGGGGCTGAATATAAATGTACCCGCCACACTTTTCACATATTTATTTGTAAAAAAATTTGAAAACCAATTAATCATTTTCCTTCCACTTCACAATTATGTGCTACTTTGTGTTGGTCTATCACATAAAACCCCAATAAAATACATTTACATTTTTGATGGTAACATGACAAAATGTGGAAAATTTCAAGGGGTATGAATACCTTTTCAAGTCACTGTACATAGTAAATGAAAGTGTACCAATCAGGGTCCATTCACACTTGTGCAACGTGAGCTAAAATGCACATTGCCTGGCAATGCACCTGCTCTATTTACAGTGCATTGCGGTGTCGTTCGTTGTGAATGGCACCCTATACACTATACAGTAGAGTGCAATGCACCGCACCACAACACACAAACTGTGCATTGTGGTGTGCTACACTGCTAAAAAGGGGTCATGTATTTTTTTTTTCTATATCCGTTGTGGTATGTTGGCCGTCCATTCATAATGTAACGGCTGCTTTAAGGCAGTGCACATCAATGCATGCTGCAACGTGCATTAATGCTCCACAATGAAATGCTTTATTGTGAATAGGCCCCCAATATTTATTACAGTGTTTTAAAAGACCTTGGTTCAGGATTGGCTTTAAAGTGGACCTGTGTGAGAAAAGTAAATAAATCTGCTTGCATTACATAAAGCCCAGTGTCTGGTTGGTGAATATTTATCCCTGTATCTGGATAGTGAATAAGCCGGTTTGCACCGTACAAAGTCCCCAAATCTGGATAGTGAAAAAAACCTATGTAAAGATAAAAAAATCTATCAAGTGAAAATTGCAACATATATAAATATTTACATATAAATGCTCAAAATGAAAATCAATAAAGATTTCATATAGGTGCTCAGAAAATCAATCCAAATAATCAAAAAAGCACTCAGTGCAAAGTCCATAAAAAAATTAATGTGCCATCTAAATTCCAGTGATCCAGCAAAGTAAATGACACTCTTCACCCAGGTGTGCACCACCACTCACAAGCTGCTTACCGGATTATAAGACCTCAAAGAGGGAGGCCTGGCTGCGCTTTGGGAGAGAGCTCACAGCGATGGATGATGACCCCGGGTGTCAGATGGAACTCATCCCACTGGTCATTACAATCCACATGGTATATAAAGCTCAATAATGAGCAAGAGGAAGATAGTATCTTATAGTGTAGTATTTAATAAAATCCAGCGTTTATTAAAGTTAAAACTACTTACTTACTTTGTTGCCCCAGTGATGACGTCCAATAGGACGAAACGTGTCAGGCGACACTCCTTTAGCACCCAATAGTTCAAATACATGTACAAGCTATTGGGATTTGATCACAGGTATATCTTGTCTCTGAATAGAGAATAAGTCTGCTTGCACTGTACAAAGTCCCCGATTCTGTATAGTGAATATATCTGCTTGGAGTCATACAAAGTCCCTGTGTCTGGATGGTGAATAAGCCTGCCTGCATGGTATCAAGTCCACATGTCTAAGTTAGGCTGGATGGAAATGTTTGTTTACAGAGTCTATCTTGATAAGAAGGGGCAGAATGATGAATTACATTTCACATGAGTTCCTCGGAAGATGCTGTGAAACAGAAGCAGAATGTGAGAAGTCCGGGAAGCTCTCTTGTTACGTGCTATAATGCCCCGTACACACGGTCGGACTTTGTTCGGACATTCCGACAACAAAATCCTAGGATTTTTACCGACGGATGTTGGCTCAAACTTGTCTTGCATACACACGGTCACATAAAGTTGTCGGAAAATCCGATCATTCTGAATGTGGTGACGTAAAACACGTACGTCGGGACTATAAACGGGGCAGTGGCCAATAGCTTTCATCTCTTTATTTATTCTGAGCATGCGTGGCACTTCTGTCCGTCGGATTTGTGTACACACGATCGGAATTTTGTTGTCGGAAAATTTTATATCCTGCTCTCAAACTTTGTGTGTCGGAAAATCCGATTGAAAATGTCCGATGGAGCCCACACACGGTCGGAATTTCCGACAACACGCTCCAATCGGACATTTTCCATCGGAAAATCCGACCTTGTGTACGGGGCATTAGAGACCATCAGAGGTCAGGTGCTAAGTATGGCTCTACACAGCCTGACAACGGGGGGGTGGGGGGGACTATGAATTTAGAGGGCTCCCCATGACCTCCCTCTGTAGCAGCTGGTGGTGTCAACTGTGACAATACGTTTATATTGATGCTAATATAATCAATGTCTAAATCAGCCTTTTTCAACCGTTTTATCCCAGAGGAACCCTTGAAATAATTTTCAGGTTTCAGGGTAACCCTATTATGATTATTCAACCAAGTCATTGGGAAAATGACCCTTTACATTGCCCTTTACATTGGTGGTGGTAAGTGGGGAAAAATGCCCCCCACACCCACTTACAGGGTGGTCAGAATGACACCCTCGCAGTCATGCCGCTAGCTTTACCAAGTGGCATTGGACCTAGAACCATGCAGGAAACCTCAAATGGGAGGTCATGGGAGGTTTCAGCTCAAGGAACCCCTAGCCACCCCTTGAGGAACCCTTGGGCTTCACAGAACCCTGGTCTAAATCAAGGACAGTCAGCATAATCAGTACACAACAAGGGACCAGAGCTGTAAATAAAAGTTCTAGCTGCATTAGCAATAAAAAATTAATAATAATCATCATCATGACAACTTACATTCTGAGTCTGACCAATATGTAAAAGCTCGGGCACACAATTATTCTAAAACCCTAATACAAACCTTTCTCAACTATGTCTTCTTCAGCTGTCTTATCAGGTTTTACCATACACAGGGCTGGTGCAAGGACTTTTGACATCCTAGGCGAAACCTCATTTTGCCGCCCCCCCCCCCCCCCCATTGGCTCCACCCCAGACTTTCCCCATCCCATGTAAACCCCATCTTTTTAATGAAGCATCCATCAAATGCAGCCTCATCAGCGTCCATCAAATGCAGCCTACCAGCGCCCATCAATGCAGCCTTACCAGCGCCCATCAAATGCAGCTTTACCAGCACCCATCAATGCAGCCTCAACAGCTTCCATCAAATGCTGCCTCACCAGCGCTCATAAAATGCAGCCTACCAGCGCCCATCAATGCAGCCTACCAGTGCCCATCGATTCATGTTTACTTGCTTCCATTCATTCAGGAGTCGGTAAACAGATACAGTCCTCCACCGCCGTTGCGCCTCCATCAATATGTGCGAACGGAGCGGTGGCTGCCTGCTGATGCTGATGCTGAAGACTTAGTTGCTTGCTGCAGAGAGAAGGAACACCAGTGGCCAGGTGCCCTAGGCAGCAGGGCACCCTAGGAGGCTGCCTAGTTTGCCTAGTGGTAGCACCGGCCCTGACCATACAGGGTTCATTTATACAGGGTTCATTCAGTCCACAGCAGAAGTTCACAGGGCAGTAAATCTATACTGCTAACATACTGCACAGAGAGGTATCTGTGACTAGCAAGATACTGAGATCTGACTTCAGCTCTTCTATACTGGAAACTTCACACTCTCGCTATGTAGATGACCTCAGCTACCCCGGCTCACCCTATCCACCCACCTTTGGGTGGAGACCTGAGCTGCAGTCAGCTTCCTTAACAAAATCATTGTGCACAGCTGTACAGTTGGCGCTGGTTACCACCAAAACATAGACGTAAGGTTGGAGGCTTCATCCCACCCAAAACTTTACAAAGCCCCCAGGCTCAAAGGACCCAGAACAGGACTTGCCCTGAGAAAACTGAAAATTCAGTTTCCTACCTACTGGATGTAAATGCTGGATCCATATATTTCCTGAGCCTATGGCTCCTCACCTGCAAAATGGCACACTAATTGCTTTTTTTGTAAAATGTAAAAAAAAAAAAATGATGTGGGGTACCCCCCAAAATCCATACCAGGCCCTTCAGGTCTGGTATGTATTTTAAGGAGAATCCCGCACCAAAATGAAAAAAAAAATGGTGTGGGGGCCCCCCCAAAATCCATACCAGACCCTTATTCGAGCATGCAACCTGGGTGCTTATCGAAATCTGGAAGCCCCCCATTAACAAGCTGTCACAGCCAAGAGATAGCAGTCGGCGAGACACCTCCCATTTTTTTTTTTTAAATAAAGGAATTGTCAAAAACTGTCCCCTGTCATTTTTTTAACACTTTTTTGGTGAATGGGTAGGGGTGCAATGTACCCCTACCCATTCACATGGAGGGGCTGGGATCTGGGGGCCCCCTTGTTAAAGGGGGCTTCCAGATTCTGATAAGCCCCCCGCCCACAGACCCCCACAACCACCGGGCAAGGTGCTTTGGGGGGACCCCAATGCTGAGAGCATGTGGCCTGGTATGTGGCCTGGTATGGTTCAGGGGGGCGCTCGCTCATCCCCCCTTTCCTGCTGATCCCCTTGCTTGCTCGGATAAGGGTCTGGTATCATTTTTGGGGGGGACCCCCACGCCATTTTATTTTATTTTGGTGTGGGGTTCCCCTTAAAATCCATACTAGACCTGAAGGGCCTGGTATGGATTGGGGGGGACCCCACGTCATTTTTTAAAATTTTGGCGTGGAGTTCCCCTTAATATCCATACCAGACCCGTAGGGCCTGTTATGGACTGGGGGGGGAGCATGCCATTTTTTTCATGGATTCTTCATCTATTTTGCCAGGAGCCAACAATACATTACAGCCGCGATCAATTTTAAATGACATTTTTTCCTTTAGAAATTTAATTTTGCGGCAGGGCTGTATTAAACATCGCAAAGATACGCTACTTTCCAGGCAGACTAAGAAGGCACGATACACTACTTTCCAGGCACGATATTTAAAGGAATATTTAATTTTTATTGTTTCACTTTAAGCATTCTTAAAATCACTGCTCCTGAAAAACGGTCGTTTTTAAAACTTTTTTTTTAAATAATACATGTCCCCTGGGGCAGGACCAGGGTTCCCAAACACTTTTTATGGCAATAACTTGCAAATAAGCCTTTAACAGATTGCTGCCCGCCGGCCGTCATATAACGGCCAAACGGCGCGGCTCTCGTTCTGAGCGGGCGTCATATGACGTCCGTCCATTTAAACAGGGAATGCGCGCGATCATGTGCGCGCATCCCTGTACCTTCGGTGGAGGCGTGACACGCAGACACCTCTCTCCACCGAGGGGGGTGAACAGCCATTGGGCATGGCTGTTTACCACGTGATCGGCCGTGATGAAGACAAAATGTACGGTCTTTTTTTATTTATAGCACAAAGAATAAAAAAAACCACTAGTGATTAAATACCACCAAAAGAAAGCTCTATTTGTGTGAAAGAAAGACGCAAGTTTCATATGGGTACAGTGTTGCATGACTGAGTAATTTTCATTCAAACTGTGAGAGCGCTGAAAGCTGAAAATTGGTCTGGGCAGGAAGGGGGTGTAAGTGCACTGTATTGAGGTGGTTAAAATTAACACTTTTGATTTTTCATGTTCATGACCCATAAACTTTAACGGTGTTCGCACAAATTTTTTGCCTGTTCGCATGCTCTGGTGCGAACCGAACTGGGGGGTGTTCGGCTTTTCCCAATTAGGGACAGTGAATAGCGGTGGGGAGAGGTTCCAGATGAGTAGGGAATGGATAGGGACATGCCATCTTTCCTGAAAGCCTCCTCTTATTGGCACGGACCAACCAGGCTGCATTTGGACCCTAAAGAAAGATGCTGTCGGCACATCTGAGACCTGCTCTGCTACACATCGCTATTACATTCGGTGAGTGTTCCCAGTCGGGTGCCTTCCCGCTTTCTGTGAACTTTAACGTTAATACAAGTTCTGTCTCTACAACTGGACTTTAAGTGTTTAATGCCGCCACACCATGCTGCACCTCCCCCACATACTATTTCCTCCACATGATATAGTATAACGCACAATATAAATATACTACAAACCAGGGACGTGCAGTCAGGGGAGGCAGGGGAGCCAGAGCCTCACCTGCCATGAAAATTGAAAAAAAAAATCGAGCTTCGAGGGCCATAGCTTGGCAACCAAAATTAGGTCTCCTATGGTCCTGCGGTTGTCCTACGGACCTATGGTTCCGGAGATACAGGGCTCTCTGCGCAGCCTGTCAGAAGCTACATACAGAGCAGCCAGTTTAAAAACAAGCTAACACACTCTATTTGCAGCAGACTGAGAGGATGAGTTCACAGTTCCTCTCCTCACTTCTTATCAGAGGCACCGAGCTCAATGGACAGCTTGGAGTCTTGGACCAGTGGTGAAGTACCATTGGCCCAAGTTGTCCAATAAAAATGCTGCAGTGGAGGCACGCCTCTCACTGCAGTGTCATAGAAGGGGGCATGTGTCTAAAAGACACATGCTCCCTCCCAGCCCAGCCCTCTTAACTAGAAGAAAAAAACATGGGTTTATAAGTATAAGAATTACCCACAATCCCATGTTTTTTCACACAGTTAAGAGGGAGAATGAGAATCTGCTGCTGCTGAAAAGGTACAAGCTAAATCATATATTATTATGCTATATGTTAAAAGATAATAATGTCGTATTTATCTATTTACTGTGAAATTACTAGTTGGACGTTATAACTTCAAACTTCAGTAATTTGTCCGTTAAGCCACCCGCTTGAGTACAGTTTTTGAAAATATAGTAAATTACCTTAAAAACAATATATAATAATGATTTGTATATTACATACTTATGGTAATTAACCCCTAGCCACACAGGCCAATTCTGACACTTCTCTCGTACATGTGAAAATCATCATTTTTTGTGCTAGAAAATTAATCAGACCCCCCAAACATTATATATATATATATATATATATATATATATATATATATATATATATATATATATTTATCAGACACCCTAGAGAATAAAATGGTGGACGTTGCAACAAGTTTTTGAAACTATTTCATGAATAAAAAAAAAACAAAAACAGTTTAGCCCGATTTTTTTATATAATGGGAAAGATGATGTTACGCGGGGAGAAAATAGATACCTAACATGTCACACTTTAAAATTGCACACACTCATGGAATGGCGTCAAACTTCAGTACTTAAAAATCTCCATAGGCAACGCTGTAAATTTTTTTACATGTTTAGAGTTACAGAGGAGGTCTGGTGTTAGAATTATTGCTCTCGCTCTAACGTTTGCGGCGTATGTAACCTGTGTGTATCTGGCTCTGATACTAGCCAGTGCCTCACCAGCCACTGATCTCACCGCACATCCCTACTACAAACCACAAATTTCCCATCCTGCTCCTTCGAATTTTCTCACCACTGTGGTTGGAAATGAACATCAATTTGACCCCATTAATCATTAGAAAAATCAAATAAACATTCTTTAAATGAAAAATGTCAAATTAAGTACCACTGGTGTGTTGCCAGCTTAAAGCGGAGCTCCACCCAAAAGGGGAAAATCCACTAGATTGCTCCCCCCCCCCCTCCGCTGCCACATTTGGCACCTTTCGGGTGGGAGGGAGGAGTACCTGTTTTTGACAGGTACCCGTTCCCGCTTCATGGAGACCTCGCCATGACTTAAATTTTTTTGGTGGGGGGCTGGAGCTCCTCTTTAAGATCACTTCTCGGCAGAATGGCACATTGCATAGTGTTTATGTTTACAGCCCGGCATGCTGTCGTATGTCAGATGATCTTTCTTAAAAAACATTTATCTACGTGAGACAGTCTGCAATAATACAGAGTCTACATGTACAGGTTAATTAATAACAGCTACAGCTAAACACTTCACCCAACGTAGATGGTTCTTATCATCATCAACGTGCTTCCTATACAGTAAGGACAGTAAGCAGACTGAGGAAGGACATAGATGGTACTATCCCATGGAGCTATTGTGTTCTCCCAGTGGTGGGCCACCCCAGCGGGAAGAACACAGTCGGCATCCCTGCTGAACCAGACGAGATACGAACCATCTATGGCCGGCCTAAAGCTACCCATACATTCGTTTTTCTCTAACAGTAAACTGTGACCCAGTTCTGAGATGTACACAGCTCTGCCTCATGGCACATCTTTGCTTTGCGGGGCAGGTGACCTGAATATACTCTGTTGCCATTGAGTAACACTTAGAGGTCTTGTCCCTCAGCCTATCATTGGACAGTGAAAGGAGAAGCAGTGGACTGATGAGCTCATCTTTCTGTCATCCTTCTCTCTCCTCCTATCATCATGTTCCTTGCAAGCAAGTTATGACTGTTGCTTCTTCCTCTCAAAGTTTGAGCTCTGCTGTAGAAGAACTGCGTGGGGTTGATGCCAGGTCAAATTCAAGTACCTACAGTACATTGCTTGTATTTAGATGAAAAATTAATTTAACAATGTATTAATGATTACAGAACTGCATTCTTTTGTGTCATTTACAGTATCTCACAAAAGTGAGTACGCCCCTCACATTTTTGTAAATATTATATTATTATAATAATAATAATTATATTATATTATTATACCTTTTCATGTGACACTGAAGAAATGACACTTTGCTACAATGTAAAGTAGTGAGTGTACAGCTTGTATAATGCCCCGTACACACGGTCGGACTTTGTTCGGACATTCCGACAACAAAATCCTAGGATTTTTTCCGGCGGATGTTGGCTCAAACTTGTCTTGCATACACACGGTCAAACAAAGTTGTCGGAAAATCCGATCGTTCTGAACGTGGTGACGTAAAACACGTACGTCTGGACTATAAACGGGGCAGTGGCCAATAGCTTTCATCTCTTTATTTATTCTGAGCATGCGTGGCACTTTGTCCATCGGATTTGTGTACACACGATCGGAATTTCCGACAACGGATTTTGTTGTCGGAAAATTTTATATCCTGCTCTCAAACTTTGTGTGTCGGAAAATCCGATGGAAAATGTGTGATGGAGCCTACACACGGTCGGAATTTCCGACAACAAGGTCCTATCACACATTTTCCATCGGAAAATCCTATCGTGTGTACGGGGCATTACAGTGTAAATTTGCTTTTCCCCTCAAAATAACTCAACACACAGCCATTAATGTCTAATCCGCTGGCAACAAAAGTAAGTACATCCCTAAGTGAAAACTTCCAAATTCAATTCAATATTTTTTGTGGCCACCATTATTTTCCAGCACTGCCTTAACCCTCTTGGGCATGGAGTTCACCAGAGCTTCACAGGTTGCCACTGGAGTCCTCTTCCACTCCTCCATGAAGACACCACGGAGCTGGTGGGTATTAGAGACCTTGCACGCCTCCACCTTCCATTTGAGGATGTCCCACAGATGCTCAATAGGGTTTAGGTCTGGAGACATTCTTGGCCTGTCCATCACCTTACCCTCAGTTTCTTTAGCAAGGCTAAAGTCATGGTCGTCTTGGAGGTGTGTTTGGGGTCTTTATCATGTTGGATTATTGCCCTGCGGCCCAGTCTCCGAAGAGAGGGGATCATGTTCTGCTTCAGTATGTCACAGTACATGTTGGCATTCATGGTTCCCTCAATGAACTGTACCTTTCCAGTGCCGGCAGCACTCATGCAGCCCCAGACCATGACACTTCCACCACCATACTTGACTGTAGGCAAGACACACATGTTTTCAGACCTAAACCCTATTGAGCATCTGTGGGGCATCCTCAAACGGAAGATGGAGGAGTGCAAGGTCTCTAAGATCCACCAGCTCCGTGATGTCATCATGGAGGAGTGGAAGAGGACTCCAGTGGCAACCTGTGAAGCTCTGGCGATCTCCATGCAGAAGAGGGTTAAGGCAGTGCTGGAAAATAATGGTGGCCACACAAGATATTGACACTTTGGGCCCAATTTGGACATTTTCCCTTAGGGGTGTACTCACTTTTGTTGCCAGAGGTTTAAACATTAATGGCTGTGTGATGAGTTATTTTGAGGGTATGGCAAATTTACACTGTTATACAAGCTGTACACTCACTACTTTACATTGTAACAAAGTGTAATTTCTTCAGTGTTGTCACATGAAAAGATATAATAAAATATTTACAAAAATGTGAGGGGTGTACTCACTATATATATATATATATATATATATATATATATATATACATATATAAAATGTTTGGGGGTTCTAAGTAATTTTTTAGCAAAAAATACTGATTGTAACTTTTTGAGCAACAAATGTCAGAAATAGGCCTGGTCTTCGAGTGGGTAAAGTAAAATGCATACATTCACTATGAGCTTTATTCGATTCTATGTTACATAAAAATCAGTGTTATGCGATATCATTTTAATCTACAGACTTTGAGGATTATATTTTGGGTTAATATATGGGGGTGTTACAATTGGAAAAAAGTATAGGAAAATGCATTTATTTTTCAAATTATTCACTATTTCTCTCAAAAAAGATAGTAAACAAAAATCTATATGTATACAAAATACTTTTTGATTAAAGCCCCATCCGTTCCCCAAAAAGGCTCAATAACAAACAGTATTAGGGTAGAGTACAAACTCAAAAAGGTATAATGTGTGAAACCGAGGCCTCTCATCAAAAAACATTCTGGAACTCAAGGGGATTAAGGAACAAAAAGTTCTTGGGACTTGAGAAAAGCCACCTTAAAGTGTATATAAAGCCCAAACTTTTTTCAGTTTTTGAAGGAGTAGGTTAGAGTCAACACCGCTTTTAGATAATTTTTTGTTGTCTTTCTCCCTGAAAGGAAATATATACAGTATTTGGTCAGGAGAATTCCCCTCTAGGACAAATGGTACTAGGACAGCTCCCCTTTTGTTCCAGTGACAACAAATGTTGGAACTCCCATAATTGCCTGTCCTGGTGAAAATGGTGACCAGGACAAATAGAGGGGTGAATCTCCCACCAGACAGAGATAAAAACTTAACCATTCCAAAGGTTATTAAAAAAAAAAAAATGGCTAAAATTACGCTTTAACTTTACCTTCCCAATTGACTTCAATGCTTTTTACTAAAATTGTGAAATTTTACTCAAATTTCCAAATGTGAACATTTCAAACTTCTTACGGATTTTACAAAATATTGGTTTCTAGGAAATTGAACTGATTGTCTCCTACCATCATAATGAAGGTGGACAGCAGCTCAGCCATGGCCTCCCGAGCCCATCTGTTGCGGATGGAGATGACGGCGTGGATCCTGTTGATGAAGGATGTCCCCGTCTTCATGTTGGCAGCTCAGCTGACTTTGACACCGGCATGCAGTGCTGGTTAAATGCTAACGCCTGGGGCTGCTTAAAAAGTTACTGGAAAAGAAATGATTAGTGCAGTTATTATTGAGATCTGGGCGTTCACCTCGCCCCCTCCTGATAGCTCCAAGGTCCAATGATCACTGCAAATAGAGAGATACGGAGCGTAGGATAACTTGGAAACAATTCCTGTTGAAATATTACAGTGAGCTCACTGCCTCCTGGATCCCATACAAGTACAAATATAGATTCACTTGTCCTTGCCAAAAAAAGTCACACACACACACAGGCTGGCTTGACACATTGACCTTATTATTTGGAGTCTGTATCTGGCAATGAAGTCCAAGTGTAGGGTGGCTCCTTAACCCTTGCAGGATCCTGCAGAGCCACCCTTGTGTGAGCGCCCTCCCGGCCGGCTGTGTGCTTCCACAAAAAAACACACATTCCCTGCTTCCTACTTCAGGATAATTAAGGGACAGTAGCTAGAGCCTGCACTGTTCCTCAATTACCTGATAATTAGTTAGTGGGCTCTCCAACAGGAAATTTGGGGAAACTGCGCCTAGGGGCCAGGAGCTGGCAGCGTTGCATTGCATATGAAGTAAGTGTTTGCACCCTACATACTGTATATTGCATTAGGTAATGGGGCAAGTTTACAAGAGGGCTTACAGTTCATTATAAAAAAAACAAAAAAAAAAACGTAAGGGTTTAATGATACTTAGGGTCCCTTTACAAAATTCCCGGGTTCCCACAAGCTCCTAGGCTCCAGGACAAGCCAAGGTTATATACAACATAGTTTCCCTGTCTCCCACCCTCTGTGCCTCACAGAGACTGCATGTCAGGGCTGGGCTCAGCCCTTCCTTCTCTGAGCTGGCCGCTCAGCTGTCGGGCTATTTGCCAGCTCCTATCTCTCCACAGTGACTCACCTGTTGATGATATCCTGCTCGTCAGTCCTGCCTAATTAAGCCGTCCAGCCCAGATGATCTCTGCCTTCGCCTTGGTCACATCTCTAGAGACGCTCTCCTGTGTTCCTTTTAAAGATTTGCTTGGCTGACATTCCTTCTGGCTCCAGATCCTGCTGTTCTACTACGCTCATCTCTGGCTCCCTGACGTTTTGGCTTGTCTGACAATCCTTTCCGGTTCTTGAACTCTGGCTATGTTTTGACTACGTTTACTTTTTTTATTATTATTTAACAAGTGAGATGTAACTGTACTTTTGTCTCAGTCTGATTCATGGTTTCTGACAGTAGGCGAAGGCCATGAATTCAGAAGATGCAGTCAATCCACTTGTTGGTAATATTGTTTCCAGATTGGATAAGCAGGATCACCGCATGGATCAGTTTGCCATGGCGTTACAAATGCTCCTGAGTCGAACGGCTCACCTGGAATCTCCCACTGTGGCTGCTCTGGTACAACCTGTGTTATAGGTCATCCCTGCTGCTGCTCTGTGCAGGCACCCGCCTTGAGTATTACCTCTATAAGAGGTATGTCTGGTTCCGCTCCGCTTCCCCAGCGATTTGGGGGCGATCCAGTCCAATGCTGAGGGTTTCTCAACCCTCTGCTGCCCCAGGCGTTTCCCACGGACAGAAGCAAAGTAGGTTTCATGATATCTTTGCTTTCTGAGAGAGCCTTGGCCTGGGCAAACCCTCTGTGTTGTCTTGAGTTACCCTGAGTTTGTGGCTTCCTTTAAAAGAGTATTTGACGTTCCAGCACGCTCCGCTTCTGCTGCCAAGTGCCTCATGTCCATCAAACAGAGTACGAGAGCTGTTGCCGATTACGCCATTGAATTCCGTACTCTGGCAGCAGAGGTTGCTTGCAACAATGAAGCCCTTGTGGCTGCTTTTTCTCATGGTCTCTTGGATACCATCAAGGATGAGATAGCAGCCCGAGATATACCCACTGAGCTAGAGAAGTTGATCACGTTTACCATCCTCATTGACTCCAGACTCAGAGAAAGACTCTATTTTAACTACTTAAGCACCTAGCCTCTTTTTTAGATGTGTTGTTTACAAGTTAAAAACAGTTTTTTTTTTACTAGAAAATTACTTAGAACCCCCAAACATTATACATTTTTTTATCTAACACCCTAGAGAATAAAATGGCAGTAGTTACTTTCTGTCACACCGTATTTGCGAAGCGGTCTTACAAGCGCACTTTTTAAAAAAAAATACACTTTTTTTAATTAAAAAATAAGACAACAGTAAAGTTAGCCCAATTTTTTTTATATTGTGAAAGATAATGTTACGCCGAGTAAACTGATACCCAACATGTCACACTTCAAAATTGCGTCTGTTCGTGGAATGGCGACAAACTTTTAGCCTTAAAAATCTCCTAATAGGCGACGTTTATAAAAATTCTACAGGTTGCATGTTTTGAGTTACAGAGGGGGTGTAGGGCTAGAATTATTGCTCTCGCTCTACCGATAGCGGCGATACCTCACATGTGTGGTTTGAACACCGTTTTCATATGCGGGCGCTACTCATGTATGCATTCGCTTCTGCACGCGAGCTCTGCGGGACGGGGCGCGTTTACAAAATCTTTTTTTTCTTATTTATTTTATTTTTTATTTTTTATTTTTACACTGTTTTTTTTTTAAAAATTAATTGTGTCACTTTTATTCCTATTACAAGGAATGTAAACATCCCTTGTAATAGAAAAAAAAATGACAGGACCTCTTAAATATGAGATCTGGGGTCAAAAAGACCTCAGATCTCATATTTACACTAAAATGCAATAAAAAAAAAATTGTCATTTAAAAAAGAATTTAAAAAAAATGGCTCTTTAAGAGCTATGGGCGGAAGTGACGTTTTGACATCGCTTCCGCCCTGCAATGTCATGGAGACAGGTGGGGGCCATCTTCCCTTCACTCGTCTCCATGCCCAGCTAATGAAAGCATCTGATCACCACCACCGCTGCCGACAGCTCCTGTAAGTGATGGAGGGCACGGGAGCAGGGCGGGAAGGGGGGCCTCTCCCGCTGCCGATAAAAGTGATCTTGCGGCGAATCCGCCGCAGAGACCACTTTTATCTTGAAGAGATACAAACAAGAGGATACCAGTGTTATGGCAGCTAACATTGGTTTAGTTATGTTAATTTTGATTGGAAATGTATTTCTGTTATGAACTGCATCAATGTATGTCCACTGAATTGTTTGCACAAAAGATTCTTTGATTATCAATACATACATTAATCTTTATGATTATATCTGTACTCCAATTTACTTATGACTTTATCAGTTTATTCTTAATAATCGTGGACTACCCCTAGGGGTTAATGACATCAAATTTAATCCAAATCAATCCTATTCATTTACATGCAGCCAGGTGTACAGTCCTCCACTGTTACATCCAGCGAGCGGACACCCAGGCAGGAGCCCAATAGCATGCAGCTTCCATAAAAGACCCAGCCACTGTGGGAAGCACAGCTTTAATTGTTACCAAAGTAAGTCCCTGCTTAGAGCCCCACCCCATACATTTATTTCCCCCACAGAGGCCCCACATACATTTATGTCCCTCTCAGAGCCCCCCATGTACTTTTATGTTCCCCTCAGAGCCCCCACATACATTTATGTCCCTGCTTAGAGCCCCCCACATACATTTTTCCTCCTCAGAGTCCCCACATACATTTATGTTCCCCTCAGAGCCTCCCACAAATGTACATTTATGTCCCCCTCAGAGCCCCCCATGTACTTTTATGT
This sequence comes from Lithobates clamitans, assembly GCA_037952925.1. NCBI lineage: Eukaryota > Metazoa > Chordata > Amphibia > Anura > Ranidae > Lithobates > Lithobates clamitans. The sequence goes on from JBBGZY010002167.1 coordinate 184,978, forward strand.
TCCCCTCAGAGCCCCCCACATACCTTTATGTCCCCCTCAGAGCCCCCCCACATACAGTTATGTCTCCCTCAGAGCCCCGCACATACATTTATGTTTCCGCTCAGAGCCCCCATGTACATTTATGTCCCCTTAGAGCCCCCCATGTACATTTATGTCCCCTCAGAGCCCCCCACATATGCTTATGTTCCCGCTCAGAGCCTCCTATGTAAATGTATTTCCCGCTCAGAGCCCCATGTATATTTATGTCCCCTCAGAGCCCCCCACATATGTTTATGTTCCTGCTCAGAGCCTCTATGTAAATTTATTTCCTGCTCAGAGCACCGATGTACATTTATTTCCTGATCAGAGGCCCCCATGCACATTTATGTCCCCTTCAGAGTCCCCGTCATGTACATTTATGTCCTGCTCAGAGCCCCCCACATACATTTTTTGTCCCTCTCAGTGCCCCTCCCATGCACATTTGCCTTCCCATCAAAAATCCCCATCATGTGTCTCTGAAATAATTAGCAACCAACCACTAGCTTTGTGCAGATCTGCTGCACCTCCCAGCTCCGGTCCTGGCACCAGTCACCCTGGGTATAAGACGTGGTAACAGCGGAGCTCCAATGAAGCACTTCATTGGTTGCTATGCGGTCCTAGCACCCAATAGCACAGTACGGCACCTGGGGGGCGGGACATTGGTTGCTATGCGGTCCTAGCAACCAATAGCACAGTACGGCACCTGGGGGGCGGGCTTTGTCAGGTCGCAGGACCTGCTCTGTACAGTGCGGGGGGGGGGGGGGTTTGGAGCATGCAGCGTAAGTCCCACAACCCGACAAAGGTTGAAGAGACCGGTCCCTGCAGTGAGTGTGAGGACTCAAGCTGCGGGCCGGAGAAAACATCCCAGTGGGCCCGAGAAAACATCCCAGTGGGCCCGATGTGGCCTGCAGTTCGTAATTTGGAGACCCCTGGGCTAGATGATGCTGGATGTCTTCCAGCCAGATAATGCGGTAGGCTCCATCTGATTTATTACAGTTTCTAATGTGATTGTGAGAAGGTCACAGTGTGCAGTGAAATCAGAGTAAGTAATCTCAGTACAGGAGAGGAGCCAACTGTGAAAGACTGAAGGGAAGGCCAGAGTTCAGCTTGTATGAAAGCTACAGATTTAAAGATACTGAAATTACCATGTGATGAACTGACAACTTTAAAAGAGTAAGAAAATTCTTGAGAATACTTTCAGGTAACATTGGTGTCATTAAGCTGTGACAAGGTGGGGGAGGGGGAAACAAGAAGTTGGGGTATATATTAGAGACAGACGAAAAGATACTGAAATTACATTTATGAGTTGAAAGCTTCTAAGTGAATTGAGGAAACGGGTTTACATACACGTAAGTATTTGCTGTCCCATATTTTCATAATATACAGTATCTCACAAAAGTGAGTACACCCCTAAGTGAAAATGTCCAAATTGGGCCCAAAGTGTCAATATTTGGTGTGGCCCCATTATTTTCCAGCACTGCCTTAACCCTCTTGGGCATGGAGTTCACCAGAGCTTCACAGGTTGTCACTGGAGTCCTCTTTCACTCCTCCATGATGACATCACGGAGCTGGTGGATATTAGAGACCTTGCGCTCCTCCACCTTCCGTTTTGAGGATGCCCCACAGATGCTCAATAGGGTTTAGGTCTGGAGACATGCTTGGCCAGTCCATCACCTTTACCCTCAGCTTCTTTAGCAAGGAAGTGGTCGTCTTGGAGGTGTGTTTGGGGTAGTTATCATTTTCGAATACTGCCCTGTGGCCCAGTCTCCGAAGGGAGGGGATCATGCTCTGCTTCAGTATGTCACAGTACATGAACTGTAGCTCCCCAGTGGCGGTTCATGCAGCCCCAGACCATGACACTCCCACCACTATGCTTGACTGCTTCACCATTTGTCTTTGTACTTCTCACCTGGTTGCCGCCACACACGTGGCACCACGTTTGACACCATCAAATAAGTTTATCTTGGTCTCATCAGACCACAGGACATGGTTCCAGTAATCCATGTCCTTAGTCTGCTTGTCCTCAGCAAACTGTTTGCAGGCTTTCTTGTGCATCATCTTTAGAGGAGGCTTCCTTCTGGGATGACAGTCATGTAGACCAATTTGATGCAGCGTGTGGTCTGAGCACTGACAGGCTAACCCCCCCACCCCTTCAACCTCTGCAGCAATGAATGAGTAACTTGTATAGTGCTACATATGCAAACTAAAACACCTCAAGGTGCTTTTTGCCGCCAGTGTCCATCTGGGACTTCAGAAGAGATGGGTCTTGAGCTTGTTCCCAAAGACCAGATGGTTTTCTTCCGAGCGGATGTTGATATGGCACAACACACACTAGGGCCAATTTATAGACAGGATCTGATTTAGCTACCAGCATGTCTTTGGAATGTGGGAAGAAACCACAGTACCCGGAGGAAACCCACACAGGCACAGGGAGAACATGCAAACTCCAGCCAGATGGTGTCGTGGCCAGGATTTGAACCAGCGACCCTATTGCTGCTAGGTGAAAGTGCTAACCACTACACCACTGTGCTGCCCTGCAATGCTGGCAGCACTCATATGTCTATTTCCCAAAAACAACCTCTGGATATGACGCTGAGCACGTGCACTCAACTTCTTTGGACGACCATGGTGAGGCCTGTTCTGAGTGGAACCTGTCCTGTTAAACCACTGTATGGTCCTGGCCACCATGCTGCAGCTCAGTTTCAGGGTCTTGGCAATATTCTTATAGCCTAGGCTAGTGATAGCAAACCTTGGCACCCCAGATGTTTTGGAACTACATTTCCCATGATGCTCATGCACTCTGCATTGTAGTTGAGCATCATGGGAAATGTAGTTCCAAAACATCTGGGGTGCCAAGGTTCGCCATCACTGGCCTAGGCCATCTTTATGTAGATCAACAATTCTTTTTTTTCAGATCCTCAGAGAGTTCTTTGCCATGAGGTGCCATGTTGAACTTCCAGTGACCAGTATGAGAGAGTGAGAGCGATAACACCAAATGTAACACACCTGCTCTCCATTCACACCTGAGACCTTGTAACCCCAACGAGTCACATGACATCGGGGAGGGAAAATGGCTAATTGGGCCTGATTTGGACATTTTCACTTAGGGGTGTACTCACTTTTGTTGCCAGCGGTTTAGACATTAATGGCTGTGTAAAAGAAAGATCCTAATACTGAAGTACCTAGTATACAGGGTGACTCTGTAGGTACTTAAAGGTCACTTGTGCCAACGTCCCCGATAATGTCTTAGAAGCATCAAAGGACTAAAAATGGGACTTTTAAGGCACAACTGTAATGGACTACAAAAGGTATGTAAAAAGGTTAAATTTTATTAATAGCATACAAAGAACATGGGGAGTGGACAGGGACATTTAAAAAACAGGCAGCAACCCAGCAGAGCGGTGCACTCTCAGATTTTCTTGTTGTTTATCGTGGGAACTGCAGCTCATTCAAGCTCTCCCCTTGCCTACAAGTATCTGATGTTAGATTTATCTGGGATGCTCTGGTCTCTGTCTGCTGCCAGTTTGATCTTTTTCAGAGATACCTTTACTTCTGATCGTTCTTAGCGATCCATTGATTAAGTCCACCTTTGTGAATACATTTTTTCCTTTTTATATTCAATCGAACCTCTAGCTCCTGAAGAAGCGTTCTTTGTCAACGTGAAACGTGTAGAGCAATTGGAGAATACACCACTTTGGATTACCAGACCTGCAGTGCTCCTTCAATCCCAAACTCTCTAGGGGAAGTCTACCCTTTTCTTCTATCTGGAATTTAATGTACTGTTATGAGTATTAGAATTACTTAGGAGACTGCAGGATAGGATCCTCATCGGTGTTACTACATGTGTTGTATGCCTATATCTGATGTGTCATTAATGGCTGTGTGTTGAGTTATATTGAGGGGACAGCAAATTTACAATGTAATGCCCCGTACACACGGTCGGATTTTAAGACGGAAAATGTGTGAAAGGACCTTGTTGTCGGAAATTCCGACCGTGTGTGGGCTCCATCACACATTTTCCATCGGATTTTCCGACACACAAAGTTTGAGAGCAGGATATAAAATTTTCCGACAACAAAATCCGTTGTCAGAAATTCCGATCGTGTGTACACAAATCCGACGAACAAAGTGCCACGCATGCTCAGAATAAATAAAGAGATGAAAGCTATTGGCCACTGCCCCATCTATAGTCCCGATGTACGTGTTTTACGTCACCGTGTTTAGAACGATCGGATTTTCAGACAACTTTGTGTGACCGTGTGTATGCAAGACAAGTTTGATCCAACATCCGTCGGAAAAAATCCATGGATTTTGTTGTGGGAATGTCCGAACAAAGTCCGACCGTGTGTACGGGGCATTATGCCGCGTACACACGATCGGAAATGCTGCCAGCAAAACTCGGATGAGAGCTTTTGGACGGAAAATGCGACCGTGTGTATGCTCCATCGGACTTTTGCTGGCGGAATTCCAGCCAGCAAAAGATTGAGAGCAGGTTCTCTATTTTTCGGTCGGGAAAAGTTCCTATCCGAAAATGCGATCGTCTGTATGCAATTTGGACACGCAAAATATCACGCATGCTCGGAAGCATTAAACTTAATTTTCTTGGCTCGTCGTAGTGTTGTACGTCACAGTGTTCTTGACGGTCGAAACTTCAGAGAACTTTTGTGTGACCGTGTGTATGCAAGGCAAGCTTGAGCGGAATTTTGTCCGAAAAACCATCCAAAATTTTTCTGACGGAAATTCCGCTCGTGTGTACGCGGCATAATACAGGCTGTATACTCACTACTTTACATTGTAGCAAAGTGTTATCTCTTCAGTGTTGTCACATGAAAAGATAGAATAAAATATTTACAAAAATGTGAGGGGTGTACTCACTTTTGTAAGATACTGTGTATTTCCTACACCGATTTGTAAAAGCTCCCCCTAGTGGCAGATGTTACAATAGACAATAAAGTCGATTGCCGATTGACTGCTGTGAGATAATCAGTTACAGGACAAGTAACAAACGAGTGCACTCTTCTTTAACATTCCAAGGACCAAGAATTGTGACTTTGCGGTGCAGCTGGGGAACCTCAGGTAAATTTCCATAGAAGACAATGTTATTTTTATACAGCGCAGTCACATAACTAGCGCCACAACACGTAATCCACCTATCGAGTGCCAGAACTCAACTGATAATTCACAATCTGTTTTTGAAATGTCTTTTTCCAGGTAAAATGTTTTGCAACTTTTATTCCTGTGACTCACCTTTATATCCCCTATATAGGAATTAATAGAAAACATCACCTTGCTTACCAATTGCCAGGGCAACTTTTCAATTGTCTACACACCTTAACGCCGACGTAAAGCAAATATGCGGCCTTCGACTTCAAGGGGTTGTAGCGGGGTGATTCCTGCAGCTGCACGCATCACCCCGGTACCTTTCTTTCAGACCTGACGGTCGGCTTTCTTGTAATAACAACCGATGCGGCTAATCAGCAGTGGGAGGGGACGTCCGGAAGGCCCAAATGACCAGCCGGCACGTCCACAGGCTGGCCAGGGACCCAAACAATGCCGGAATTGGCTTTGATCGGGTCTCGGATCTAGTAACCCGGAAGCGATCTCATGACATCACTTCCTGTTTACTGAAGACTTAAAAGGATAGTTCACCTTTACCACAAAACTGCCCATGCAGATAAGGGTTATCTGTAGATTAACCACCTGCCGACCGCTGCACGCCAATATACGTTGGCACAATGGCAGTGGTAGGCAAATGGGAGCACCTGTACGTCCCCTTTAATTGGCGGGGCTAGCAGGCGCGCGCACCCGACACGTACAGCGTAACCAAGCCCGCAGGACCCACGGACTCAATGTCCACCGGTCTCCCTGTCGATCGTGTCACAGAGCCGCAGAACGGGAAGATGCCTATGTAAACAAGGCATTTCCCCGTTCTGCCTAGTGACATGACAGAGATCACCGCTCCCTGTCATCGGGAGCAGTGAACGCTGTCATGTCAGTGGTAGCCCCTCCCCCCCACAGTTAGAATCACTCCCTAGGACACACTTTACCCCTTGATTGCCCCCTAGTGTTAACCCCTTCCCTGCCAGTGTCATTTACACAGTAATCAGTACATTTTTATAGCACTGATCGCTGTATAAATGACACTGGCCGCAAAATGGTGTCAAAAGTGTCCGATGTGTCCGCCATAATGTCACAGTCACGATAACAATCACAGATCGCCCCCATTACTAATTTTAAAAAAAAATTAATAATAAAAATGTCTTAAAACTATCCCCTGTTTTGTAGACGCTATGACTTTTGTGCAAACCAATCAATATACGCTTATTGCGATTTTTTTTTTTTACCAAAAATATGTAGAAGACTACATATCGTCCTAAACTGAGCAAAAAATTAGTTTTTTTTATATATTTTTGGGGGATATTTATTATAGCAAAAAGTAAAAAATATTGCTTTTTTTTTAGAAATTGTCGCTCTTTTTTTGTTTATAGCGCAAAAAAAAAAAAAAACGCAAAGGTGATCAAATACCACCAAAAGAAAGCTCTATTTGTGGGAAAAAAAAGACACCAATTTTGTTTGGATGCAACGTCGCACGGCCGCGCAATTGTCAGTTAAAGCGACGCAGTGCCGAATCGCAAAAAGTGCTCTGGTCAGGAAGGGGGTAAAATATTCCGGGGCTGAAGCGGTTAAAACAAACTGTGCAGCTCTTACTAAAGATGAATAATACATTTGATATAGGTGTAGGCTATTTACATACCTTATGAAGCCTGACTGAGATACTTACAGGACGTTGCTAAGTACTCCCAGGACATTGCTAAGTGAGGCCTAGTCATCACTGCCCACCTCCACCATCACAGGAGTGAGCTCTCAAACGCTGAGCTCAGAGCTACTGCATCAGGGGAGAGAAAGCGCATGTGAGGAGGTTTGAATCAGAGAAAGAGATCACTCCTGTGATGGAGGAGGTGAGCAGTGATGACTAGGCCTCACTTAGCAACGTCCTGGGAGCATTTCAGTCAGGCTTCATAAGGTATGTAAATGGCCTACACCTATAGCAAGGGTATTATTCATGTTTAGTCAGAGCTGCTCAGTTTGTTTTTTATCTACAGATACCCCTTATCTGCATAGGCAGTTTTGTGGTAAAGGTGAACTATCCCTTTAAAGGCACCAGATTAAAAAAAAAAAAAAAATAGACAGTATTCAAAACAGCGAAACTTGGCATTTTGAATGCTTTTAAGTGCAAAGGAGGGATTTGGGGTCTTATAGATCTCTCCATAAAGAGTACCTGTCACTGCCTATTACTGTCACAAGGGATGTTTACATTCCTCGTGACAGCAATAAAAGTGATCAAAAATTAAATAAAATGAAAGGCACAGTGTAGGGGGCATGGCTTGACCTCGGTGAAAGATGGCCGCTTAGCTCGTGAGCTCCCGCTAGCAGAGGAATTTAACTGACTCCAATGGAAGTGTTTCCCCCACCTACACACTCCTCTGCATCACGATCCCGCTCTCCCCACCGCTGGGTTTTATGGCGGGGCAGGGGGGTTGTGTGGTTGTGTGGTGGGGGGTAAGCTCACTTGCTGGTTGCTGCCTGGCTTACCGGTGCCCATCAATGCTGTGCACTAAACTCACCTCCCTGAGAGAGGAGAGCCGAGCGCTGAGCGGGGGATCCCACAGTGGCGCGGCGGCCGCATTGTAATTCCCACCTTCTGGAGCCTGCAGCACCATTGATGGACGTCACACATCCCGCGGTTCCGCCATTGGACCAGTGGGGCGTCCATCATAGGTGCTGCAGGCTCCAGAAGGCGGGACCTGCTATGTGACTCGGCCGCACTTGGTGGCACTCGGTGGCGATCGGGTTCAGATCGGTCCCCGCTTGGCGGCGCTCGGGGCTACTAATACAGTTATGCATCCCTGAGACCCGGGGCTTTTCGGGGACCCATTCGGGGCTCCAGCCCCCCCCTCCCAATGCCACTGCCCCTCACCACACCGATTGGGATGGTACGCATCCATCGCACCCTCCGCCCATGGGGCAGAGTGCCAGATCCACCCAGAGATGTAGTCCGCTGCATAATAGACTACCAACTTAAGGAAGAGATTTTAAAGTAATTGTAAAGTCTCATTTTTTTTCCTAAAAAAATAAAAACATGTTATACTTACCTACCCTGTTGCTGTGGATTTGCACAGAGCAGCCCAGACCCCCCTCTTCTCCGGTCTCTCTTCTGTGATCCTGGCCCCTCCCTCCTGTTCAGTGCCCCCACAGCCAGCAGCTTGCTATGGGGGGCACCCGAGTCGAGTCACAGCTCCCTGTGTCCATTCAGACATGGAGCCCCGACCCAGCTCCGTCCCCACTCTTCCCTGATTGGCTAGCTGACTTTGATTGATAGCAGCAGAAGCCAATGGCCGCTGCTGTGTCTCAGCCAATCAGGAAGGGAGAATCTCGGACGGCTGAGACACTTATGGACATCGCTGGACAGAGAGGGACCTTAGGTAAGTATTAGGGGGGCTGCTGCACACAGAAGGCTTTTTATTTTAATGCATAGAATGCATTAAGATAAAAAACATTCTGACTTTACAATCCCTTTAAGGAAGACCCACAACAAAAACCCAGCTATCGTACAGCGGCACAGATGTACGCCTTTTCCATGATCTCTCCTACATCACAATTCAAGGTCGGAGGGAGCTCCATCCCCTCCTAGAGGTCCTCCTCACAAAGGGAATCCCATACAGGTGGAAATTTCCCTTCTGCCTGTCAGCCTCTACTCAAGGCTGCAACGCACTTCTCAAAGTGCCAGATGATCTTCGTCACTTTTGTGACACACTAGACATCCCATTCACAGAAATGTCTGAATGGTATGCAGAATTCCGTCCTCCCACTGCAAGACATACTCCACCTGGAAACGAACCCATGGAAACCCAGGAACATCGTTACCGCAGGCAACGTTCGTTGTCCGAAGCCCGATCCCAGTGATCCGTTTCAGGTTCAAACCAAGGCACCAGCCCTACAAAAGCACTGCAAACCCGAAGAGCTCACCGCAATCGCTGATCAACGTCACCAATAAAGATCAACTAAAATCTTTTTTTCAGTTTTTTCTCTCTTTGTACAGTTCCATATGTTCTACCCATTACCCCAGCAGCATCCCTTACTACTTTGAACTCTATCCACCTGGTACCAAGGTCCACACGTAACCAGTGTCATGCTTTTGTGCTTTTACCACCTGCAAGGACCCCTTCCTCCCATCCATTTGTCCATTTACTCACGCAGGTCCAGGAGGACATCTCTTTACTCTATCTGCAGCTGGCGCTTTAAACCCAACTGTCTCATCTACATTCTTGGCCAAACTGTCTGTCCCATTCTGCAGATATGGTCTACCTTGCTCCACTTGCCAGGATTTATACAACTTCAGATCCAATTTTCAAGAGAGTCCGGGACTTCATCCCATGTTGCCCCCATGCAAGTTATATCCTCAAACTTCACCCTCCACCCTTTTTTTTTGTTACCTGTGTGTTGTTGTATTTATATTATATGACAGATGTAAGGTCACCCAGTTCCCCTGGGGTTCCCAAGCCCAGAGGATGACTTGCGGGGCCCTGACACCCTGCCCAGGAAATTTGCCACCACTAAGCCCCGGTTCACACTGGGGCGACTTGTCAGGCGACTTAGCTGCCTGACAAGTCGCGTTCCGTTCTGTACAATGGAACCGTTCTAATAGGAACGACTCAAGTCGCTCCGACTTGGAAAAAGGTTCCTGTACTACTTTGGGATGACTTCAGGGTGACTTGCATACACTTCTATACAGAAGTCATTTTGCAAGCCGCCGCTGAAGTCGTGTGCAGGTCGCCCTACCGAGTCGCGCTGCAAGTCGGGCTGCCCCTCTGTGAACCGGGGCTTAAGGGACATTAAAAGCTGTCCCCTGCTGGTCCATGTTATTCTATCCGCCTCTAATAACACATAGCATACGATCAGCCAGAGCTAAACTCCCCGTTCTACACCTACATTATTAACCATTTTCTATAGTTCCTATAACACCAGCCTTTCACACCCTACATTCGCCTAACGCAAGTTTTTGGGGAAGCTACCCCTGCTGATCATCCTCGGAGCTGCATCAGGGCTACGACCATCAGATAACATGAATTTTATCAGGAATCCTCTTCTATCGCACCTGTCTGCGGTATTTACTTGTCTAATGTATGCCCTATATATAACTACAATACACCTTCTTCTAATGGGGACTAAGTACAGGACATTGCCATTGGTAGAGGTTCAGCAGTACGAAATGGCCTTTTTTTTTTTTTTAATCCATGAAAGTGTATTTCTTCCAAAAATTGCATTTGAAAGTCCGCTGCGCAAATACCGTGTGACATAAAGTATTGCAACGGTCACCATTTTTTTCCCTAGGGTCTCTGCTAAAAAAAAAAAAAAAATATATATATATATATATATATATATATATTTTTTTTTTTTTTTTTCTAGAAATAGCTGTAACACACCCCCTCTCCCGCCCCCGAAAACAAGTATGAATTTTCTAAAAGCACAGACTCTGGAGACTAAAATGATGGCAGTTGCAATTTATTTATGTTGCACAGTATTTGCGCAGACATTTATCAAACCCATATTTTCAGGAAAATAAAAACAGCAAAATTAATTTTAGTATAAACAAACACAATATACCATAATACCCAATTTTTTTTGGTAGAATATAAAAGGGGTGCGTCAAGAGATATCAAACTTGTCAAGCCTTAAAATTGTACACACCCATAAAATTGCAATAAAAAGTTTCTCAAAGTCCATAGGTGACACTAGTTAATTTTGAATGATGGTGCTAAATTTATAGCCGATGTTCGCAGGGATACCTCACATCTGTGGCGCAATTTACGTTTACATACACATATGTGCCCTATGCTGCGTATTTGAATGAGGGTGTACACAGGTGCACTTTTTTAATACTTTTATTTATTTTATGTCTTTTTTTTTTTTTTACTTTTTAAATTTACCTTTATTGCTTTAACCACTTCAGCTCTGGAAGATGTACCCCCCTTCATGACCATTTTTTGCATTGCGTTAATTTAACTGACAGCTGCACGGTTGTACCCAAATAAAACTGATGTCCTTTTTTTTCTCACAAATAGAGCTTTCTTTTGGTGGTAGTTGATCACCTCTGCGTTTTTTATTTTTTGCGCTATAAACAAAAAAAAAAGAGTGACAATTTTGAAAAAAAAAAACAATATTTTTTACTTTCTGCTATAAAACATAACCATTAAAAAAATGGAAAAAAGATCTAATTTCTTCATCAATTTAGGCCAATATGTATTCTGTTACATATTTTGGTAAAAAAAATCCCAATAAGTGTATATTGATTGGTTTGAGCAAAAGTTATAGCGTTTACAAAATAGGGGATAGATTTATGGAATTTTTTTTTTCTACTAGTAATGGCGGCGATCAATGACTTATAGCAAAACAGCGATATTACGGCGGACAAATTAAACACTAACTTACACTTTTGACCCTTTTTTTGGGGACCAGTGACATTAATACAGTGATCAGTGCTAAAACTATGCACTGTCACTGTACCAATGACACTGGCTGGGAAGAGGTTAACATCAGGGGTGCTCAAAGGGTTAACTGTGTGCCTAGCTAATGTTTCAGTGTAGTGGGGGAGGTGCTTTTACTAGGGGAAGGCATGGATCAGTGATTCTGCTTTACAGGAACACAGGATCCATGCCTTCTGTACTGACAGAATGACACTCTGCCTTGTTTACATGGACGCTCCTACGAGAATAAGCCGACCGCGCTGTAGCCATCTTTCGGCTATGTCCCGGTCGGCATGTGGTTAAACACCACGGCCTACCTGAGTATTGTTGCTGACCATGTCCATCCCTTTATGACTGCAGTGTCCCCATCTTCTGATGTCTCCTTCCAGCAGGATAATGCACCATGTCACAAAGCTCCAATCATCTCACCACTGGACAATGAGGTCCCTGTACTCCAATGGCCTCCACACTCACCACATCTCATCCAATAGAGCACCTTTGGGATGTGGTGGAAGGAGAGATTTGCATCATGGATGTGCAGCCGACAAATCTGCAGCAAATGTGTGATGCTGCCGCTTTAATAACCATGTATAATAATAATAATTATTTTTATTATTATATATATTATTTATTTAGTAGTAGTAGTAGTAGTAGTAGTAGTGCAATAATAATAATAATAATAATAATAATAATAATAATAATAATAATATGCCCTATTTGCTGTTACCTAGTAAATGTCACCAGATATAAAATAGTATCTCATGTAATATCCTTTTATAAGCACTAGATGGCACTATAGTCTTTTTTTTTTTAACAAAGATTGTTTTCATTAAAACACTTTGTTACAATTAAAAAGTAAACTACAAAAAGGTAAATAGTACTAGTTACAATAAAGATTTAGTTACAATAAAATCACACTAACATTTTGTTGTATCGCATACAATTATATTTAAAGTGACACTAAACTCTGGTTTAAAAAGAAAATATATCCATCTGCATTTACTACAAATTAATTTTTTCCCTCTTTCTTCCTATTTGAATGTTGGAAAATAAAGACATACATATTTCAATCACCCCTATATACCCCCCCCCCCCCACACACACACTAATAAAAGTCATATAATCCATTAGTATAGACTAATGAGGTGAGAAAGTCACAGGTTGGGGCGGCACAGCGGTGTAGTGGGTAGCACTTTCGCCTAGCAGCAAGAAGTGTTACTGGCTCAAATCCCAACCACGACCCTGCCTGGAGTTTACATGTTCTCCCTGTGCCTGCGTGGGTTTCCTCCGGGTACTCCAATTTCCTCCCACACTCCGAAGACATGCTAGTAGGTTAATTGGCTCCTGTCTAAATTGTCCCTAGTATGTATGAATGTGAGTTAGGGACCTTAGATGGTAAGCTCCTTGAGGGTAGGGACCGATGTGAAAGTACAATGTATATGTAAAGCGCTGCGTAAGTTGACGGTGCTATATAAGTACTATAGAAATAAGGTGCAGCGCTAGTCATTACATCAAAAGTCTGCAAATATTAAAAAATAAAGTGCAACGTTAATAATTACATCCAGGTCACAAATATAACAACGAAACCCTAAAAGAATCCATTAAATACAGTCTTTAAAAAGTATCCAGTGAATGACCCGTTAGGACCACCTAAAAGTGTGCTTACCACTTCAATACCGGGCACTTTCACCCGCTTCCTGCCCAGGCCAATTTTCAGCTTTCAGCGCTGTCGCACTTTGAATGAGAATTGCGCGGTCATGCAACACTGTACACATGTGAAATGTTTATCATTTTTTTCCACACAAATGGATCTTTCTTTTGGTGCAATATAATCACCACTGCATTTTTTTTTTTTTTGCTAAAAAAACCTAAAAAATACCAAATATTTTGGTAAAAAAAGTTTTTCTTAGTTTTTGTAAATAGGTAATTGTTTTCCTTCACTGATGTGCGTGATGAGGCTGCACTGATGGGCACTGATAAGGCTGCACTGATGGGCACTGATGAGGCTGCACTGATGGGCACTGATAAGGCTGCACTGATATGCGGCACTGATGAGCACTGATAGGCAGCACTGGTGGGTACTGATAGGTGGCACTGGTGGGCACTGATAGGCAGCACTTACGGGCAATGATGGGCGGCACGGATAGGCAGCCCTGATGGGCATTGATGGGCAGCACTGATGGGCACTGATGGGCAGCACTGATGAGCAGGCACTGATGGGCAGCACTGATGAGCAGCACTGACTGGCATCACTGATGGGCATTGATTGGTGGCACTACTGGCGCTGATCGGTTCTCTTTGCCTTACACTGACAGAGTGTTAGGCGAGGAGAGCCGAAAAACGACACTTCCGTGTTTACATGTTCAATCACAGCCGATCACATGGTCATAGGCTCTTTATCCAGATTGGTGCCGTGTTCTAAGAACACAACGCGACCGCAATTGCCACGCTGTGCGCCCCTGGTGGTGCACGAGATCAGTGACACTGGGGAGGCGTCATATGACATCGCCCCAGAATGAGAGGGGATCCCGCCCGTTGTCATTTTACTATACAGCAGGCGGGAGGTATTTAAACATGTGATAGTGCTCACAAGAGAAGATATCCTCCACCTTCAATCTGCACACACAGCCTCTTACCACATAACATTGACCACCAGGATCAAGTGGTCAAAAAGCACTCATATGTCATATAGCGATGGCCAGACTTCTGGGATCCCACTCCTCTGGTACTTATATGCTGTAACACACTCCCAGGAAAAAGGGACTTCTCCGCCAAAGTGAAAGTTTAACTCTCCAGAATATATAAATCAAGAACTAAACAAAACCGCCTCATAGCGTAGCAAAGCCTAGTTCACATATTTAATAAAACTTAATGCACTCACATAAGTCAAAGCGGACTCAGCATAGCAAATAGTGTTAAAAGTTTCAAGCCAACACGATGGCAGCAGTCCGTTATGCGATGACATCACGTGCTGTAGCTCCACCCTACGCGTTTCATCATTAAAAGATGTCAGGGGCTCCTCTGACAATGTCTCTTGATATGCTGAATCCGCTGTGATTTCTTACATCTTTCCCTTGATGCCGACGTAACGCAAATATGCGGCCTTTGGCTTCAAGAGGTTGTACCGGGGTGATGCCTGCAGCTGCACGCATTACCCCAGTACTGGTTTTAAGAGCAGACGGTTGGCTTTTTTGTAATGACAACTGATGCAGCTAATCTGCTGTTATTACGAGCAGCGGGAGGGGATGCCCCTCCCTCCGCTGCCTTCCAACGCTTGCACACATGTCCACCTGCTGACCGGAGACCCGAATCGGCTTTGATCAGGTCTCAAAAATAGTTTACTAAAAACTTAAAGGGGTTTTAAACCTTTGTGTTTTTTCACCCTAATGTATCCTATGCATTAGGGTGAAAAAACACCTGGCAGTCACCGGCCCCCCAGCCCCCCCATTTTACTTACCTGAGCCCCTTCAACTCTTCAGCGAGGACGCGCTGTCCCACTCTCCACGGGGTCGCAGCTCTTGATTGGATAGATTGATAGCAGTGCAGCCATTGGTTCCCCCCGCTGTCAATCAAATTCAATGATGCGGGCGCCAGGGGGCGGGGCCGACTCCGGCATTCGTGCTTGTGGACGCAAATGCTGGACTTGGGAGTGCCCCCCACAAGGCAACCCCCTTGGGAGAGCGCTTCTCCTAGGGGGTTATCTGATGCAGGGACGAGCCGTGAGAGCCGTCGGGGGGACCCCAGAAGAGGATTTTCGGGGCCACTCTGTGCAAAACGAGCTGCACAGTGGAGGTAAGTATATGATATGTTTGTTATTTAACTACTTGCTGCCCTCCCACCGTCATATGACGGTGGGACGGTGCAGCTGTTATCCTGGGCCACCGTCATATGACGGCGCAGCCTTCCAGGCAGCCCAGGGGGCACGCGCGCGCCGCATCGCTCGGGTCCCGGTGCGCGTGCCTGGCGGCCGCGATGTCCGCCAGGCACCCGCGATTGCCCGGTAACCGAGCAGGACCGTGGATCTGTGTGTGTAAGCACACAGATCTACGTCCTGTCAGATGGGAGGAGACCGATGGTGTGTTCCTTGTACAGAGGAACACCGATCGGTCTCCTCCCCTTGTGAATCCCCTCCCCACACAGTTAGAATCACTCCCTAGCAACACATTAACCCCTACAGCGCCCCCTGCTGGTTAACCCCTTCATTGCCAGTCACATTTATACAGTAATCAATGCATTTTTAAAGCACGGATCGCTGTATAAATGTGAATGGTCCCAAAAATGTGTCAAAATTGTCCGATGTGTCCGCCGCAATATCGCAGTCAAAAAAAAAAACGCAGATCGCCGCCATTACTAGTAAAAAAAAAATAATAATAAAAATGCTATAAATCTATCCCCTTATTTTGTAGACGCTATAACTTTTGCGCAAACCAATAAATATACGCTTATTGCGATATTTTTTACCAAAAATATGTAGAAGAATACGTATTGGCCTAAAATGAGGAAAAAATTTGTTTAAAAAAAAAAAAAATTTGGATACTTATTATAGCAAAAAGTAAAAAATATTGTGTTTTTTCAAACTTGTCACTCTTGTTTTGTTTATAGCACAAGAAATAAAAACCGCAGGGGTGATCAAATACCACCAAAAGAAAGCTCTATTAGCGGGGAAAAAATGATAAAAATTTCATTCGGGTACAGTGTTGTATGACCGCGCAATTGTTATTCAAAATGTGACAGCGCTGAAAGCTGAAAATTGGCTTGGGCAGGAAGGGGGTGAAAATGCCCTGTATGGAAGTGGTTAAAAAAAAAATTAAAAAAACAAACCTTTACAATCACTTTAAAGGCTCCAGATTTAAAAAAAATGACAGTATTCAAAACAGCCAAACTTGCCGTTTTGAATGCTTTTAAGTGCGAAGGAGGGATTTGGGGTCTTATAGATCTCTCCATAAAGAGTACCTGTCACTGCCTATTACTGTCACAAGGAATGTTTACATTCCTTGTGACAACAAAAAAAGTGATCAAAAATAAAATATGTAAAAGGGACAGTGTAGAAAAAAAAAAAGAAGAAAAAAAATAATTTAAAGAGCCCCATCCCTCCGTGCTCGTGCACAGAAGCAAACGCATATGTAAGTCGCTCCCACAAATGTAAAGAATCGCCGCAATACCTTACACATTAGAGCAAGAGCAATAATTCTAGTGCAAGACCTCCTCTGTAACGCTACACAGGTAACCTGTAGAAATTTTTAAAGCACCGCCTATGAAGATTTTTAAGTACTGTAGTTTGTTGTCATTCCACGAGGGTGTGTAATTTTAAAGCGTGACATGTTAGGTGTCTATTTACTTGGCGTAACATCATCTTTCACATTATACAAAAAAATTGGGCTAACTTTAATTTTTTTGTTTTGTTTTTTTTGATTCATGAACGTGTATTACTTCCAAAGGAATTGCATTTGAAAGACCGCTGCGCAAATGCAGTGTGACATAAAATATTGCAAAAACCGCCATTTTATTCTCTAGGGTCTCTGCTAAAAAATATATATATATAATGTTTGGGGGTTTCTTAGTCATTTTCTAGCAACAAGTGTCAGAAAAATGCTTAGGCGTGAAGGGTTTAAGCACACTTTCAGGTGGTCTTAATGGGTTCGATGCCCTACTGATTGACACTATCCACTGCTCTAAAGACAATGTCATTTGCCCTACTGACACCGCCCACTGGCCTACGGACATCATCCACTGTTCTACTTACTGACAACATCCTCTGCCCTACTGACATCAACTACTGCCCTGCTGACATTGTCCACTTATATTTTTAAAGTGACATTTGTTTTATCATATTTTTTTAATTTTTCCTATTTATTTATTTTATGGTGAATTTCTTTTTTTTTTTTTTTTTAAAGGGGTACCTAACCCCAGTGATCTTTGATCTCTTTTATGTTGCTTAGGTAGATCTCAAAGTTGCCTACTCCTGCTTTAGGGTGGTACTCAACCCTGATGGGGCTGCTGACATCACATCCAAGATGGCAGCATCCAACAGTAGTCTTGGGGCTTGTGGATGTCCACACAAGGGGGAATTTTACAGGTAATAAAAGAAGAATAAAATATATTTAAATGGACAAACAGTATATTCTTATGAGAAGATTTAGTTGAAATGAATGTCGTGTGGCGACAGGGTCTCTTTAAGGATTTTGTCAAACCAGCCAACTAGTTACAGCAAATTGAGAGATCTATAATAACTTTCATCATTGTGAGTGTACAATAAGAAATGGCTCAGCAAACATTTGTTCCCAGATAGGAGAAAGAAATCAGACATTTTATTGCTCGCTACACGACTGTGTACACAATATAAAGTGGAAGGACACAAGAGGAGAGATACGTTGTAACAAGTTAGCGCATTTTTATTTCTTTATGAGCTTCAGCATTTTTCTTACATGTAATAAGTATGTAATACATCCTCACCTGGACCAGTATATATTACGGTAACTTACACCAATCAGTCATAACTTTAAACTTCATGAACAACCACCTAACATGGAGTACATCCCCCTTTTGCCACCAAAAGAGCCCTGACCCATTGAGACATGGACTTCATTAGACCTCTGAACAGGGCTGGTGCAAGGATTTTTGACACCCTAGGCGAAGCCTCATTTTGATGCCCCCCCCCTTGGTTCCACCCCTGACTCTACCCCCTTAGCCCTGCCCATGTATACCTCAGGTTTTTAATGAAGTGCCCATCAAATGCAGCCCACTAGCGCCCATCAAATGCACCCTCACCAGCGCCCATCAATGCAGCCTACCAGCGCCCATCAATGCAGCCTCACCAGCACCCATCAAATGCACCCTCACCAGCGCCCATCAATGCAGCCTACCAGCGCCCATCAATGCAGCCTCACCAGCGCCCATCAAATGCACCCTCACCAGCGCCCATCAATGCAGCCTACCAGCGCCCATCAATGCAGCCTCACCAGCGCCCATCAAATGCAGCCCACCAGCGCCCATCAAATGCAGCCCACCAGCGCCCATCAAATGCACCCTCACCAGTGCCCATCAATGCAGCCTCACCAGCGCCCTTTAAATGCAGCCCACCAGCACCCATCAAATGCACCCTCACCAGTGCCCATCAAATGCACCCTCACCAGTGCCCATCAAATGCACCCTACCAGCGCCCATCAAATGCACCCTCACCAGTGCCCATCAAATGCACCCTCACCAGCGCCCATCAATGCAGCCTCACCAGTGCCCATCAAATGCAGCCTACCAGCGCCCATCAATGCAGCCTCACCAGCGCCCATCCATGCAGCCTACCAGTGCCTATCAATGAATGTTTGCTTGCTTTCATTCATTCAGGATTCGGGACACAGACACAGTCCTCCGCCGCCGCTGCGCCTCTGACACTATGTGCGAACGGAGCGGCAGCTGCCTGCTGATGCTGAGACTTAGTTGCTTGCTGCAGAAAAAATCAGAGTAGGAACACCAGTGGCTGGGTGCCCTAGGCAGCAGTGAGCCCTAGGCGGCTGCTTAGTTTACCTAGTGGTAGCACCGGCCCTGCCTCTGAAGGTATGCTGTGGTATCTGGCACCAAGCTGTCAGTAGCAGATCCTTTAAAGTGGTTGTAAACCCTTACAGACCATTTTTCCCTTACAGGTAAGCCTATAATAAGACTTACCTGTAGGTACTGGAAATATCTCCTAAACCTGCACATTATCGGCGCATGCGCACTTTAGAAAGGGCGCGATCGTGCCGTTTCTTTAGGGCCGTGCTGTGACCACCAGCTCCCACGCGCATGCATGGGAGGGAGGCCATGCACAGAGCTGGAGTCTGCAGCCCCGTAAGGAAGAGGGTGAAGATGGATGCTTCCACCAGCAGGTACGTTGCGGGCTTCGTATTCAATGCATACTAGCCCATTATGCTTTTACTTTGCAGGGTAATAAAGAGTCCTTTTTAAGTCCTGTAAGTTGTGAGGTGGGGCCTCCATGGATAGGACTTGTTTTCCAGCACATCCCACAGATGCTCAATTGAACTGAGATCTGGAGATTTTGGATGCCAAGTCAAAACCTCAAACGCATTGTTGTGTTCCTCAAACCATTCTTGAACCATTTTTGCAGTGTGGCAGGGCGCATTACACTGCTGAAAGAGGCAATTGCCATCAGGGATCATCTCTCTGGGTCCCCCCTGCTGACCACTTGGATTCGGAGAGTTCCTGCTTGTCCTTCCTTTGTGAGGAGATTGAAGGTGTTGTCCCCAC
This sequence comes from Lithobates clamitans, assembly GCA_037952925.1. Lineage (NCBI taxonomy): Eukaryota > Metazoa > Chordata > Amphibia > Anura > Ranidae > Lithobates > Lithobates clamitans. Next base: position 204,759 of record JBBGZY010002167.1, read on the forward strand.
TGAGTGGATATCTACATATAAGCTGATTTATAGCTTGCCTTTGGTAAGCGTGCATTTTTATAGGTGGTGGATTTTTCACTGGGTGTTTGTCGATGAACTTCTAATAATCACCATTTGAACATTGATTTGGCTTCAGGGATTTCTTTTCTTCTAATCATCATCATCCATTTTTACAATTTCAAGTCACAATTGATTTTTGTTTCTTATCATTCAACAATGATTTGGTTTTGGGACTTTTTTTCTCTGTCTTATTACATAATTTTTTATTTGAATTCATTATTTTTTCGGTCACTCTAAACGATTGATTTCTCAAATATTTTCATTTAATTTTGTATTTTGTGGTCTCACTCACAGTAGCATACTAATTTAATCCTGTAACGCGGTTCCTTTAGATTATTTTGCCTATAGGGATTGTTGTTGAATACACATGAAGGGGTGTACTTGGCCACCAACAGTGTTCAGATAGGTGGTACATGTCAACTAACATCTACATTAATGGCAGGACCCAAGGTTTCCCAGAAGAACATTGCCCAAAGCATCACACTACCTCCACCTGCTTGTCTTCCTACCATACTGTATCCTGGGCCATCTCTTCCCCAGGTAAGTGATGCACGCACACCCACGTGATGATATTGATTCCCCAGACCAGGCCACTTTCTTCCATAGTGCCATGGTCCAGTTGTGATGCTCACATGCCCATTGTAGGTGCTGTTGGCTGCAGACACAGGTTACCATGGGCCCCCTCGCTGGTCTGCGGCTACGCAGTTTCGTACACAACAAGCTGCCATGCCCATTTTTTCTGCTTTCAACACATCAATTTCATAAACAACATGTTCACTTGCTGCCTAATATATCCTACCCACTTTCAGGTGCTCTTGTAAAGAGATAATCAATGTTATTCACTTTACCTGTCAATTGTCATAAGGTTATAGCTGATGTATTCCATTCCAGTGTATTCCATTCTAAAGATTTATTTTTAAAGGCAAATAAAAATAAATACATGTATACTATCTGATTCCTGTATTAAAATTTACTGTAAAGTTTTTTTTTCGTTTTTAATTATTTTGCTAAATTTTACCTGGTGAACCTTTCATAGGGTGACAACGGTGCTCCTGCAGGTTCTAATTGCAGAAGCAGCATTGTCACCCTGATCTGGGTGCTCCCGACATGACAATGCAAAGGGAGTTAGCACAATGTGGACATTACCTAGGGTGAGCTGCATGCAAATACAGCCTGCCTAGGACCGCCCACTCCTCCATACTGACACCCACCCATCAAGGCATCTTGTTATTTCCACAACTCCTCAGAAGAGCCAGCCCTCTGCTTACATCAGGTCTGAAGACTCTTGAGAGGAGTACTAAGGGATACAGGCAGCAAAAAAAAAAAAAATGACAAGAGTTTTAATTATTTCTTACTCCAAAACCTTTAAATTACTTTCAGGCTTCAAGCATCCCCTGCAATAATTAGCATATCTACAGCTCAAGTTGTGTTGATATGGACCATAATGTAAGAGGTCATCAGCATATTTAAAATCCCAGGGCTGCTCCAGATGACAAAATTATTTTCAGTAAGAATAATTAAAATTAAACTAATAACAATAATGGCGAAAGAAGAATTGCAAACAGTGAAACTTGTGCTTCCTCACAATAATGCTCCTTACATTGGTGGCACATGCAGAAGTACCGTTACATTAGTGATCAGTGAAATACTTGGGAGAAGGTCCCCCTTACATTGATGGTCATTTGGGAAAAATGCTTCTTACATTAGTGGTCATTGTGAAAAATGTTCCTCACATTGGTGATTAATGGAAAGAATGATCCTTTTATTGGTGGTCAGTGGGAAGAATGCTCCTTACATTGGCGGTATGTGGGAAGAATGTTCCTTACATTGGTGGTCCCTGCGAAGCATGCTGCTTATATGTTAAATGTGAAGAAGGGACCTTATGTTGGAGGTCGTCGGGAAGAATGTCTGTTCCACTAGTGGTCAGTTGGGAAGAATGCTCCTCACATCAGTGATCATTGGTAGTATGCTCATTATATTAGTGATTAATGGGAAGAATGCTCCTTACATCAGTGATCATTGAGGGTATGCTCCTTACATTGGTGGATTATGGGAAGAATGCTCCTCACATTGGTGATTAGTGGGAAGAATGCTCCGTACAGATAGCTAAAAACATCATTAGAATCCATGGTTTCTTATCTGAGAGGTAGAAATTTTTCATTGCTCAAGGAAACCATAGCAACCTCTGGAAGAACCCTACTAGAGAAAGGCTGCCCTACTCTATGAAAAACAAAATCAGATACATTTCAATTGCAAAAAAACTATCATAGGTTGATGGCCACTACTTATCCACCGTTCCCTGCCTGTACGTTGCTCATCCACCCAACTTCACTGTGCCTGCAATGGCCAACATCTTTCATTTTCCTCCATTGCTCCTTCCACTTGCTCTAGGCAATCCTCCGTACATATTAATAGTGTATTCAATGGGAAGGCAAGTACAAATCATGCTCCTTGTACGGTGACAGCACCAGGTGTGCCTCTTAGTCCCGCCTGGATCTTGGAGACGTTATCTTGTGGCTGTTTCCTGATGTGCTATCCTGCTAATGATTCAGCTTTTTGTCTGGGTTCTGACTCCCATTTTTCTGCCTGCACTTCATTTGTGTGCCTCCAGCCCTGACCTTGGAATGTTTATGTGTAATGGCCGGGTTCCCAGGAAGCCGGGCAAACCTTACCATTCCTACTACAAATACTCAGTACTCTTAATCATTGACTCCATTGAGAGCAAGGGTCTGTACTCAGAGGACCCACTTCCTGGGAATTGATAAATTTCCATGTCAAGTGGAAGGGCCACACATGAAGAAAAAGGGGAAATCATTACACATTCACTATAAAGCACATCTACATCTTTTGAGACTCCACCAAGAGTTCCAAGCTGCATAATTAGCCAGTGAACCAAGGCTACATCCTGCAGTTCCTGATGAGCTCCCTGAGCCTGGGGTTCTAAAGCTGGATATAGATGGATTGAAATTGGTCCAGTTTGGCAGGGACCAGCCAAATTTCGATCCATCTACCGATACCAACACTGATACTTATCCATACTTGCATTGGTCCAGCTTGGATATCCCATACCTGGCTAATCCCTGTGGATCCTCACTGTCTTATGGGTCTCAGGTCAGTCACTCAGCATGGGTGCTATACACAGAATGCCGTAATGAATGCAAAGCATTGTCTGATTGGATGAGATGGAGATTGTGATGTCGCCACCCGGCCTCTTCTCCTTGTCCAATCAGGGAACGCTTTGCATTCATTCAAGAAAAATGCAAGGCGTCTTGTGAATGGCACTCATGCCAAGCGACCTATCTGAGACCCGTAAGATAATTAGGATCCACCCACAGGGATCAGCCAAGCTGGACCAATGTAAGTATGCAATACACATCATAGCATGAGTTCAGCTTTAATTGTATTTTGAGTAGAGGGTGAATAGCATGGGGCCATGTATAGTTACAGTTTACCAACCTTTGCTGTCTGGATGAAGAGTCAGAGCTGTCCAGTTCCTCTACCAGTCTCCTTCCTTCTCTGCAAGTTTCTAACTGCTGTCAGAAAATTATTGTAGGCTCTTCTGATCTGGATTACCTTTGTAGGTAAATTTTCTATCCGTCGCAATGCTGTAGCAGCCCCTGTATGTCCTCACATTGTACAGTACTAACTTGATGGCAACCAGCGCTGTAAGCATTGTTAGGAGGATCTTAATCACATGAGCAATGACAGTGGGGCTTCTACAATGCAGTCAGCTAGTTTCTATTCCTAGTTAAGGGAAGTGATGGTTTAGGTTAAAGTTTAAAAATGTTGTGTAGATTTGTGTCTCTTTGTGTCTGTGTTTATCATGCCACTTACAGCTCAACAAAACAACGAATTCCCAACATAGAGCGAATTGCTTTACACAACTCTACTTAGAACTCCACAACATCCACACATAATCACATAACCCTATTTCATCCACCCAAGATAATCAAGCTTTCCCGAAGAAACACAAATTGCCTAAAATATCCCCTGGCCCAACTTACCTTGCTTTCCTCACCCTTCTCTATACAAGTGATCCATGCAGCTCTCCAGAACCTTCCTTTACACAAATCCCCTGGACCACATGGTTTTGGCATTGCATACTTTAAAGATTACAAAGAACTACAGTCTACCTATTTACGTTGTTTATAACACAACTGCCCACTCTGGTACCTTTCCAAATGCAGCTTTAGAAGCTTTAATAGTTACTATTTCTAAACCAGGCAAAGCTCAGACACTCCCTGCTAATTGCAGCCCAATGCCATTGCTCAATGCAGATATTCAAATGAATACCCAGCTCATTATTATCCGTCTAGATGGCATTCTCCTATAGCTGATCAATCTGGACCAAGTGGAGTTTGTAAAAGGCCACCATGCCCCCAGATGGAATCGGGAATTTTATAAAATTATTGCTTGGGTTGTAGGCTAGTCAGATATCTCCTCTCCTGCCTTCCCTGGATATGGAGAAGACATTTGACCATCGATGATACATCTGAGAGGTACTCCTTAAATTTGTCCTCACAGGCCTAATTGGTTCAGAGAGTCAGGCTTTATATTCCTTTCCTTGTGCCAGGAACTTCAAATCAAGCCAGTTATCTACAGCTTTTAATAGTACCAATGGCACTAGACAATGGGAGTCCCTGCTCAACCCTATTTGCCTGAATAACTGCCTTTCTATATGACATTCACCTATAGCTGACCAAATGGGGTTTGTAAAAGGCCGCCATGACCTGGATGGAATTGGGCAATTTTTGAACTTATCACATTGGGTGGAGGCCAGTCAGGTGCCTTTCCTGCTCCTTTCCCTGGATGTGAAGAAGGCATTCGATTAAGTCCATTACACTTGTGAAAGGTCCTCCTTAAATTTGGCTTTGCAGGCTTAATTGGCTCAGCTATCCAGGCCTTATATATGTAGCACTACCCCAGAATCAGTGACTCAGGTTTATCCCTGGGCCAGACTATAGTCTGCCTATTCTTACTTCTAGTAGCACACACTAAAGGGTGCTACATATATATTTCCTAGTGTCAGCCTGTTAGCTACATGGGCTGCCATATATTCAGGGGTCGTTGTGGACATGCTTAGACCCCATTCACACAGGGGCAACACGACTTGCAGGTCGCCTCACCGAGGCGACCTGCACACGACTGCCCGGGCGACTTGCAAAACGACTTCTGTATAGAAGTCTATGCAAGTCGCCCCAAGTCGCCCCCGAAGTCGTACAGGAACTTGCGTCGCTCCCCTTATAACGGTTCCATAGCTCAGAACGGGAGGCGACCCTGTGTGAACGGGGTCTTAGGGTGTGTTCTACTTTTGACTCATGTGAGTGCAATCATGTTGTGTGTTTTTATGTCAGCTTAATAAATGATTTATTGTTCTAGTTTGCACTTCCCTTTCCTTGTGTTTTTATACAGATTGTTTGTAAGTCCTTGCTGGACAGTTTAGGACAGGGTGCCTTTCTATTCTATTTGCCTTAAAGTGGTAGTAAAATCGATTTGTTTATGTTCTACCTATAGATAAGCCTATATTAAGGCTTATCTGTAGGTACTGTAAATATCTCCTAAACCTGCACCACTTAGGAGATATTTACTTGTGTAGCAGCCTGTGGCGTCACCGACGCAAGCGCTCTGAAGGAACGGCATACCCGTGCCGTAAACCGTGACTCCCACGCTCATGCACGGGAGTGACATCATCGGGGCTCGGCCATTCAAAGGACCACAGCCCAGGAACCCAGAAGGAAAGCTGGGTGAAGATGGAAGCCCTGTCAGCTGTGACAGCACCCTGCTGGAGGGTTTTGTTTTAAAGTGACATTAAACTTTTTTTTTAAATTAAAATAACAAACATGTTATACTTACTTAGACTGGCCCTTATCCTCTTCTATCCTCTTCTACTGGGGTCCTACGCTGCCTCTCCAGGCCCCTCCTCTTCGGCAAGTCCCCCGACAAAAAGCCGCTTTCCATGGGGGCACCCGTGCATGATCGCTCCTGAACCACCCTGTCTGCATCTATTGACACAGAGCAGGCGACTCGGCCGACTAATGCATAGAATGCATTAAGGTAAAAAACTTTAAGGCTTAAGAACCACTTTAAGGTAATGCCCCGTACACATGACCGGACTTTACGGCATACTTTGCCCGGCGGACTTTTCGACTGACTTTACGACGGACTTTTCGAATGAACAGACTTGCCTACACACGATCAACCAAAGTCCGACGGATTCGTACGTGATGACATACGACGGGACTAAAACAAGGAAGTTCATAGCCGGTAGCCAATAGCTGCCCTAGCGTCGGTTTTTGTCTGTCGGACTAGCATACAGACGAGCGGACTTTTCGACCGGACTCGAGTCCGTCGGATAGATTTGAAACATGTTTCAAATCTAAGTCCGTCAAACTTTTGATAAAACAAAGTCCGCTGGAGCCCACACATGATCGAATTGTCGGACGAAATCCGGTACGCCGGACCAAGTATGCCGTAAAGTCCGATCGTGTGTACGCGGCATTAGTCTCACAAAATACAGTAGCATGCGATGTATATATATATATATATATGCACATTATAACATTGCCTTGTATAGGGAAAGGTTTTTTTTTTTTTTTTTTTAATTCTCCACTTTCGTATGGCTTTATTCATGAAGTCTCACCCAGAAGCTATTAGGACCAGCCCAGATACACAATGTTACCAAAAGTATTGGGACACTTGCCTTTACACGCACATAAACTTTATTGGCATCCCAGTCTTAGTCCGTAGGGTTCAATATTGAGTTGGCCCACCCTTTGCAGCTATAACAGCTTCAACTCTTCTGGGAAGGATGTCCATTAGGTTTAGGAGTGTGCCTATGGGAATGTTTAACCATTCTTCCAGAAGCTAATTTGTGAGGTCAGGCACTGATGTTGGACAAGAAGGCCTGGCTCGCAGTCTCCGCTCTAATTCATCCCAAAGGTGTTCTATCGGGTTGAGGTAAAGACTCTGTGCAGGCCAGTCAAGTTCCTCCACCCCAAACTCGCTCATCCATGTCTTTATGGACCTTACTTTGTGCACCGGTGTGCAATCATGTTGGAACAGGAAGGGGCCATCCCCAAACTGTTCCCACAAAGTTGTCCAAAATGTCTTGGTATGCTGAGTAAAATATAAAGCATTTATTAAAAAATGATAAAATGGTATACGATAAAATTGGGATGGGCTCTTCTGATGCCACTGCGTTGCTTTGATTTTATCCAATGCTTTTAATGTCTTCTCAAATGTGAGTGACCATTTTATCATTTTTCAATAAATGCTTTATATTTTACGGTATTACACTATGTGGCCCTATTTTTTTCCCCTTTTGCCATATGCCATATTGAGAGGAATCGCTCACGAATTCCGGTCACTATTCCTATGGTAGACAGCTACTGATGTCAAAACGGTCACGTATCCCTATCTGATTTGGTCTATTTTGGAAGTCGTGGTTTCTGTACCTCCTTGGGTGTGTTACACCAAAAGCTTGGTTGACTCATCAGGCATATGCCTAGTTGGGTTCAACCTGTCTGGTAAGCCCCTTTCCTTACGGTGGTGGATTATCTACAGACCACCAGTTCACACAGATTCACAGTCACTATATTTGATGTCATATATGGACTTTATGCACTTTATATGCACTGACACTGTTGGTTTATACTATTTTATCATTATTGTTGTGATATTTTATTGCTGTATTTTTGAATATTCATTTATCATATTCACTTTATATTGGTATAATTTTATTGCTTATTTCATCTTCATCAGCGCTGCACTATAATACTACTTTATTTGTTCACTTATTCACAGATTATCTGATGTGCTGGCAGCTACCATTATTTGTATAAGACAGCGTGGTTTTTTCACAATTTCTTCTACACAAATGTAACTGGATTAACTGACTGACCGGCATTTGAAAAACTACTCTATATTGTCAAATATATTGGGACAGGGTGTGTGTTTTTGTTAATTGTTTATACACATTGTGCCTTTTTTATTTTATTTTTTTTACATCTGTTTGTCCAAATGCTTGCTGTTCTTAGGATTTATTACTTTGCAATGTATTTTGCTATGTAATTCATTATTTAGGTATTATATTTTTTACCTTCTAGATGATGTCACGTGACCAAAGGTCTTTTCTATTCTGTCATGGAATGTTCGTGGCCTTAAAGTGGTGTTCCGGCCGAAATGATACTTTTAAAATAAAAATACCCCTATAATACACAAGCTTAATGTATTCTAGTAAAGTTAGTCTGTAAACTAAGGTCTGTTTTGTTAGTTTATAGCAGTAGTTTGTTATTTTATAAACTAACAGCAGGCCGTGGCCATCTTAAGTGTGGGCATTTGAAGCCAGACTGTATTTCTTCCTGGATCTCATCCTTGCAGATCTCGCACATGCTCAGTGCAGCACAAGCAGTGTAATAGGTTTCAGGTCAGGTTTCCATAGCAACGGCAGTTTCAGAGGAAGTTGCCGCCCCTTTCCCAGAAGGCATTGCAAACAGGAAATGATGCGATGGGCCACGGCCGGGGAGGAGGAAGTGAAAAATGAATACAGCAGATATACAGTAGGTGCTGAGAAAAAAAAAATATATCCAATTTGTTTACAGTGCACAGTTTAGTGAGGGATGCTGAAGAGTTGTAAAAGTGGGTGGAACTCCACTTTACCTCAAAATTTAAAAGAGCATTGTTATTTAAGTATTTGAAAAGTTACTTTCCAAATATAGTGCTACTTCAAGAAACTCATCTAACGGGGAGCAAGCTTTTGGCCCTTAAGAAGCCTTGGGTACAGAAGGCATAGCATGTTACATACAGTATTCCACGTTTTCTAGAGGGGTTTCAATATCGATTAGTAGATCATTGCCATGTATCGTGGAGGATATATTTCTGACCACCAGGGTAAATAAGTTTTGGCTGTGTTTCTTCTGTGGGGTCAGAGATATATAGTTGTTATTAGTGGGTATATACCACCTCCCTTTGCGGGGGACTCTTTTATATAGTCTCTTAGAAAAGATCTCTTTGTATGGTCCAGCTAAGTTATTGATAATGGGAGATTTTAACGCTATACTCGATCCTGCTTTGGATAGACCAACCCCCCCCCCCCTCCAAATATTTTTCTGGAGAACTCATTAATTGGGCCAAGATGGTCGATCTGGTATAAGCTTGGCAATGGAAAAATCCATTAACTAGAGCATGCTCCTGTTTCTCAACTTCTTATAAGGCCGCCTCTCGCATAGTTTTAGCGTTTGTCAATTTGGCGATATTAGAGGATAAGGTTGATGTTAAATAATTGCTGAGTGGGTTATCTGACCATGCTCCTCTTATGCTTACACTTGGCATGCATCGCTTTCGAGATGCAGCACAGTGGAGATTGGGAACTCACTGGATTTCACATCCAGATATGGCTAATAAAATTCCGTCCCTTTTAACAGAATTTTGGGAATTCTATGCAGGGTTATCTACTTCAGCAACAACATGGGATGCCTTTAAGGCTTACACAAGAGGACAGTATATATCCACTATTAAGGCCTCATGCACACGAGACACCGGTGCAAACTCTGCTGAAGACATGTTTCTAAAAACTGAAACCGGCATTTAGAAACGCCCATTTTGCCGCGTTTGCATGACGCGTTTAGCCGCGTTTTACCGCGTTTGCGTCTAGAAGCGTCTGCAGAGCAGAGAATGACATTTTTCGACCCAACTTTGGGGCACCATATCTCGGGGCCACTTGGTGCTAGGAACCCCAAATTTGGTATGCCAACACAGTGGACCTAATTTGGGGTTCCTAGCACCAAGTGGCCCCGAGATACAGGGCCCCAAAGTCGGGTCGCAAAATGTCAAGCACTTCTGCAGCAGAGAATGACATTTTCCGACCTGACTTTGGGGCCCCTTATCTCGGGGCCACTTGGTGCTAGGAACCCCAAATTTGGATATGTTATAGTATTAGTCCAACTGTGTTAGCACGCCAAATGTGGGGTTCCTTGCTCTAAGTGGCCCTGAGATATGGGGCCCCAAATTTGGGTCGCAAAATGTCAAGCACTTTTCTGCAGCAGAGAATGACATTTTCCGACATAACTTTGGGGCCCCATATCTCGGGGCCACTTGGTGCTAGGAACCCCAAATTTGGATATGTTTTAGTGCTAGGTCCACTGTGTTTGCAGTGGGGTTCCACTGCAAATTTGGGGTTCCTAGCACCAAGTGGCCCCGAGATATGGGGCCCCAAAGTCGGGTTGTAAAATGTTCCTTTAAAAACTCATAAAGGCAAACACGGCTATACGCGGTACTGGTGTTTAGCCGCGTTTGGCGTCTGAAACGTGGAAAACTTTTGCGTCTGAACCCATTTTTTTGCTTCTGGAAAAACGAGGTTAAACGCAACTGCCTAAAAACGCCAAAAAACTAGACTGTGTACATGGACACATAGGATAACATTGAATGGGTTCAGGAGCAGTTGAAAAAAGAGTCCAACTGCCTCTGAACGCGAGTTTAACAGCGTCTCGTGTGCATGAGGCCTTAAGCAGTTAATAAGACTCAGCAAACAAGGAGTGATGCCTTGAAATTTATAGTGGAGGAAAAAACAGGTCAATATGCTGCTGATCCTTCAGAGTCTAATTTCAATGCTTTACTCCATGGCAAATGGGCACTACATCTGCATATGGCGGAGGTCACAAGGTTGGATCTATACCAAAATAAACAGAAGTTTTTTGAGCAGGGAGATCATAATGGTAGTTTTTTTGGCCATGATGGCTAAACATTAATATTCCGATATCAGAAATACGCAGTGCTTCAGGAGATATGGTCTGTACACAGCCTAAAATTTTGGAGGCTTTTCAGCAGTTTTATCAGACACTGTACACATCTCAGTTGTTTTCTGATTTCCAGGCAACAGAATTGGCAGTTTGGCTGGATTCAGTTGCACTGGTCTGGCTAAGATGCTAGTACACTCAATAACATCGGAGGAGGTCCTTCCGGTCATCGGTTCTTTCCATTGGGGAACTAACCATGGCCATATGGCCTTCCTATTGAATTTTATTAAGGCTCATGGAGAGCTATTAGCTTCTGTACTGGCTTCTCTTTACTCTGATTGTCTGAAGGAAGGAGCCTTACCGGAATCAATGAGTCATGGTCATATAGTTTTCATTTATAAGCACCCAATAGATGTAGATTTTAAGATTTTGGCTAATCTCATCTCCAGACGATTACAACCTATGTTGTCTAATATTATTGATTCAGATCAGACGGGGTTCATGTCTGGTAGGGTTACCGATGTGAATTTGAGGAGATTATATACTAATATTCATGCCTCACATCTTAATACAGGTTCTAGGGTCAATGCCTCCCTAGACATAGAGAAGGTCTTTGATACTTTGGAGTGGCCCTTTTTGTGGGAGCTACTTTGCAGAATGGTCTTTCCAATGGTATTTATAAAATGGTACAGAAATGGTTGTAGAAATCCAACAGCTGCAGTGAAGATGGGGGGAGGATTGTCACCTGCTTTTTCATTGTTTAGGGGAACTAGGCAGGGCTACCCTCTCTCTCCGACCCTGTTTGCTATTGCTATGGAGCCTGTGGTGGAGGCTTTACGTACCTCCCCCAATATTAAGGGATTGCGAATTGGTTGGTTGGAGGAGAGGGTAGCCTTGTACGCAGATGACCTTTTACTATTTTTAAATGATGCTGGACCCTCTTTCCAAGGGGCTTTAAAGATATTGGACTCTTTTTCAACAGTCACAGGGCTGAAGGTAAATTGGAGCAAGTCCTTGCTGTTCCCAATAGATATGGAGGCCCGTAGTACGGCTTTGAATGATATTCCATTGCAGTGGGTGGAGAATTTCAAATACTTAGGAGTTGTAAGTTCACTCCAAGCTTCTGAATTTATTTCCCTGAATTTGACTCCGATTCTGGGAGATATTGGGTCAAAATTGAAAGTATGGAAGTCTCTACCATTGTCTTTATTGGGACGTATTAATCTTTTTAAAATGAGAATTATACCAAAATGTATGTATTTATTTAGACACTCTCCCCAGTGGCTTCCTATGTCCTTTTTTACAAAATGAAACCAACTTTTTTCACCTACCCCAGGTATAAATTAACCACCCTGATGTGCCATCCTGTGTGCTCTTCAGTGTGTTGGCGATGTGGAACAATTCAGGGGGATTTTACACACATTTTCTGGACTTGCCCATATATGGTTATTTTTTGGGTGGAAGTGGTGGATTTATTGAACCCTATCACTTCTGCTCCTTTACCGGTTTCAATGTCTGTCTGTTTACTGGGTCTGGTTGTGACTATTCTTCCTACAGTGTCTGAGCGAGTGTTTGCTAATAAAACATTATTCTACGCAAAAAAAGCTATTGCGTTGCATTGGAAGAAACCTCGTCCCCCTACGCTCTTATTCTGGAAACAATTGGTAAATGATAATCTCCCATTGTATAGAGATACTTACATGAATAGAGGTTGTCCTAGTAAGTACGATAAAGTGTGGGTAAAGTGTCTGGACAAACCGTATACAGCATGTAATGCCCATGGGGGCCATTATTTATAATATGAGTGTTCCCATATAAGAAATGTTTGAGGTCACTGGGGAAAGAAGGAATTAATGTTTATTATTTTTCCCTTTTTTCGCCCTCTTTTCCCACTTTTTTTTTTTTTTCGTTTCGGATTAATAATTATAATTATAGTATAGTTATATTAGATTTTGAAATTGTATTATTATATTTTAGGTTCAATGTGTATGATGTCTTGTTGTGTTTTGTTTTGTTTTTTTATAAAAAAAAATTTAATAAAAAAAAAGATTTATAAAAAAATAAAATAAAGTTCATGTGCGTGTAAAGGCAGGCGTCCCAATACTTTTGGTAATATAGTGCATGTCCTGAGCTGGGACACATAAAAATGCCTTTTATTTACACAATTCTCACACAATATAGTGTGAGAAAGGTAGTAATGAGCAAAGTCAAATATATTTTTGGGGTCACAAACTTGCGCAAGGTCTTGAGAAACTCAGGGAACCCTACTAAAACCAACCTATTGCTGTCCAATTTGAAAAATGCCTTATAGTGGTGGTCAGGATGCCCCCATTACAGACAGCTGAAAAACATCATTGGTGTCACACTGTTGGCTTTGCCAATTGGCACTGGCCCCGGAAGTATACAGGTACCATCAAATTGGAGGTCAGTCACCCACAAACCAAAGAAACCCTGGTAACCTCTGGGGGAACTGTAAGGTTCCACTGAACCCTGGTTGAGAATGACTGGCATAGAGCTTTCTATAATGTCCTTGTCTCACCCACACAGCCAGGCACTGCAGTAATCTCATGACTGTGTGAATGATCAGAGAGTGCCACCTGGTGGCTGAATATGTTATTTGCAGGAGCCCCAAGGAGCATTGCGCTCCACCTGCTGGCTGCAAAAGAATTCAACTAACTAACATTTGCAATGTTGACTGTTCAATAGACTAAAATTCTTTTTTCTAATTTAGTAAATGTTGTAGCTAGAGTTTTTTGTTTTATGTTTTGACACACCGATGTCCTCCAGCCAGCCCAGCGGCACTGACTCAATTCCTTCACCCAAGTCAACATTCAATAAGCAAGATGTAACACAGCATTGTCTTCCAGCAACACTGCCCCATTCCTGATCCCACCAGTTTTAATTTTGGCATCAAATTTTCATTTAGTTTTAGCCATAAGTCCTTTGACTAAAATGCCATTTTAATTTTAATCGTATTTTAGTCGACTAAAATCTCCAGTAGATTTTAGTCAACCAAAATCATTTTAGTGAAATAAAATCGAATGGGTTTAGTTAAATTGTATTACATAATTTAAGCGCTTCTCTAGAATTTTCCAGACTCATTATATACTCCTAGGGTAAAAAAATCAAATACTGTGTTATTATTTATGTTATTGAGGTTTGAACAAACTACACACTCTGGATAGTCTGAGGAGGCCTGTAATGCTGCACAGTTCTCTGGACGGTGGTCTGAGGAGGCCTTTAAATGCTGCACAGTGCTCTCTGGGCAGTTCGAGAGCCCATTAAATGCTGTACAGTGCTGTGGACGGTGGTCCGAGGAGGCCTGTAATGCTCTGGATGGTCATCTGAGGAGGCCTGTAATGCTGCACAGTGCTCTGGATGGTCGCATGAGGAGGCCTGTAATTGCTGCATAGTGCTCTGGACGGTGGTCTGAGGAGACCTGAAATGCTGCACAGTGCTCTGGATGGTTGTTTGAGGAGGCCTGTAATTGCTGCACAGTGCTCTGGACAGTGGTCTGAGGAGGCCTGTAATTGTTGCATAGGGCTCTGGACGGTAGTCTGAGGAGGCCTGCAATGCACACAGTGCTCTGGATGGTCATCTGAGGCACACAGTGCTTTGGACGGTCATCCGAGGATGCCTGTAATTCAGTGGTGGCCCATGCATTGTGGGCGCACGGGTGCCGCCCCCCAATCCCTGCTGCCGCCTCCCTTTCAGGATGCAGGACTCATGGACTCCTATGATGGGGGGTATCTTTTGAAGGCCTCAAAATAGGGTGGGCTCGGCGCACAGAGAGTGTACCCTGATCCCACCCAATTGTGTGACAATAGCGAATGAATATTCACTATTTTCACACCACAGTGCCTCCCCGCCAATCAGGAGGTTTGTTTCCCGATTGGCCAAAGCGCCAGGAGTCCCTATCGGATGCCCAGTGCTTTGGCGGAACTGGGAGATAAAGTGGAGGAAGCTGCCTGGAGGAGACACAGGAGAGGAGTAGAGGACACCAGGTAAGTGCCGCGAGCCACCCGGGTGGGGGGTGCTGTGAGTGTGCCGCGAGCCACCTGCGGAGGGGGGGCTGTGAAAGTCCCGTGAGCCACCCGTGGGGGAATTATGTGCTGTGAAAGTGCCCCAAACCACACGCGGGTATGTGCTGTGAAGTGTGCTGTGAGCCACCCACGGGGGGGGGGGGGGGTTGCTGTGAAAGTGCTGATCTATATACTATCTGTGGGCTGATCTGCATACTATATGTGGGCTGATCTATATACTATCTGTGGTGCTGATCTATATACTATCTGTGGTGCTGATCACACACCCCAACCTGCAAAAACAAATTTCAGAGATGTTTCAAACTCATTTCAGGGAGGTGATGCCTTGCGCTGGTGCTGACCCCCCCCCCCCCAATTAAATGCAGCCTTAACAGTGCCAATTAAATACAGCCTTACCAGTGCCCATGAAATGCAGCCTTACCAATGCCCATGAAATGCAGCCTGATCACACAGCTGCTGGGGCTGGGGCTGGGCTGCTGGTCCTGGGGTTTGTCTGCTGGAGCCTGGGGTCTGGCTGCTAGGGTCTGGCTGCTGGGGTCAAGGGTCTGGCTGCTGGAGCTGGGCTGCTGGTCCTGGGGTCTGGTTGCTGGGGCCAAGGATCTAGTTGCTGGGGCCAAGGGTCTGGCTGCTGAGGCCAAGGGTCCGGGTGCTGGGGCCAAGGGTCTGGCTGCTGGAGCTGGGTTACTGGTCCTGGGGTCTGGCTGCTGAGGTTAGGGGTCTGGCTGCTGGGGCCAGGGGTCTGGCTGCTAAGGCCAAGGGTCCGGGTGCTGGGGCCAAGGGTCTGGCTGCTGGAGCTGGGTTGCTGGTCCTGGGGTCTGGCTGCTGGGGTTAGGGGTCTGGCTGCTGGGGCCAGGGGTCTGGCTGCTAAGGCCAAGGGTCCGGGTGCTGGGGCCAAGGGTCTGGCTGCTGGAGCTGGGTTGCTGGTCCTGGGGTCTGGCTGCTAGGGTTAGGGGTCTGGCTGCTGGGGCCAAGGGTCTGGCTGCTGGGGCCTAGGGATCGGCTGCTGGGGCCTAGGGATCGGCTGCTGGGGCCAAGAGTCTGGCTGCTGGGGCCAGGGGTCTGGCTTCTGGACCCTTGCTGCTTGGGCTGGGGCCTGGTTGCTGGGGCCAAGGGTCCGGCTGCTGGGGCCAGGGGTCTGGCTGCTGAAGCTGGGCTGCTGGTCCTGGGGTCTGGCTGCTGGGGCCAAGGGTCTGGCTGCTGGAGCTAAGCTGCTGGTCCTGGGGTCTGGCTGCTGGAGCTGGGCTGCTGGTACTGGGGTCAAGGGTCTGGCTGCTGGGTCCAAGGGTCTGGCTGCTGGAGCTAAGCTGCTGGTCGTGGGGTCTAGCTGCTGGTCCTGGAGCCTGGGGTCTGGCTGCAATGGGGCTGGTGAGCCATCCAGTCAGAGAATTCCCCAGAAGGCAGGGGTGGGCAGAGGCAGAGAGAAGACTCCCGTGATCTGCAAGGTGTAGCAATTACAAAAAAAAAAACCTGCCGCCGCACAGTAATCTCCTTGCAACAAGTAAATGACAGTCCCGCAGACATCCCAGCCTGCAGAAACTCATTTCAGGGAGGTGGCAAACTAATTTCAGGGAGGTGGCAAACTCATTTCAGGGAGGTGGCGCTTCGCGCCCACAAACGCACCCCCCGCGACAAAATATTATTTAAATCCCTTTTTCGCAGTGCTTCTGGGGAAGGGGGTAGGGGGTATGGGGAGGTGTCTTTTTTTTATATTCTTAATAATTTATTTTTTTACAATTTAATTTGTTTTTAATTTTTTTTTCACAATGCTTTTTGGGGGGAGGGGGTTGGGGCAGTGGACAGTGTTGGTAGGGCAGGGGAGAGTGGTGTCAGTAGTTTTTTATTATATTTGATTACACTTTTTCATTTTTTTAGAATTTTTTTTTATATTTGTTGGGGGGCTTTGGTGAGATGTCAGGGGTCTAAACAGACCCCTGACATCTCCCCTTTGAGACAGACAAAGGGACTGAGGACACACATTCCCCAGTCCCTTTCTCAGCGCTAAAGATGAATGAACAGGAGACAGAGGCTCCTGTCCATTCATAAACTGAGCAGAGTAAACACAGTTTACTCTGCTCATTTATCACAGGACACAGGAGCGATCTCGCTTGCTGTGTCCATTAACTAGTTCCCCCCGAAGCCGGCAGGAGAGGAGAGGAGGGGAGCCAACTGTGGGGGACGAGGGGAGCCAGAGGAGAACAAGGGGGGTGCAGAGAAGGACATGGAGGGGTGGAGGAGAACGGGGGTGTAGAAGGACATAGAGGGGGCCGGAGGAGAACGGGGGTGGAGAAGGACATAGAGGGGGACGGAGGAGAACGGGGGTGGAGAAGGACATGGAGGGGGCCGGAGGAGAACGGGGGCAGAGAAGGACATGGAGGGGGCCGGGGGGGGGGGGGATACACAGAGCAGCTGGGAATGATTGGTGCGGCTGGAGGGACAGCTGTGATCACCGATCTTCCTATATAGCTTTTTAGCTGACAGCCACGAGAGGGAGAGAAGGAGAAGTGGCTGTCAGCTAAAAATCTATACAAAGGAGATCGGTGATTACAGCTAATCCCCGCTGCACTGATCATTCCCGGGAGATCGAGAGGCGCTTGCAGGTGTGTGGGAGCCTCCACAGAAATGCGGGAGTCTCCCGCACCTTCCGGGAGACTTGAGATGTCTGGTCCTGGTCTGCCTGGCGGATTGATATAGAAGAGACCTGAACTATATACTATCTGTGGTGCTGATATATATACTATCTGTGGTGCTGATCTATATACTATCTGTGACGCTGATCTATATACTATCTGTGGCGCTGATCTATATACTATCTGTGGCGCTGATCTATATACTATCTGTGGCGCTGATCTATATACTATCTGTGGTGCTGATCTATATACTATCTGTGGTGCTGATATATATACTATCTGTGGCGCTGATCTATATACTATCTGTGGCGCTGATCTATATACTATCTGTGGTGCTGATCTATATACTATCTGTGGCGCTAATCTATATACTATCTGTGGCGCTGATCTATATACTATCTGTGGCGCTGATCTATATACTATCTGTGGTGCTGATCTATATACTATCTGTGGTGCTGATATATATACTATCTGTGGCGCTGATCTATATACTATCTGTGGTGCTGATCTATATACTATCTGTGACGCTGATCTATATACTATCTGTGGCGCTGATCTATATACTATCTGTGGCGCTAATCTATATACTATCTGTGGCGCTGATCTATATACTATCTGTGACGCTGATCTATATACTATCTGTGGCGCTGATCTATATACTATCTGTGGTGATGATCTGTGTAATAAAAACCACAAATGCAGGCGCTGGTGTACTATAGTGTCACTTGAAAAAGGAGCGCGCATGCACCTCACGGACTTTGCGCATGCTCTGAAACGTGTTGTGTTCCCTTCACCAGCTGACGTGACACGTAGTTTCCACGAGCTGCAGGCCACTCTCCGCTGCAAGAATCAGCTGTTTTCCTCCCTGGCTCTACTATTGTGGCGCTGATCTATATACTATCTGTGGCGCTGATCTATATACTATCTGTAGTGCTGATCTGTATACTATCTGTGGTGCTGATCTATATACTATCTGTGATGCTGATTTATATACTATTTGTGGGCTGATCTGTAGAATATCTGTGGGCTGATCTGTATACTATATGTGGTTTATATACTATCTGTGGTGCTGATCTATATACTATCTGTGATGCTGATTTATATACTATTTGTGGGCTGATCTGTAGAATATCTGTGGGCTGATCTGTATACTATATGTGGTTTATATACTATCTGTGGTGCTGATCTATATACTATCTGAGGTGCTGATTTATATAAGTACTGTACTACAATACTGTGCTCTATAAAATTACAGACGGGTTTAACAACAGGGGATGATAATCAACCAAACCATGTCCCATCTATATTGAATACTTATTGATGTTCTGCATGTTTCGCGGTTAACACCACTGCTTCTTCAGGAGCTTGTAGTACAGTATTTATAGAGCAAACATCATACTTTTATTGCTACAGTAGAAAAAAAGGAAAAAAGAACAAATGAATTACATAATTCCAATATAATGTAAAATACATGCATGACATGGTTATGTGCACGCTGTCTTACCCAGAATGCCAACACCTTGCAGAAGACCCAAAAGAGGTACAGGCCTGCCCCGGCAAGCATGGGAGTCCCATGGGAGTTCTTTTTTCTTATTTTTCTACTGTAGCAATAAAAGTATTATGTTTGCTCTATAAATACTGTACTACCATCTCCTGAAGAAGAGGTGGTGTTCCCCGCGAAACATGTAGAGCATCAATAAGTATTCAATATAGATGGGACATGGTTTGGTGGATTATCATCCCTTGTTGTAAAACCCGTCTGTCATTTTATAGAGCGAATTGTGCAAGATATGCCTTCTGGTATAAAATTTTAGATGTTTTTGTATGTTTTAAAGAGATTTTTGTATAATAAAATACTTTTATCATACATGGTTATGTATAGCCTTTGTACGGTACCATTAAAGTCCAAATAACCTCAAAACCATGTCTTCTCTATTTGATAGGAGGTAGGTACCATTTTTCTATGTATTTTCATTTTTGGCACTCATTTTTCCTAAAAAGATGTCACATCTGTTATCTGTTCCTCACCAGTACATGTCATCATTTGATATTTTTCATGTTTTTCCTCCATTATCAGCATTATGCTTCATGTACAGCTGCATTAGAATCCCATAATAATACTGCACAACACAAAGGCACTTCCAAGGGACAGCAGATATTCCTTTTAGTCTCCTTTGCGCAGTGGTTTGTTTCCCATGTGTTGTGGTTTCCTGTTTTTATGAAAAATGGCACTATGCCCTAAAGACTGACAGGAAACCATTAGAGAGGTTTATAACCTGCGGTGCCTCCAACCGAGAATTATTTTTATTATGCCGGGGAAGGCATGTTTACAAAAGAAATCTAGTACCTAGTACCTATGTGATTGTGATGAGGCAAAACTCCAGCTTTAATTACTGCCAACCGCTTTTTGCATCTGAACTCACTACATGATATCATACAAGATTTCTAATAAATAAAAGAAGGGTACTATGTGGATTATATAAAGTAATATTAATAGAAAAATGGGTTTTAAAATATCACAATGTTCACACAGCTGCCACAAATGATTCTGTGTCCGATCTATGTATTTGCTATGATTGTCGGCTCCACCTAGTGGCGGTATATTCCTAAAATAATACCTAATTTAGAAAAATACCACATTGTGGCCACTAGATGGAGCTGACGATTATAGGAAATAAATGTAGTACTGCCCCCCGTAGGGGGCGCTGGCAGCCACTCTCCAGTCCCTGCACAGCCAGGCTACACAGATTTTTCAACTTGCAGTCAGGCATATGAAGTTAGTCCCCTTGGTTTTATTAGGGGATAACAACTTGGATAGGAGGATGAAGGGATTTATGGGATGCCCAGCAGATGATGAACACAACAAAACTTGGAGACAATCTTCCAATCTCTGTACAAAAGTCCTGAACTGCTTCCTTCTGTACAAACTCACAGTCCTTTGTAGAATAATAGCAAAAGTCCATTACAGACTAAGGGCCCTGGGCCCTTCTGGAATGTAGCCCAAACTTAAGGTAACTGCTTGCAGCAGTGTATCCCCTCCCTCTTTGTATCTGGTCTCAGCTCCACTACTCAACAGGTCCTACCAGCCCTCCTGGCTGTTCTGGAGATCTCTCAGGGCAAGGTTGAAGGGATGAAGCACACCTCTGTCCTTCCAGAAAGCTGACTATATATGGCAGACTGTCCCCTTGTAGTGTCCCTGAGTGTGCTGATGTACTCACTGTCCTCTCCTTGCACCCACTGCTCCCAGGTGGTGGTCCCAATCACACCACACTGCAGACGGGATCCTTCCTGAGCCAGCCCCCCCGGACCTAGAGGAAACCGTACTGAGCCAGCCCGAGCCTCCGGCCTGTGGGGCTCCCCTTAGACCCTAGAGGGCCCCTCAAGGCAACTGACAGACTCCTCAGCACTCCATCTCGATCTTCCACCTGACTCCCCCTGCCGGCATGACTCATCTATACTTAAGGGCTGTCTCAACCACCCTGCCCAGCTCACTGCCTTGGGATTGGCCGAACTCCCCTGAGTATGCAGAACAACCCTCCTGGCCTCCGCCCACTCACCTCTAGAAGTTTCTTCAAACTTCAGGACCAAGGGGGAGGCACCAGAGACTTGAGTCATCCAGTCTAAATACAAAAAACCTTGACCCAGATTCCATGATTCATGCTTAACCATGAGCCAATCTATGTTTTTCCTGCTCCAACACTAGTAGCATGCTAGAGGGTACTACTTAAACATATTAGAGTTCGTTTATACTTGTGTCGCCCTCTGGAGAGCAATCCGCAATGGAACAGAGGGAGTTGGACAGGTGGTGAGGAGACGTATGTTCCCTCATCACTATCTGTTCTATTCCCTAAAAGCACTGACCACCACATGACAACCTCTTGCATTGTGGGGTGGACCCTTTCACATAAGTGTGTCACGTTCAGCAGGGGGGATCATTTTTGCCATGATGCAGCTGCAAGTGTAAACTAAACTTCAGACACATGAAGGGGACATTGTGGTGGAAGCCCGATGTGACATTTTAGTGGAGCCCCTCTTTACCCACCTTGTCCAGCAGTGGAGGCAGGCCTCTTTCATTTTTTTCCCCATGATCCCATGGGCTCCCACAGTCCCATGGACTCCTGGACACACTCAGGAAATATAAATTCCACTGTTTTGCGCACTCAAGTGCTCCAAAAGACTGCTCTTGATGGAAAAGCAGTGACTAGAGCTAGGCACCATATTTGTCATCCTTTGTTCCCAGTGTTTGGGCTGCTGGAAGAGAGTGCAAGAGGATGCAGCTGTATCTTAAGCCCCAGCCACCATGGTGGACACTGTACTAGCTAGCCCCAGAATACTGCCCCCCCCCCCCCCCCCCCAGTGGGGTGGCCCTGTACCTTCAGCTGCCTCCTTGTACACCCATCCTCAAGACTTCTGCAGATACCTTAAAAACCAGACCAGAGGCTCCTTCTGCTTTCCCTCTGTGGAGCCTGTCTAGAGACCCCTATGGTTGACCACCTGGTCTCCCAGCTACAGCCAGCTTCCTAGTAAGAGAGTTACCCCTCCAGGGAACCACAAGTAGATGTTTGCACTAGACTGAACTATACTGTGTTGTTTATTACTAGTGGTTTCTTATACTCTGTTCTCTTAGTTACTGTTATTCTGTATTATGCTGCCACCTAGCGGCCATTCTGGGCAGCACGGTACTACAATACTGTAATTGCCTTTTATACTTTGTTTTATGCTGGTTACATACCCCTTTACTTTTTTATTATCAATGTCAATTTTTTTTACATTCATTCAGTAAACTTCACGTTGCATATTACTGTTTGTCGAATCATTTTTCTGATACTTCTGCATAACCACATAATGTTGCTTGAAATCTCCTTGAATCCTTGAAATCTTCAGGACCTAGAAAAAGACCAGTCAGATGGACTCTTTTCTGAGCCAATGGGAAATGTTCACCACACTGGAAGCACTCTCACAATGCAGTCCAGAAGAAAGAAGACTTGGGTCCCATTGTGTCACATGACCATAATGTTGGCCCCAAGTTAAAATAAGGTTGAATGGTAGTTGGGGGGGGGGGTTAAAGGGTCATGCAGGAGGGTTCATTGAGATGAACTTTAAGCAGCAAAAGGTGGGCGTGACAAAATCGACAAAAGGAGTTGCTAATTCATTACATCTTATTATTTTCAAAGTGACAATACACTGTCAAAACTTCAGGTGCCGCCCATCGGTGGGTGGCGAAACACGTCAGTGGGTGTAGGCTGGCTGAATTCGCTTTTCACCTGTCTGATACCTGAGCTTTCTCTGGTGTGTGGCAGTTTTATATCCTGTTTGCCTTGTGAATTAATATTTTCAGCTCTTATTGGCTATCGTATCCGAAGTGATTGGTCATTATGGCAAAAAAATAATTTTAATAGATGAGTCAGTTGAGCCTAATAAGCATAGTAAAAGAGGAACGTATTAAGAAGAACTGGTTTGTGTAATTTTTATTCAGTTCCTTCTTTTTTCGGGTTTAAAAGGATAATTGAAACTGTTAAAGTTCATGAATCCTGAATTCAGTAATCTTCTCTGCTTCTGATGGGACAGCAGCCTCATGTTGCATGATTCTCCCTGTGTTTGGCAAGGTAGGAATCACTTCAGAGAGAGGACACTCCTGAACCTAGGAACTCACTGGCCGGAATCTCACTGACTGGAACAGATCTAGAAAATAAGGTTATCATAGCAAGCGGTAACAAGCACTCTATGAGCATCCTAGACATGCTATTATGCAACTTTAGCTTGAAATTGTCATGCACACTATCACCACTTCCGGACCGCCCACCGTCGTTATCCCTTTCATGACTAAGCCTATTTTTGAAATTTGGTGTTTACAAGTTAAAATCCATATTTTTTGCTAGAAAATTACTTAGAGCCCCCAAACATTATATATATTTTTTTAGCAGAGAATCTAGAGAATAAAATGGCGACTGTTGCAATATTTTTTATCACACGGTATTTGTGCAGCGGTGTTTTAAACGCAAATTTTTGGAAAAGGGACACTTTCATGAATTTTAAAAAATCCAAACAGTAAAGTTACCCCAATTTTTTTGTATAATGTGAAAGATGATGTTACGCCGAGTAAATAGATACTAAACATGTCACCCTTTATAATTGCACGCACTCGTGGAATGGCGACAAACTACGGTACCTATAAATTTCCATAGGCGACGCTTTAAAAAATTTTTACGGTTACCAGGTTAGAGTTACAGAGGAGGTCTAGGGCTAGAATTATTGCTCTCGCTCTGACGATCGCGGCGATACCTCACATGTGTGATTTGAACACCGTTTACATATGCGGGCGCGACTTCCGTATGCGTTTTCTTCGCTGCGCGAGCTCGCGGGGACAGGGGCACTTTAAAAAAAATTTTATTTTTTTTATTTTTTTAATTTTTTTTTTACTTTATAAATTGTGTTTTAAAATTTTTTTTTTTTTTAACTTTTATTGCTGTCACAAGGAATGTAAACATCCCTTGTGACAGTAATAGGTGGTGACAGGTACTCTTTATGGAGAGATCGGGGGTCTAAAAGACCCCCCATCCCTCCTTTACACTTCAAAGTATTCAGATCGCCGAAAACGGCGATTCTGAATACTGTGTACTTTTTTAAATTTGGCGCCATTGGCAGCCGAGTAAATGGGAAGTGACGTCATGACGTCGCTTCCGCGTTTACAACAAGAAGGCTGGAACGAAGCCGCTCACAGCTTCGTTCCAGCCCGCCCCCAACCGCCGAAAGTACCTGATTGGATACCGAGCTTCCCGATCGCACGGGAGGCCCGGTAACAGCGGCGGGAGGCGGTGGGAGGGGGGGATGTCCCCTCCCGCTCCCCCGGTATAACAACCGAGCGGCTTTTAGCCGCATCGGTTGTTATACACGGGTAGCCGATCGCCCGCTGTAAACAACGGTACCGGGATGATGCCTGCAGCTGCGGGCATCATCCCGGTATAACCCCAGAAAGCCGAGTACGCATATGTGCGTACGGTCGGCGGGAAGGGGTTAAACGTCGGTACTTTGAAGAGGAGTATTGTTGTTATGGCAGCAGCTAGCTGCCATAGCCCCGGTATCCTCTTCTTCAGCGGGCGGTTTGGTTCAAGATAAAAGTGGTCTCTGCGGCGGATTTGCCGCAAGATCACTTTTATCGGCGGTGGGAGAGGGACCCCCCTCCCGCCGTGCTCCGGTGCCCTCCGCCACTTACTGGAGCCGTCAGCAGCGGCGGAGGCGATTGGATGTTGTCCTTTGTATGACATGGAGAAGAGTGAGGGGAAGATGGCCCCCACCCGTCTCCATATCATTGCAGGGCGGAAGCGACGTCAGAACGTCACTTCCGCCCATAGCTCTTAAGGGGCCATTTTTTTTTGTATTTTTTTAAATGACAACATTTTTTTTTTTTTTTTATTGCATTTTAGTGTAAATATGAGATCTGAGGTCTTTTTGACCCCACATCTCATATTTAAGAGGTCCTGTCATCCTTTTTTCTATTACAAAATGTATATTACATTCCTTGTAATAGGAATAAAAGTGACACTTTAAAAAAAAAAAAAAAAAAAAGGAACAGTATAAAAATAAAAGAGAAATAAACAGGAAAAAAAAATGTTTTTTTAAATGTGCCCTGTCCCGACAAACTCGCATGCAGAAGCAAACGTATACATGAGTAGCGCCCGCATATGAAAACGGTGTTCAAACCACACATGTGAGGTATCGCCGTGATCAGTAAAGCGAGAGCAATAATTCTAGCCCTAGACCTCCTCTGTAACTCTAAACATGCAACCTGTAGAATTTTTTTAACGTCGCCTATGGAGATTTTTAAGGGTAAAAGTTTGTCGCCATTCCATGAGCAGACGCAATTTTGAAGCGTGACATGTTGGGTATCAATTTACTCGGCGTAACATCATCTTTCACAATATTGGGGTGGGTAGTGGGGTTCCCCAGGGTTCTGTGCTGGGACCAATCCTATTTACTTTGTTCATAAACGATCTGGAGGATGGGATAAACAGTTCAATCTCTGTATTTGCGGACGATACTAAGCTAAGCAGGACAATAACTTCTCCGCAGGACATGGAAACCTTGCAAAAAGACCTGAACAAATTAATGGGGTGGGCGACTACATGGCAAATGAGGTTCAATGTAGAAAAATGTAAAATAATGCATTTGGGTGGCAAAAATATGAATGCAATCTATACACTGGGGGAGAACCTCTGGGGGAATCTAGGATGGAAAAGGACCTGGGGGTCCTAGTAGATGATAGGCTCAGCAATGGCATGCAATGCCAATCTGCTGCTAACAAAGCAAACAGAACATTGGCATGCATTAAAAAGGGGGATCAACTCCAGAGATAAAACGATAATTCTCCCACTCTACAAGACTCTGGTCCGGCCGCACCTGGAGTATGCTGTCCAGTTCTGGGCACCAGTCCTCAGGAAGGATGTACTGGAAATGGAGCGAGTACAAAGAAGGGCAACAAAGCTAATAAAGGGTCTGGAGGATCTTAGTTATGAGGAAAGGTTGCGAGCACTGAACTTATTCTCTGTGGAGAAGAGACGCTTGAGAGGGGATATGATTTCAATTAACATATACCATACTGGTGACCCCACAATAGGGATAAAACTTTTTCGCAGAAGAGAGTTTAACAAGACTCGTGGCCACTCATTAAAATTAGAAGAAAAGAGGTTTAACCTTAAACTACGTAGAGGGTTCTTTACTGTAAGAGCGGCAAGGATTCGGAATTCCCTTCCACAGGCAGTGAGCTCAGCTGGGGGCATTGATAGCTTCAAAAAACTATTAGATAAGCACCTGAAAGACCGCAACATACAGGGATATACAATGTAATACTGACACATAATCACACATAGGTTGGACTTGATGGACTTGTGTCTTTTTTCAACCTCACCTACTATGTAACTATGTAACTATGTAACTATATTAAAAAAAATTGGGCTAACATTACTGTTGTCTTATTTTTTTAATTTAAAAAAGTGTATTTTTTCCAAATAAAGTGCGCTTGTAAGACCTCTGCGCAAATATGGTGTGACAGAAAGTATTGCAACAACCGCCATTTTATTCTCTAGGGTGTTAGAAAAAAATGTTTAATGTTTGGGGGTTCTAAGTAATTTTCTAGCAAAAAATCCTGTTTTTAACTTGTCCTTGTCCTAATCCTTGTTTTTAACTTTAAACAACAAATCTCAGAAAGAGGCTCGGTCCTTAAGTGGTTTAACGGTTTTATGCTAATAATGTAGCAATACTGCACTATTAGGCGCATTCTTGGTCTGATTCATAAACCTCTGCACTGGAATCACTGCACCTGGGAGATGACTCGGTATCTGTATACAGCTAAAGAGGGGAAAGAAAAAGCCTGGAGGAATAGAAAACAAGCGCATAAAGACCCACATATTGGGTTACGGGGTCATGGATGACCGGTGAGTGAGGTGTGTAGAGGGGAGCCCGGAATCGGCACTTGGAGTAAACATTTAATTGCACTTTATTTTGGAACCTGAGAGATCAATAAAACAGACATTATGATGATCCTTGTTTGGCACTTGAGAAAATATTGCATATCAAGAATCACAAGTAACTTTATACTTTTGTAGAGCACTTTATTGAAATCTATTGAGAGACATGACGTTTTAATATTTAATTAATTTTCTTGGCACATAGCACTTTGCATTTGTGTTGGTTTGCACAGATCAAGTAATTTGCACAATTATTGATTGCATTGCAATTGTAAGCTATACTGCTTGACGAGTAGCGCCGCACCCTTACTATTAATTTCAAAACATTTAGTACCATCGGGAATATATTCTGGTGATACTTATGGGGGCAGGGCAGCTACTGTGGCATACAGTATCTCACAAAAGTGAGTACACCCCTCACATTTTTGTAAATATTTTATAATATCTTTTCATGTGACAACACTGAAGAAATGACACTTTGCTACAATATAAAGTAGTGAGTGTACAGCTTGTATAACAGTGTAAATTTGCTGTCCCCTCAAAATAATTCAACACACAGCCATTAATGTCTAAACCGTTGGCAACAAAAGTCAGTACACCCCTAAGTGAAAATGTCCAAATTGGGCCCAAAGTGTCAATATTTTATGTGGCCACCATTATTTTCCAGCACTGCCTTAACCTTCTTGGGTATGGAGTTCACCAGAGCTTCACAGGTTGCCACTGGAGTCCTCTTCCACTCCTCCATGATGACATCACAGAGCTGGTGGATGTTAGAGACCTTGCGCTCCTCCACCTTCCATTTGAGGATGCCCCACAGATGCTCAATAGGATTTAGTTCTGCAAACATGCTTGGCCAGTTAATCACCTTTACCCTCAGCTTCTTTAGCAAGTCAATGGTCGTCTTTGAGGTGTGTTTGGGGTCATCATCATGTTGTAATAGTGCCCTGCAGCCCAGTCTCCGAAGGGAGGGGATCATGCTCTGCTTCAGTATGTCACAGTACATGTTGGCATTCATGGTTCCCTCAATGAACCGTAGCTCCCCAGTGCCGGCAGCATTCATGCAGCCCCAGACCATGACACTCCCACCACCATGCTTGACTGCAGGCAAGACACACTTGTCTTTGTACTCCTCACCTGGTTGCCGCCACACACGCTTGTCACCATCTGAACCAAATAAGTTTATTTTAGTCTCATCAGACCACAGGACATGGTTCCAGTAATCCATGTCCTTAGTCTGCTTGTCTTCAGCAAACTGTGGGCTTTCTTGTGCATTATCTTTAGAAGAGGCTAACTTCTGGGACGACAGCCATGCAGACCAATTTGATGCAGTGTGCGGCGTATGGTCTGAGCACTGACAGGCTGACCCCCCACCCCTTCAACCTCTACAGCAATGCTGGCAGCACTCATACATCTATTTCCCAAAGACAACCTCTGGATATGACGCTGAGCACGTGCACTCAACTTCTTTGGCTGACCACGGCAAGGTTTGTTTTGAGTGGAACCTGCTGACGTATGGTCTTAGCTACCGTGCTGCAGCTCAGTTTAAGGGTCTTGGCAATCTTCTTATAGCCTAGGCCACTTTATGTAGAGCAACAATTCTTTTTTTCAGATCCTAAGAGAGTTCTTTGCCATGAGGTGCCATGTTGAATTTCCAATGACCAGTATGAGAGAGTGAGAGCGATAACACCAAATTTAACACACCTGCTCCCCATTCACACCTGAGACCTTGTAACACTAACGAGTCACATGACACCGGGAAGGGAAAATGGCTGATTGGGCCCAATTTGGACATCTTTACTTAGGGGTGTACTAACTTTTGTTGCCATCGCTTTAGACATTAATGGTTGTGTGTTAAGTTATTTTGAGGGGACAGCAAATTTACACTGTTATACAAGCTGTACACTCACTACTTTACATTGTAGCCAAGTGTCATTTCTTCAGTGTTGTCACATGAAAAGATATAAAATATTTACAAAAATGTGAGGGGTGTACTCACTTTTATGAGATATTGTATATATTTCCTATATACACTGTATATATATATATATATATATATATATATATATATATATATATACACACACACACTATAATATCAAAAGTATTGGGACATCTTCCTTTATACGCACATGAACTTTAGTTGGCAATCATGATAATCAGGCACTTCAATCTTTATTAACCAGGTGGTTTGAAGCCAAGCTTTCTTATCCCATACTCCCTTGCCAGGGGATATGCATGACCCATTTCTTCTAGATGAAGATTCTGATATGCATTCTTCAGTTACATAGCTCTGATGGGTAACCTGCTGAATGGCATTCCAGGCTGCCCCTAAGAATGACGCAGCTAGGTCTAACCAAATTTTATATTAAAAAACATCTCACATTATGAAATAAAACATGTTTCCTTCCAACGTATGCCGCTTTGTGCCTGAGGGGTATATATCTCCTTTCCTCAGAAACAGCTCCTATGGAACAGTCCATAGCTGTCTTAGCGTGTGGTGCTTCCCAACATGTACCGCATTGCACCTGAGTGATACATCACCACCATCCTTCAGCAACAGCTTCCAGGGCACCATTCTGTGTCTTCTCCTTTTTGGTATCTTCACTATGGTGTGCACTACAGGCAAGGGGTGTCCATTCAGTCACCATTCACCAACACACACTCAGAGCCACATATCAACCAGTTTTCAGATACAGAACCCCGAGGAGGGCCTTACTCACCCATATTACTAACCTAATACATATATATCAAACTATAGTATCACACAAATCAATTACCATAATATATACATATTTATTCGACCCACCAAATTAAGCATCCCACCCCCAACCTCCTATAACCCTTCATTGTATATACAGGGCTGGATTAGGCAGGCTTGCTCGACATGGCCTTTTCTACTGCAATTTTGGCATGTCAGCGGTACTTGAGAACTTTGAATTGGCAGCAAAGCCTCTAACTTGTACAAAGAGACCTTACCATCAATTTGTCCCTCAACTTGCATAGATAAATGCGAGACCTTCCTATATAAATGGTGAGTACAACACATACCAACTTGAACCAATGACAAAACTGCAGCAACAATGAGTAATACTACAACGGTATGTATCAAATAATTCAAAATACAATTGGCCTTACTGGAATGTCCGAATATTACCTCCCACCAATACCCTCTGGCATCATTCTCTAGTTGATGCTCCACCTCCTTTATTTTATTCTGATCATGGTAGATGACTATAGTAATAATATATATAAATAGTGCAGTGCTAAAAAAAGCTAATAAATTAGACTTGCATATGATTTAAGCAAATTCTTAGAGAAAAGTTTCAATAACTTATGACATGCAGAAGTTGAAAAAGTCCAATCCAAAAGTCCATGTACTAAATGATGAACACAGAATCCTCAACCGTGCTCCGTGTAAAAAAACACACATCAAGTGAAGGAAGGGTGATGATCCTTAAAGTGGTGTTTCACCATAAAAAAAAAAAATTAGATGTCAGCAGCTGCAAATACTGCAGCTGCTGACTTTTAAAATAAGGACACTTACCTGTCCCGGGGTCCAGCGATGTCGGCACCCGAGACCGAGCCGTCCCTCGATCCTCGGGTGCTGCCGCCGCCATTCACACTGAGGGAATCAGGAAGCGAAGCGTTGCCGCTTCACTGCCCGGTTCCCTACTGCGCATGCGCGAGTCGCGCTGCGCGTCTTCACTGGTCCCCGTTGTGTTGTGGGAACTGTGTATTTCCCACAACACAACGGGGGTGGGCGGGGAGTCTGCGGCTAGCTGCGGCTAGCTGTACCCGGAAGTGGGTGCAGATACCTGTATTATACAGGTATCTGCACCCCCCTCCCCCCTGAAAGGTGCCAATTGTGACACCGGAGGGGGGGAGGAATCCGATGAGCGGAAGTTCCACTTTAGGGTGGAACTCCGCTTTAAACCAGAGAGAATCCCACTCCACACCCAGTGTGAGATAATACAGCCTGCTTACCAGCTAGATATGACCATTAGATTATAGGTGGTCTGGCGGGGCATAGGAAAAATAGGTCTCCCCAAAACCTTTCAATAATCTCTCCAATTCCTCCTCTCACACGGAACTCGGAAATAAGAAAAAAAGCGCTTCCATAGTGCAGTATATCAGACACCAATTTAATTGATAAAAATAAATGATTGCACTTACAGGAATCTCCAAATAAAATCAGCATATATTAAAATCAAATGCATAAACGAAAAGTTGCAGCGTAAAGCGGTGTAAAGCCCTACAGGTTTTACTTCCAGGCTTGCTCATGTAACAACCAATCAGAATAGCGTCATGACGTCACCGTTGTAGGCCCCACCCTACGCATTTAATCACATAGAACGTCATCTGGGGATAGGCCAGGTTGATGCATCATCACGCATGTCGATTATATAGAGCCATGGCGCCATCTTAACTGCTGGCCACTCATTGCCCATAATCATTTTAATGGAGCAATGGTGCCATTTTAACTGCTGGCCACTCGTTACCCATGTTAACTTAATGCAATGGGAACGGAAAGTGAAGTATAAAGGACCTGCATAAAAAACATAAAATACTACCATCTAGTGGGGAAAATTATTAATTACAATCTAACAATAAAAACAATGTATTTCCCTGGAAGGAAGCCAAAACATAAGGACACCACTTATAAAATAGCAAAAATACCAGAATAAAAACGGAAAAAAAGGGGGATTTTTAAGCATTATTAATGAAACAATTTATGTCTCAATCAACATTTAAGCCAAAGGGAACGTAAGATTTCATATCAAAAATCCAGAGGGTCTCGGAGTCTAGAAATGGATCTAACTTTATTAGACCCTCTCAATGGGGTACCACCTTGTCCAACGCATTAAAATGAGTTACCCATTGGATTCCTGTCATGATATTTTGTATAGTGCCGAGATAGGTTATGCTTCTTGAATCCATGTTTTATGTTGCCCACATGCTCAGCCAGGCGCATATGTAACGCCCGTTTAGTACGGCCAATATATTGCTTAGAGCACGGACACTGAATCATGTAGACAACATACTCAGTGGAACATGTAATGAAACATTCAATATCGTAATTCCTGTGCGTTTGTGTAGATTGAAAGGATGCACATCTCCTCCCCTTAAAAGAATTATTCTGACTAATACTACTTTTTCTCCAGGGATAAAAGCCCTTCATAGGACTTAAAAAAGGAAACTGTTTTGCGGGGATCAATGATATTAGGAGCAATTCTGTGTCGCAGGGATGGAGCACCCTTGAACACCAGGACTGGACAATCAGGGTGCACCGGGCCAAGCACCTTATCATTTTGAAGGATACCCCAATGTTTGTTAAGAATCTTTTTGATAGAAGAATGCTGATTGTGATAACCAGTAATCATAGACCATCCAGTTATAGTGTCACCAGACCTCCTGGTAGTCACTCTTTCTTTATGTAGCATAGTCTGCCTGTCCATGTTCTCTACCATAGTGATTGTATCATTGATCTTGTTCTCAGAATATCCCTTCTCTAGGAATCTTCAAAATATCAGCCTGCTGATAATAGTGCATAGTAGAAAATATAGTGGTAGGAAAAATGGACTTTAACGGCACGTATAGAAAAATATAACAACATTTTAATAGTTCATGTAAATTACATATGTATACAGTACACATTTAATAGCACAGAAACTAATGTACATAAAGAAGGAACCATTAGTTAACCAAGGGAAGTATCAATAAAACACTTCCTGTGGGGCTATACTTATAGTATCAGGAAAAGCCCCCACTGAGGTATGGTATTTTCGCTTAGGTTTTCAGAGGTCCTTGAAGAATTAAATTTGCTCTACATGTTTTCGCGACTATTAATGTCGCTTCTTCAGGAACTTCTGTGTTTCTAGTTAAAAGAACAGACTTCAATTAGAATATGGTATAAACGATGAGATATAAGGTTATTGTGGTACATACATGCATGCATATACATAACATCTGAACTCACCACAATTGGTGCTAGAGAGGGTTTCAACGCTCACCCATACCAGAATGATGCAGCAACTGAACAACCCCCTCTCCTGTGGGGAGAGGAAGACCACGGGCCCCGGTGCCGAACGCAGCGTAGGACCAACACATAGATTAGGATATGAGGGTGCACCAGGTAACTATGGCTATAGGATATAAAGGTAAGTGCTGGACTGGCTGAGATAGAAATAAATATATATTCAAAATTAATACTGCCATACTTACTTTATAAATCTAATGCAGTGTGGCTATAGGCTGCCTGTAGGCACTAGGATGGCTTTGGGTTGGATAACAACCTGCCTATAAAATGTAAAATGTATTTGGGTTTGGCAATCCATACATTGTGGCATATTAAATAAATGCCATTAGTGCATGATGTAGTTAGATTTAAAGTTGAACGTTCATGCACATACACAAACAAACCAACATAATAAATATACCTTAATTGGTCCTAGGGTCCTAAGGCTGAGGGCCTGAAGAGAGCCAGCATATGTTGCCAGACAATGTATTGGCAGGGTTGATAATGTATCCTATAGAGATAGACATAGAAATAGACATAGTAAGAACAGCCACAAATAGGCAAAAAGAGATAAAGCTGCAGGCAGCCCTAAGGGGGGAGCCTGAGCATCCAATGTGGAGAACCATACCTGAGAGCAGATATTGATGCTGTACGTGCCACCTACGGGGTACCGATTGGTTGGTGTGCGAGGTCTGCTGGGTGCCTCCGTCCCTCAAAGCACCTAGGGTTCGGAGTCCCAACCTTGCCGTTTTGTGCACTTCGTCTGAGCGGCGTCAGACCAGCATCTGATAACATTCAGACCGGACGCCTGTACACCGCGCATGCGCCTGATTGCGCATGCGCACTGGACATCGAGGATTGGTCCCAGTGCTCACCACACAGGTGATTGCAGGAGTACTAGGAGACGCCAGGTGGGCGGCATCTCCATGATTGCCGCGGGCATACACATGTCCCATAGGGCGGAACAGTGGTGTAGTGCGTAGCACTCTCGCCTAGCAGTAAAAAGGGTCACTGGTTCGAATCCCAAGCACGGCACTACCTGCCTGAAGTTTGCATGTTCTCCCTGTGCCTGCGTGGGTTTTCTCCGGTGTACTCCAGTTTCCTCCCACACTCCGAAGACATGCTGGTAGGTTAATTGGCTTCTGTCTAAATTGTCCCTAGTATATGAATGTGAGTTAGGGAGCTTAGATTGTAAGCTCCTTGAGGGTAGGGACCGATTTGAATGTACAATGTATATGTAAAGCACTATGTAAATTGATGGTGCTATATAAGCACCTTAAATAATAATAATAATACCTCCCCTCCTCCTTAATGCCGAGGCTGAGGAGAGTGGGATGGCCACATATCCCACAGTGCTGGGCACCACCCGTCCAA
Source organism: Lithobates clamitans (assembly GCA_037952925.1). Lineage (NCBI taxonomy): Eukaryota > Metazoa > Chordata > Amphibia > Anura > Ranidae > Lithobates > Lithobates clamitans. The sequence goes on from JBBGZY010002167.1 coordinate 239,076, forward strand.
CACCAGCCCCCAGTGGTCAATAAGGTAGCTGCATCCCGGCAGGTAGTAAGGGGAAAAAAACACTCATTGACAGATAAAACATGCAGGTTTTGATAACCATGCTATAACAAAGCGCCAATAATCCACTCAGCTAATAAACAAAAAGTATATATTTGCATTGAACAAAGCAGGTACATACAGTTCCTGCATATAACTTTGTGTCAAGATAAACAGATAATACCAAGTTCCTACCTGTTTGAATCAATTAAAAACTATAGTTGCATAATGTTGAGATAGATCCATAGTTGATGCTAATAAGACAATTTATGTACTGACGCAAGTTTGTGTCAGGACAATTGACTCCCCACCGGAGCACACAAATATGCTCTTTCTGGAGAAAAAGTCTCTTTCTGGAGAATGCGCTTATCCCAATTGCCATGGGTCCTGGGGTATTACCTCCAAGACAATAAAATGAACCATAGTGGTATCAAATTTGTGGTATAGGCCCAAGTGGCGGCTCACCGGGGTGAGCATTTTAGCAAATTGGGAATAATAGATGTGGTCATATAGGCGCTGTTTGAGCTGGCGAATCGTCTTCCCGACATAAAAAGCCCCACATCTACACACCGTCAAGTAAATAACTCCCTGTGTATTACAGGTTGCGTAGAAACGTGGGCAGAACGTTTCCCCATTAGGCAAACAAAACCTTGTACCCTTCTGTATCCATGGACAGTAGGTGCATTGTCCACATGAATAAATACCCCGCATCGGGGTGTCAGTGTGACAATTTGGTCTATAATGGCTTGCTGTTAGTTTATTGCCTATAGAGGGACTTTTACGGAAAACAATTTCTGGAGTATTCCTAACATATTTATTGAGTGTTGGATCTTCACTGAGCAGATGCCAGTGCTTTTCCATGCATGTACGAAGTTGTTGATGCTGGGCTGAGTACCAAGTGATGAATTTCGTAGTTTGCTGATCCAAGTTGGATTTGGTTTTAGAATAAAGTAAAGGGGTACAGGTCTTGAGTAGGCAAAATACAAGAATTGTGTGGATTTAGATGTGTTTTGCATAGGTGTAGGTTTAGGTGTAGCTTGTGTATTCATTAGAATAATGAAATAAATCCCAATGTATCCACCTGGATTTATGTTCCTCAGTTTTATCTTTGAGGGCGGCAGTCATGTTTTCAATTTTGTTGGATATCGTTTACCTTGGCAAACCATTGTGTAAGGGTTGGAGAGGATTGCTGTTTCCACATGCTGGGGAATATAACCCATTTTATTTGCTACCTACACCCAATCGAATCAACCGAATCCCACCAAACATGTCAACGCCTTTCACCTAAGGTTGCGGGTAAAACAATTATATTGGAGTCTAAGTTTGGGCCAGCTCTCCGGAAAAGTGAGTAATATTATATCTTCATCATTTTTTCCACAAGCACAATAAAATTCATGTGCCAACTAGTAAATCATCAAAGGCTTGGCCTGGCATTGAACTGGTGTGTCTGTAAAGGTTCTCATTTATCCAGGTCATGGTATACAGTAACTGGGATTAATTAGTCACATTCAATTGGCCTTGTTTTGGAAAGTTTAAGCTTATTTGAAATTTCCGGAGGTGGTTTTTAACCTATATAAAATAATTAATATATATTCTATCTTGCCTGTTTGTATAATATGCTATTCTGTTAGAGCTCTGATAATGTTAATCACTTGACCTCCGGAAGGTTTTACCCCATCAAATCCAGGATATTTTCTTGCTATTCAGTACTGCGCTACTTTAACTGGTATCTTTGCAGTCATGCAACGCTGTACACATATAATTTTTTTCACACAAATAGAGCTTTCCTATGATGGTATTTAATCACACTGGGTTTTTCATTTTTTGCGATATAAACGAAAAAAGACAGAGTTTTTTTTTGTTTTTTTAAACAATATTTTTAACTTTCTGCTTTAAAACGGGACGTACTAAACTGCATATTGGGATGATGGGATGATTGGATTATTGGCTGCAATACTGAGAACTCTCACTAGATGTCAGTTACATATACACATATATATGGTAATGACTCTGTTGTTTCTCAAAATATGTTATTCTTTACTGCAGTGCTTGATACAATGTTGCAAGAAGCAGTTGCTAATGTTTAACTCTTCACTTGCTGATATATATGCAGCTGTACAACAGTTGCTGATATATATGCAGCTGTACAACAGGATACAGAAGTAATATAAAAATTACATTTGATCTGTTTTTGATGGGAATATGGGTAGAATTATTATTGCTCATGGGGATTATTGGAGGAATATCATGTTAACACCCGACAATGAACATATTTAATTAACAATAATAATATGCATATACTTTTTCTACATAGGGATTATAGGTGGAATATTTTAGTTAGACATACAAGGGAATATATTAAACCTATTTCTGATATAAATATGTATATAATTATTTTTCTACATGGGGATTATTGGTGGAATATTGTTTATAAATATACATAGCAACATATTAAACCCATTTCTGATGAGAAAATGCATATAATTATTTTTCAACATGGAGATTATTGGTGGAATATTGTTTATAAATATACATAGCAACATATTTAACCCATTTATGATATGAATATGCATGTAATTATTTTTCTACATGGGGATTATTGGTGGAATATTGTTTATAAATATACATAGCAACATATTAAACCCATTTCTGATGAGAATAAATGGGTTTAATATGTTGCTATGTATATTTTTAAACAATATCCCACCAATAATCCCCATGTAGAAATATAATTATATGCATATTCTCATTAGAAATGGGTTTAATATGTTGCTATGTATATTTTTAAACAATATTCCACCAATAATACCCATGTAGAAAAATAATTATATGCATTTTCTCATCAGAAATGGGTTTAATATGTTGCTATGTATATTTTTAAACAATATTCCACCAATAATCCCCATGTAGAAATATAATTATATGCATATTCTCATTGGAAATGGGTTTAATATGTTGCTATGTATATTTATAAACAATATTCCACCAATAATCCCCATGTAGAAAAATAATTATATGCATTTTCTCATCAGAAATGGGTTTAATATGCTGCTATGTATATTTATAAACAATATTCCACCAATAATCCCCATGTAGAAAAATCATTCTATGCATATTCTCTTTAGAAATGGGTTTAATATGTTGCTATGTATATTTATAAACAATATTCCACCAATAATCCCCATGTAGAAAAATAATTATATGCATTTTCTCATCAGAAATGGGTTTAATATGTTGCCATGTATTTTTTTAAACAATATTCCACCAATAATCCACATGTAGAAATATAATTATATGCATATTCTCATTGGAAATGGGTTTAATATGTTGCTATGTATATTTATAAACAATATTCCACCAATAATCCCCATGTAGAAAAATAATTATATGCATTTTCTCATCAGAAATGGGTTTAATATGCTGCTATGTATATTTATAAACAATATTCCACCAATAATCCCCATGTAGAAAAATAATTATATACATATTTATATCAGAAATAGGTTTAATATATTCCTTTGTATGTCTAACTACAATATTCCACCCATAATCCCTAAAAAGTATATGCATATTATTATTGTTAATTAAATATGTTCATTGTCGGGTGTTAACATGATATTCCTCCAATAATCCCCATGAGCAATAATAATTCTACCCATATTCCCATCAAAAACAGGTCAAATGTAATTTTTATATTACTTCTGTATCCTGTTGTACAGCTGCATATATATCAGCAACTGTTGTACAGCTGCATATATATCAGCAAGTGAAGAGTTAAACATTAGCAACTGCTTCTTGCAACATTGTATCAAGCACTGCAGTAAAGAATAACATATTTTGAGAAACAACAGAGTCATTACCATATATATGTGTATATGGTACACTGACATCTAGTGAGAGTTCTCAGTATTGCAGCCAATAATCCAATCATCCCATCATCCCAATATGCAGTTTAGTACGTCCCCTATAAAACATATCCAATAAATGTTTTTAAAGTAAAATCAAATTTCTTTACAAATTTATGCCAAAATGTATTCTGCTACATGTCTTTGGTAGAAAAATAAATAATAAATAAATAAATAAATCTGGGGATGACGGCTTTTCAGCAGAAACATGTTGGGTGGATCCCTCATCATTACCGCTACCTGACATTTGACTTTATCTGATCTACAAAATGTGAGTTTGTTTTTAATATATTTTTTAATAAACCAGTTTCAAACGTTATTATGCTATGTGAGTTTTTTTCTAATCCTCACATGGCATTTGAATACCCGCTTGTGGCCTTCCATTGAAACACTAATCCTTTGGCTGTTGAGAATTACGGCGGATGCCTAGGAGTCACCCTAAGTTGAAGCATTTTGAAGATATACTGAAGGGGATTTTCCTTCCGACCAGATGGTCACTATGCCTATTTGACTTGGTTGACGTAAGTCTTTCCAGGTCAACACCCTCTGGTAAGCCTCCAGATCTTCAGGTGACTGCTTTCTTTCCACCATTGTTGCCTTTCCTGGGAATTCTGGTTGCTCTTACATAGCCTCTTCATTTGTCTTCGTTTTAAACTTCAATTTAATATGGATATCTAAAACATCATATTTGAGTGACCCGCTGGTTTCATAGCCTGTTTTGACCTGGCCGGTATACGCCTTTCCAGGTCATTTACATCTGGTAAGCCCCCTATAACCCTAGGTGGTGGCTTCTTCACTTCGTTTTTTCATTCACACTATTGGTGGACTTTAATTTGCTGGTTTCCAACAGTTTCAATATATAACATTCTTTTGGACTTTATATTTGTATATCATCACTTTTTTCACATGTTTTGTTATACATATGTTTTGACTTGTATGTTTTTATATGTTATTCAGTAGATGGTATATATATATGCCTCACTTTTCAGTATATGATATTTGGTATAGTGTATACCCTAATTTTTATCCATATTGGATAATCTCTTTCATACATTGGGTCACACCTTTCTGCACTCTATAGAGAAGATTTTTTGTTTTGTTTTTTATATCACATAATTTTTTGAGATATGTCACTAAATTTATAGCGCCACACTTTTTCCATTTATATTTTTAACTACCTAGGTCTATAGGCGTATTGGCAGCTGTTATCCAGGTTACGCAGCGCTGTTCTACTCATTTAGTTTTCTGTTTTTCTTCTTGCCACTCTTCCATAAAGGGCAGATTTGTGGAGAGCACGATTAATAGTTGTTCTGTGGACAGATTCTCCCACCTGAGCTGTGGATCTCTGCAGCTCCTCCAGAGTTACCATGGACCTCTTGGCTAGAAAACACAAAGAATCCTGCGAGCCACCACTGACCAGGTGCCTATTAAATGTATAGAGAAAGAAAAAGCTGCTGGCGTTAAACACGTCTCACAGTTCCTGCAAACATAAATAAGTAAATACTATGCCGCATTGTAAATATGATCTCATCAAAAATTTAAAAATATGTAAAAGGTAGTATGATCAATATAAGAAACAGCATCTAAAATCAGAACAAAATGTAAAATAAATGAATTGAAAAGTGCTGTGCTATGTAATATGCACTATACACCCAATAATTGGATACCAAATGTATATATAACATAGAAACACACAAATAATGACCAATGGTGAAGTGCCAATAAATAATAAATAAAAAAATATAAGGGAGTGGAAACTCAAATACACAGTAAGTATATAGTGCTAATGTAAAAAAATATATAGATTCGTAAAATTCATAAAAGTTCGTAGAAGCCCATAAAATATATGCGAGGAAAAAAAAAATGATATATGTATATATAGCAAGTAATAAAGTGCTCATGTGCAAACAGAGTGTACTGCTGTGTTTCTAATCATTACGCAGGGTAGTCCATGCAATCACAAAACAGCTTGGGAGGTGTTCAAATGTGCCAAGGTGTCCTCCCTCCAGTGATCCCCTAAGTAGTGAACGCTCACCTTAGAACGAGCGACTTAGCGATTAAGCCAAGTCTAAACATGCATTAGAACCTCCTCTGGGCTCAGAAGGGAAAAACTGCATCCAGGTCTCCTCAGTGAAATACCTCCGTTTATGCAAAAATAAAAGCGCTTGATAGTGTAGTAGGTTTAAAGAATTTAATGAACACAAGCAAACAAACCCTAATAAAGGGTCACATTTATAAAATGTGTCTAATGCACCACACTATTGCCAGCAATAACCAATAAAATTATACCGGAAAGGTATGGGGGTGATGTGCGTTTCCTTCTATGGCAGGTAGACTGCTCCTCATGCCGTCCTGTCCCCTCTTGGTTGCTTCTCTGATTAATGTTCTCCTTGCCCAGCCTATCAGTTTAGGTGGACGGCCATGTCTTGGTAGGTTTTCAGTTGTGCCATACTCTTCCTATTTTTGAATGATGGATTGAACAGAGCTCCGTGAGATGTTCAAAGCTTGGGATATTTTTTTATAACCTAACCCTGCTTTAAACTTCTCCATAACTTTATCCCTAACCTGTCTGGTGTGTTCCTTGGCTTTCATGATGCTGTTTGTTCAATAACGTTCTCCAACAAATCTCTGAGGGCTTCACAGAACAGCTGTATTTATACTGAGATTAAATTACACACAGGTGGACTCTATTTACTAATTAGGTGACTTCTGAATGCTATTGGTTCCACTCAATTTTAATTAGGAGTATCAGAGTAAAGGCAGCTGAATACTAATGCAAGCCACACTTTTCAGATATTTATTTGTAAAAAATGTTGCAAAAAAAATTTATAATTTTTCTTCCACTTCACAATTATGTGCCATTTTGTGTTGGTTTATCACATAAAATCCCAAGGAAGTACATTTACGTTTTTGGTTGTAACATGAGAAAATGTGGAAAATTTCAAGGGGTGTGAAAACTTTTTCAAGGCACTGTATAATTGGAATGCAAACTGATGCTGGGGGGAACTGACTAACTGCCACTGACATCACCAGTAGCGATCAGTGATAATATCAGTGATAATATTATACACTGTCACTAATGATTGTCAACACAGAGCTCTGGGCTGTGATTGCACACAGCCAATAAGCAGGTCCCGGCCGTGAATCATTGAGCAGGACTTGCTGACAGGCTCCCGCTGTGTACAATCACAGTGGGCGTCGACGGGGGAGGGGCACATGCGCGCTCCCTAAACCCGGAAGAAAGCAGCGATGTACAGGTATGTTGCTTTGCCTGTGCAGCCACTCGTCCTGCAGTACATTGCAGATGGGTGGTCTGCAAGTTTGGGGGCATGGCTTAACAATGGTGGCGTAAAGACATCTTTCTGCAAGCTCTGCACGGACCGGAGCTAGGAACCACTCAGTTGCCTACACAGACAAGCCGCTTTCTCATGACAGGGGTAAACACGCACTGGCTACTGGGGAACCAAGATCACCCACTATTTTCTCCAGCAACACGCTGCTTCCTCTGCCGTGGCCGCGGCCAAGATGGTACCGCCATGAGTTAACACAGCCAGCACTGCTTCTGTCACTGCCAAGAAGGCTTCAGCTGCAGGGGACTCGGCTTTATCAGCGGACCACCAGCTCTCCCCTGTCCTATCTCCAGCTCTCCCACGAGCAGACTCACAGACTGATCCCGGGTGCTCTATGGGGGTAGATGGCCGTTCAGAGGACGCCCTCCAGGAGATAGTGGCCAACCTGCCCACCAAACAAGATCTCCAGGCTATGGCCACATCCATTGTGAATGCCCTCTCACGAGAGCTGCACGATTTACGCCAGCAGGTAGACACCATAGAGGAGCAGGTAACAGACCTGGAGTCCTCCACCACCTCTACAGTTACCCACCTCACTACTCTGGAGGCTGAGCACCAGGCCTTCCGCCACCATCTGATCAATGTCCACCTGTGGCTGGATGATGGAGAAAATCGCAGCAGGCGGAACAATCTGCGTCTTCGTAGTATCCTTGAAGATACTATGGATCTGGACCTCCGTATCAAAGTGGTGGCTATTTTGAACCAGATCCTGGGTAAATCTCCCACAGCAGAGCTGGAGCTCAATAGAGTTCATCGGGTGCTAGGCCCCATGGCACCTCCTTCCTCTCAACCAACCTATGTTCTCCCGGTTATGCCCAGAGATGTCCTCTGCCAGGTCCATTTCTATAATGTTAAAGAGGAGATAATACGTCAGACTTGGTCGAAGGGAACTGTTGACTTTGATGGTGCATCTATTCAGATTTACCCTGATGTCTCTAGGCAAACCAGGGCTATGCGGGGGCTGCTGCGGCCCCTTCTTGAAGTAATCCGCAAGGCAGAGGCAACTTACTGTTGGGGCCATCCCTTCCATCTTATTGTGTGGAAACAGGGGACTGAATTCTATATTTGGGTTGCCGCTCCTCAGGTATCTCCATTCCATATTGGTTTTCCACCCTTGTACTTGGGTATTTACCGCCTCAGCTCCTGGGAGGATGATTACATTCCCCAGTTAGTCCTGGCCCATTGTGCTGTCACATACAAACACAGCTCAATTGTAAGTTGTCTATGGGTTATATTTTTTATATCATCGCTTTTATGCTTATCAACCCCTGTTATACTTGCCTCCTAAGACCCTCTTTTCTCAAATCCCCTTCTTGTAATTGGCCAGTTTCACCAATCTATTTTACGTTACATTTATAGATTATTGCATCTGCTCCTGAAGATTGGAGATATCCATGAAACGCGTCGAGCTATATAGATGCCTAGAATACCAATTTTATCCAAGAGCAATATTCCACAACATATTCATTATCCTGTTGTTTTTATTGGCCTCTACCAAGTTATGTATGAACCTGTTACAATATGTGAGCATAGAATCTGGAATCTGATGGTTTCCCTCTCTCTTGTTATTATGTTGTTAATGTCATGTACCATTCATGTTACCTACATTATATATATTACTATATGATTGATGTCTAATAAACCTTATAATTATGCTACTGGTATATGTTATGTTACTATGTACATGTCATAATACTATGTGATTGGGTTATCTACCATTATATATCCACCAGTCACTCTCTTCTCATGTTGTTCTTTTTGGCCGCATGCTTCATATAAAGTCCCAAACCCCCCTTTTCCATACAAACCCAATAGGGATGGAGGCATTCTACGGCGGATGCCCTGGCCTCATATAAAGCTCCAAACCCCCCCCCCCCCCAATTCTATTTGTTCCCCCCCCGATCAGCTTCTAGAACTCTTCAGATTCCTAGATAGGCCTGCATTTAACGTACTTAACTAGTTTCATTACCTGCTCAGCTAGGAGGCTTTTGGCCCACCTATGCCGAGACTGCAATGGATCCGAAGACCTAGATCTCCTGCCTCTAGTCCGGAGGCTCCCAGATCAAAGCCAAACACTTCTGAAGCCTAATTGTTTAGTTCCTCAAGTGACCTGCCACCGTAAAACTTGATGCTGTGGAACTTTCCGGGGGGAACCTCCTGCTGCTGTCACGTTCGAGCCATCTGACTGTATCCCTCCCACTTAAAGACCGGCTCCTGTACATATACGTCGGCACTTTAAAGATGGATATCTCGGTAACGGCTGCAGCTGCTGCCACAACCAAAGTATCCATCTTTTCAGTGGGCGGTCCTGTTTACGATAGTGGTGGTCTCTTCAGCAGATTTGTCGTGACATCACCGTTATCGGTGGCGGGCCCCTCCCGCTGCTCTCCCGCACCCTCCGACGCTTACCAGAGCCGTCGGTAGCGGCAGAGGCGATCAGGTCCTGTTAGGTATGGATACAAGTGAGGGGAAGATGGCCCCCACCCGTCTCCATACCATAGCAGGGCGGAAGTGACGTCTTAAAGGGACATTTTTTTGTTGCCATTTTTTCAAATGCCAAATTTTTTTTTTTTTTTTTTTTTTTGCATTTTAGTCCAAATATGAGATCTGGGGTCTTTTTGACCCCAGATCTCATATTTAACAGGACCTGTCATACTTATTTCTATTACAAGGGATGTTACGTGAACCTCCCATAAAATGATGTTCAAACCACACATGTGAGGTATCGCAGCGATCGTTAGAGCGAGAGCAATAATTCTAGCTCTAGACCTGTAACTCAAAACATGCAACCTGTAGAATTTTTTAAACGTCGCCTATGGAGATTTTTAAGGGTAAAAGTTTGACACCATTCCACGAGCCGTTGCAATTTTGAAGTGTGACATGTTGGGTATCAATTTACTTGGCGTAACATTATCTTTCACAGTATTAAAAAAATTGGGCTACCTTTACTGTTGTCTTATTTTTTAATTCAAAAAAGTGAATTTTGTCCAAAAAAAGTGCGCTTGTAAGACCGCTGCGCAAATACGGTGTGACAAAAAGTATTTCAATGACCGCCATTTTTTTCTGTTAGAAAAAAATGTATAATGTTTGGGGGTTCTAAGTAATTTTCTAGCAAAAAAACTTGTTTTTAACTTGTAAACACCGAGTCTGAAAAACAGGCTTGGTCCTTAAGTGGTTAAATATGCACCCTACAATTCAAGTGACTACTAACTTTTGGGGCCTCTACGGGTTTGTATGCGACTCCAAAGTTCGATGGCTGGGTCATTTTCTTCTCCCTGTATGCCTCTATGTTAGGACCAGAGACTCTAGAAAAATGTTGTTACAGATCTATGCCCTCTGGCATTAGAGAGACTTGTTTTGTCAGGATTGTTGTCCCCCTGTTTACCGCCTCTTTCGGCTGTCAGCGGGGGAACCCTAGTTTGTTGATGGTGGCCTGTGGGCGAGCTCCATACCCCATAACTCTCAGTTCACTTTAGCTGGATTTGGCTATGTCTCTCTTGTTGGTGTAAAACTGTGGGGATCTGGGGCCTGTCCAATGGTCCCACCTTTCACTGAAATATTTTATGAACAGAGTCTACCCAGTTAATGTTTTTGTTACTGTATTCAGCAACCATATGTGTGCATTCCACTCTCCTATTATAGTGCAGAGACCACATGCTTTTTTCTTCTCCTCTTTTATGTACACTATATGAAGCTCTATTGGTCTCTGCTTCCTCCCTGGTGCTCCATCACAGTACTGTTTGTGATGTGTTGTTTATATTAATGGCTTTTTTACAGTTATAACATGGTTCTCGAAGCTCCTACTCCTTGCATCTCCAAATGTACTATTTTTATTGACTTATACTGTTTGTTTTGTGCTTCTCCTAGCACCTTAACCACCCCCAGATAGGGCGGACTCTTTCTCGGGCGCTTTTTGTGCTCTATCGAGGTCCTCAGGTCCCTCCCTCTCGCCTGGGGATTCCCAGTGGAGAGTTCATCTCACAAATCCGTACAACCACTTTCAGGTCTCCTCTAGGTTACCTCTCTCAATGTGAGGGTTCTAAATGTGCCGGAGAAGAGCTCCCAGCTTTTGTCTCTCTACTGGAAATGCACTTCCGTGGTGATCAGATCCCCAAATTGACTAACAGGGACTTAATGATGATGCACCATAGCCCCTCTCCCATCTGAAAGTCCAAGGGGGTTAGCATTCCAGTGGCCAAACCAGTTCCATGAACTTTTGAGGCTATGCGGACGGATGCCCAGGGCCATTTTCTTCTGCTGAAGGGGAAGGTGTGCGATGTTTGCCAATGTTTATTTTCTGAATGTGGACCACCCGCAGTTTCTACGGACGCTCCTGCCAGAATTGTTAGAATTTGCAGAGGGGCTTCTTGTTTTTGGGGGCAATCTTAATTTTGCCATGGATCCTTTACTGGACATATCACGGGGCTCATCTCATCTTCCCTACTCTCGACTCAGATGCCTAAAGGTGGATCTGCAACATCTTCATCTTGTCGACCCCTGGCGGTTACTACATCCTCAAGAACGTGACTATTCCTTCTTTTCGCAAGTTCACCACACTTACTCTCGCCTTGATTACCTTTTGATCACACATAAAGACTTATCCAGGGTGGTGTCTACTTGTATTGATGTGATTTCTCTCTCAGACCACTCACCGGTCCATATGACTCCTCAATTGGGTGACACAGAATCTTGTTACCGTCAGAGGAGGTCCGTTCTGAGCTATTGGTTGCGATGCGGGAATACTTTTCCATAAATGAAGTCTCGGTTGACAATGCATTGGTGGTCTGGGAGGCCCACAAGTCAGTTATCTGGGGTACACCAATTAAAATAGGAGCCCGCCCTAAACGGGAGAGGTCCCGCCGCACTGACGAGCTCTTCACCAAGATGCACAATTTGGAATGCTCCCACAAGGTTACTATCACACAATCCACATATCAGGAACTCCTCAAAGTCTGTGAGGAGCATCACTCTCTCCTATATCACAAAACAAAGCAAAAGCTGGCATGGGTTCATCGTACAATGTACAAATTTTCGAACAAGCTGGGTACTCTGTTGGCATGGGCCTTGCGTGGTCCCCTTACCACAACCGATATCTCTTATATTATTGGCACCTCTGGGCAGAAGTTAACTTCTTCTACTGCAATGGAGGTGGAGTTTGGATCTTTCTATCAGGGTCTCTACAATTTTGGACACTCCCCCCTTCCAGGTCCTTCTCTGGACATGGGTTTGGCTATACGGTCATACCTTGTGGCCTCATGCATGCCATCACTTCCCAGTGCGGTTCTGGAGGAATTAGGAGAAGCCTATCACAGTGGAGGAGCTGGCTCTGGTTTAATCAAAACCGAAAAAGGCCCTGGGCCCGGATGGACTCACACTGACTTATTACAAAATCTTTTTTGAGACATTGTCCTCCCCTTTGGTTTCTGCACTCAACTCCATTACAGCGTGGAAATCCTTTCCATTGGATACCATAAGAGCTTATATTGCTCTTATCCCAAAGGACGGGAAAGATCCCTTGCGATGCGGCAATTACTCTTTTGAACACTGATCTGAAATTGTTCGCATAAATCTTGGCCAATAGGCTACTCCCCCATATCCCCAGTCTTATTCATAGAGACCAGGCAGGATTTGTGCCTCTCCGTGAACCACGGGATAACACAATTAGGGAAATAAATCTGATCCATGCAGCCAAGTCCTCTAGCCGGCCCTTTCTCTTGCTGTCCACAGACGCAAAGAAGTCCTTCGACCGGGTGAACTGGGCATTTATGCGTGCCACTCTAGAACATATCAGGCTTGGTTCGTCTATGTTGAGCTGGATCTTCTCCCTTTATTCCAACCCCTCAGCCGCAGTCAAGGTCAACGAGACAAGATCTGACTTCTTCAAACTCAGTAATGGCACACGGCAGGGTTGCCCCTTATCCCCTCTAATTTTTATACTTTCCTTAGAGCCCTTTTTGTGTACGATACGGGCAGAGCCTGCCTCGTAGGTTACTAGAAGAAGTCAGGACCGCATTAAGTGGCCGCTTTTGCGGACGACTTGATTTACTTTTTGACGGACCCGCTAACTTCTCTTCCGAAATTACTTCAGTCTCTACAGGTGAATGGAGCTCTTTCTTTTTTCAAAATCAACTTAACCAAGTCCTTTGTTCTAAACATTATGTTAGATAGTGTCACGGTCTGTTCCCTGCGATCCTCCTTTCCCCTCCTATGGGTCTATTCACTATTTGGGAGTTGACATTACCTCTGATCCTTCTGCTCTCTACTCTGACTTTGTCCCATTACTCCTCTGAGTTAAAGCTGATCTGCTTCACTGGCATTCACTCACCTTAAACTGGTTTGGTCGCTGCAGCATCCTTAAGATGACCATGCTGCCTAAGGTGTTATATCTGCTACAGGCCCTACCTATTTGCCTCTCTCTGGTGTTTTTTAAGCGGGTGAGCTCTATATTTTCTGAGAATTTATATGATCCCATCGGAAGCCACGTCTTAAATTACAGCTTCTTCATTTTCCGAAACTCAAGGTTGGCCTTCTGGATGTTCAGGCCTACAGGTACTGCCATGCTGAAGCGAAACATTGGGTGGCCATGGAGTTGGAGGACTCCCATGACACAGCAAAAAGTTGGACATGGATCACTTCCCCTCTGCCGAAAACCCTCATTGATCATCCTACCCTTAGTAGCACGTTGTTGGTTGCTAGGGATGCCTTTCAACTTTCCTCAGTGGCACCATTACCCTCCCCCATGGTGCCCATACTAGGCAATCTAAAATTTGACCCAGGCCTCCAGGACCCCCATTTCCAATGACTAGCCTCGAGTGGCTGCCTTAATTTTTGTGATTTTATGAATATGATGGTAAGCTTTCCTCCTCTGCTGGTGTGAGCGCCACGGATCTGCCTTTGGACTTCTGGAGCGGTCTCAAGGTCCCTAATTTTCTTTGTCGCTGCTCTCATTCTCCGGGCATCCTTCACCAGCTCCCGGAACTGGAACATTTATGTCATAGGAGGGAGCCAATTTATCATTGACTACTGATGGGTCTCTGATCCGGCCAATGTCGGGGGTTCGTCCCTTCGTTCCTCTCCAAATGGGAGACGGATCTTGAAACCCGTTTGTCAGGAAAGGTTCCACCTGCTGGTAATACTATCTGATATTTGGCATGCAGTACTGATGTCCACCAACAGGTGTCTCCTGGCAGTTTAGAACTGTCAGGAGAGCTTTCCCCTGCTGGTGTTATGTGATCTTTGGGCTGCAATACTGGCGTCCACCAGCAGTTTTGTGACACTTGGAGGCCCTGGCAAAATTTTGTATTTACCAATGCCTATCTTCAGGGGGTTTAACAATCTGGTTGACCTCCTGAACTCAGTCTGGACACCCTGGGCGAGAGGCTCTGCCTTTCTTTCTATTTGTCTGTATTTCTTTTGTGCAGGGGCCACCTGGCCCCTTATCGCTACACTTTTTTGTCTGCATCCCCCCTTTCCTCTTATCCTCTATTTGTCCCCCCTCCTCTTCTGTCCACCACCTACCCCATGTACCTGGCTCAGCTATGGGCACTATACCATTCAGGTATTTGATTATTAATACATACATCATTCTAGTCTAATTGCCCCCCTTCTGGGTCATATTAGCCACCGGGATGCAAGGCTTTCCAGTACATTGTTTTGCTATATATAGTTGCACAGTTTTAAAAGAGAAGTATGGGAATCCGTTTTTTCCCATAATCATACTTATCTAGGTGGATGCAACATCGGACCGCATCTCTGCACTGAGAACCGAGCCATCGAATATCGCAGATGGCTCGGTTCTCTTGGCTCCCCGAGTAGAGAGCTGCTGCCTGTCAATCAGCAGCTCTCTGGTCTGCCCCCTCCTCGCTCACTGGAGCGGGCGGGGAGCGGCCGTCTCAGGCTCTCAGCAGCTCGCTGAGAGGCTGAGACGGCTATCAGTCCAGGCACCTGGTGGATCCAGACTTCCATTGTGATGATGAGGCAGTGCCTGGACTGATTCCAGTGACGTCAGCAGAGAGTGGACTTCAGACCGCTCTCTGATGAAAACAGGTAACAGGAGTGTAAAATGTATTGCACTCCTGTGACCCAAAGGAGAAGCCCAGCCAAATGAGCTCAGGCTGGACTTCTCTTTTAAGTCCTTGTGTCTATGTTTTAGGCCTTGTCGCTGTCATTTGTGCCATCTATGCTCTCTCAGCTGGTGCGATTATGCTTGACATGTTGGCATTTGGATCGTTATGTAAGACTATCAGTATTACTTGACTATGTTTTGTTCCTTATTTTTCTATTTGGCTGTAAACTGCAACTTCTTGTTGTGGCTACATTGTGGCAATCACCAGGGGGATTTTTTCTAACCCAATGGAAATGTTACCTTGAACTACTATAGCTGGGCGTGGCACATGGTTGTGAGGCCATCCTGTAGGCTGGTGCAGTCTATTTCCTCCACTGCAGGTGGCGGTACCACAGCTGGAGAGGAAGTCGATACAAACACAGTTCTTCTATGTTTTTTTGGGTTACTGGGGAAGCACCCAATTGGATGCTGCTGCCCCATGTGACTCCGGCTCCCATCTTGGGTCAGGCAGCGCCTATTTTGCGAGTGGGCAGAGTAAGAAAGGGTACCCTGTCTGCTGGGACAGTACTGGCATTAGGTAAAGGTTCCTGGTGAGGAGGGGAAGCGTATCGTCGCATATCTTCTGAACACCTTCCTGATTGTGCACTCGACATCCCCTCTCAGCAGACATTGTCAGTCTGGATGGAATCTGCTTCTTTCACGCTGCTGGAAACTGTGAGTGCACCCGGCTGGGTAGCCTTCTCGCCAGGCTTGTTGTGAATTGTTACTGCATTACCTCAATACAAGTATTCTATGTGAATTATTGCCTCTGTACCATGCTGCGCCAATCCCATAGACTTCAACGTTTCTTTTTGTCTAGTTTAGCCAGGGCACATAAACTTTTTTTTTTTTCACCCTGCACAGTCCAATCCGTGGGAGGAGCTAAGCCGTGGCATGTCACATGTTATTGATGTCATTGCTGTTTATTATTCATGTCTTTTGCCCCTGAGCCAGACACAGTGGATTGGAGACTATGTGATCACATGACTTTAGTTTAAAAAAAAAAAAAAAAAAAAGCTAAATCTAATTATAATCCAGTATTATTAGTCATAATAAAAAATATATATATACTGTTGCTATATATTGTGCTACAGCAGGAAAAAATGTACACAGATTTTAAAAGTCAACCAAACATCCACATGAGCTACGAGCACGAGCAAGCAGTTGAACTAAAACATTTGCCCCTTAATAAATAGACTCCCATTGACTTCTCTTTGCTTTTCATTCTGCCAATGATGCAGTAACTTTCCATTTGTTGTATTGTCCTGTCCTGATCATGGATGGGGAAACACAGGAACGCGATAAATGTCCTGCACTCCAATGTAGTAAACCTATTCTCTGGATTGTAATATGTAGTGTAAAACAAGAAGAGGACACATAGGAGAACACCAAAACCTCTTCATGGATGGTGTCCAGGATGAATGCTGACTTTACCCAACCGTCCTCCTCTCCCCCTAGTACTCTTCATTTCATCTCCACAATCTGCAATTGTCACTGACACAGCAGATCAACATTTTTCTAATTAATTAAATGAAATGTAATTTAAAAGGATACAAGGGAAAGGCGAAATCTGAACTGCGGTCTGAAGAAGAGTTCTTTGTGTACCAGAAAAATCACAATCTAATATTTCTGTTTTACTAGGAGATGCAATTAAAGCTGGTACAGAGAATTCAATCAATATACCTGTACACGGAGCTGTGTCTTATTAGGTGAATGCATCCCTTTCTTGTATTCATGGAACATTCTTTTCTGTTGTTGTTCGATGATTTTCATTCTTTCTTGCTACCTTAGATGAACAGTTCTTCTCTCTGCCCTTTATTTTTTTACACCCCACCCCCACCCATTTTTATTTTATCCTTATTTATCCTTCTCAATTCTCATACTTTCAGTCCACCTCTGTCTTCCTGACTCTCTCCTCTGTAGCTCTTCTTCTCTATCTATAACTGTATATCCGTCCTCTTTCCCCATTTCATTTACTTTATTCTTTCTTTTCTTTCTTTTGTTTTTTTTCTATTTCTGTTACTTTTTTCTTTCCTTTCTTTCCTTTTTTTATTTGCCTTTCTTTTTTTTTTCTTTTTCTATTTTTCTTTCCTTTTTTTCTATTTTTCTTACTGTTTTTCTTTCTTTTCTTTCATTTTTTTCTTTCTTTCCCACTTTTCTTTCTTTTTTAAATTTTTCTTTCTTTTCTTTCTTTTTTTGTGTATTTTTTGTGTATCTTTCTTTTCTTTATTTTTTTCTATTTTTCTTAATTTTTTCTTTCTTTTCTTTCTTTTTTTTTTCCTTTCTTTTTTTCTATTTTCCTTTCTTTTTTTCTATTTTTCTTTCCTTTTTTTTCTATTTTTCTTACTGTTTTTCTTTCTTTCCTTTCATTTTTTTCTATCTTTCTTTTCTACTTTTCTTTCTTTTTTTAATTTTTCTTTCTTTTCTCTCTTTTTTTGTGTATTTTTCTTTCTTTCTTTCCATTTTTTTCTTTTTTTTCTATTTTTCTTTCTTTCTTTTGTTTTTTTTTGTTTTTTTCTATTTTTCTTTCTTTTTTTCTATCATTCTTACTTTTTTTTGTTTTCTTTTTTTAATTCATTCTCTCTTTTTTTGTTTTTTTTTTTCTTTCTTTCTTATCTATCTAAGGCCTCATGCACACTGGGCGTTTAGCCTTGCGGCATGAGACTGGTATTTAGGTGCAGAAAAGGCGCACCATCCAACCCAGCTGACAGCAGCCTATAAAAGGCTGACAGATGCTGCAGCAGGACAGGGTTGGTCGGTACACCTGTGCCTTTCACCTGCACTTAAGCACCAGATTTTCATGCACTGGATTTTCAAAGCCCAGTGAGCATGAGGCTTGGCTCTTTCTTTATCTTCATATAGCACTTATTTATGAAGGAGCTGCTGGTGTTTGGGTCCCCCTGTTCCAGGCGCTGGTGACTCACTGGACAGTATTGCAATTTCGAACACACTGAATCTGCAAGGAGGGTTGTTTATTCAGGAAAACACACCGAAACAGAGTAAGACTGCAACTAAATACTAATAAACAATGGCAAAACACAGGCATTAAAAAGTGCATACAATATAACAACCTAAAAATGAGGTAAAATGGTTACCACACAACCTGGTTTAAGGGCAAAGCCAAGACCTCCTTCTTACCCTAACTATGGTACATACAAATGGGGCTGAACAGTCCATACAGACATCTTCTTCCTCATTGTCTTCATCCTCTTAGTCCGATGAGAATGACTGTGACTGGGTTACTGGGCCTTGTCTTGGTGAGCATGAGCTGGTCAGTAATGGCCCAGTTTGCAGAGATACCTGTTGAGCCTCCCTCGGGAGCAGATGATGATTCCAGTACCAAACGTTTCCCCTCTGGGCAGATCTGATACAATGGGAAGCTGGATAGTTGCTTGCAGATGATAAAGAGTTGGGATTTCCACTGGTGAGCAGGCTTGTGCTTTTCAGGGATATCCAGATTCATCAGGAGCACCCAATCACCCAGCTGTAAGTCCTGAAGTCTAATTTATTTGTTATACTGGCCCTAAGCACCTGAAACAGCTTGGGCCTTCTCAACAGATGTCTGGTTGATGGAAGTACCAAAGGCCAAGTCCAAAGGCAGTCAGGCCTCTCTGCCGAACATAAGCATGTATAGGGAGTAAGCATTTCCTATCATTCTCCATACTGTTTTATGTATGCATGACTCCAGACATGAGTCTGTTCCAGTGCTGTTTATTCTCCACTATCCTCTACATGCCATGGAGGGTGCAAACACATCTCCTGGGCTTTGGGTCTTCTTGTGGGTTATAGGGGTCATTCCAACAGATGAAGCAGCTGTTTAATAAGTCGAAACCCAAAGTCCCTGCCTTGATCAGAGTGGATTCTTTGGGGCATCCCAAAATGAACAAAGAACTTCTCCACCAGAACCTTAACCACCATAGATGCTTGTTTAACTTTTATTGGAAAAGCCTGGGCACAGTGGGTGAAACGATCTTTCATCACCAGGACTTTCCCCTGTCTACTCATATCTGGTTCCAGGTGCAGAAAATCTATGCAAACCAAATCCATGGGTCCAGGGCCGATCCTAGGGTCACCGGCGCCTGGGTGCAGAAATATTTCTGGCGCCCCCACATGGGCGTGGTCATCTTACCAACTCCACCCCTTTACAAATGATTCTATGGCAACGACTCAAATACAGAGCTGCTCCCCTAAGAAGTCTTTGTTACCCTGAAATCCTCCCATGATCTCTTAACAATAAAGAAAATACAGGAAGAGAGAACACTAATGAGACCTGGAGGGGAGACTCTCTGATCCACACAGAGAGGGCTTCTGTTAGAAAGAGTCCCCAGACATAATACAGGATACGGTCAAAGACTGCAGACATGATACAAGAGCTGGACAGAGACTGTAGAGTAAGACTGCAACTAAATACTAATAAACAATGGCAAAACACAGGCATTAAAAAGTGCATACAATATAACAACCTAAAAATGAGGTAGAATGGGTACCACACAACCTGGTTTAAGGGCAAAGCCAAGACCTCCTTCTTACCCTAACTATGGTACATACACATGGGGCTGAACAGTCCATACAGACATCTTCTTCCTCATTGTCTTCATCCTCTTCTTAGTCCAATGAGAATGACTGTGACTGGGTTACTGGGCCTTGTCTTGGTGAGCATGAGCTGGTCAGTAATGGCCCAGTTTGCAGAGATACCTGTTGAGCCTCCCTCGGGAGCAGATGATGATTCCAGTACCAAACGTTTCCCCTCTGGGAAGATCTGATACAATGGGAAGCTGGACAGTTGCTTGCAGATGATATAGAGTTAGGATTTCCAGTGGTGAGTAGCATAGGTGTGCGCAGCCTATGGAATTAGGGTGTGCACCCCAAAGCTCAAACACACACTTCCAATCACTCAGGATGTTCATTCAAAAAGGGATGGGTCGGCAAATTAAATATTTACTGGCCCTTCACGCACTCACCCTAAAACATTCTGCAGGAACAGCTGGGGGGATAGGAGAAGAGGGAAGCTAGCAGCGCTGGGGGTGGGAGGAGTCTGGTCAGTAGGGGGAATCTGTTCTGCACAGGGTGATTAGGGTGTGCCTGGGCACACCTGGCACACCCTGTGCGCACGCCTATGGTGAGTAGGCTTGTGCTTTTCAGGGATATCCAGATTCATCAGCAGCACCCAATCACCCAGCTGTAAGTCCTGAAGTCTAATTTATTTGTTATACTGGCCTTAAGCACCTGAAACAGCTTGGGCCTTCTCAACAGATGTCTGGTTGATGGAAGTACCAAAGGCCAAGTCCAAAGGCAGTCAGGCCTCTCTGCCGAACATAAGCATGTATAGGGAGTAAGCATTTCCTATCATTCTCCATACTGTTTTATGTATGCATGACTCCAGACATGAGTCTGTTCCAGTGCTGTTTATTCTCCACTATCCTCTACATGCCATGGAGGGTGCAAACACATCTCCTGGGCTTTGGGTCTTCTTGTGGGTTATAGGGGTCATTCCAACAGATGAAGCAGCTGTTTAATAAGTCGAAACCCAAAGTCCCTGCCTTGATCAGAGTGGATTCTTTGGGGCATCCCAAAATGAACAAAGAACTTCTCCACCAGAACCTTAACCACCATAGATGCTTGTTTAACTTTTATTGGAAAAGCCTGGGCACAGTGGGTGAAACGATCTTTCATCACCAGGACTTTCCCCTGTCTACTCATATCTGGTTCCAGGTGCAGAAAATCTATGCAAACCAAATCCATGGGTCCAGGGCCGATCCTAGGGTCACCGGCGCCTGGGTGCAGAAATATTTCTGGCGCCCCCACATGGGCGTGGTCATCTTACCAACTCCACCCCTTTACAAATGATTCTATGGCAACGACTCAAATACAGAGCTGCTCCCCTAAGAAGTCTTTGTTACCCTGAAATCCTCCCATGATCTCTTAACAATAAAGAAAATGCAGGAAGAGAGAACACTAATGAGACCTGGAGGGGAGACTCTCTGATCCACACAGAGAGGGCTTCTGTTAGAAAGAGTCCCCAGACATAATACAGGATACGGTCAAAGACTGCAGACATGATACAAGAGCTGGACAGAGACTGTAGACATGGTACAGGAATTGGTCAGAGACTGCAGACATAGTACAGCAGATGGTCAGAGACTGCAGACATGGTACAGGAGAAGGTCAGAGACTGCAGATATAATACAGGAGATGGTCAGAGACTGCAGACATGGTACAGGAGATGATCAGAGACTGCAGACATAATACAGGAGATGATCAGAGACTGCAGACATAGTACAGGAGATGATCAGAGACTGCAGACGTGGTACAGGAGATGATCAGAGACTGCAGACATAGTACAGGGGATGATCAGAGACTGCAGACATAGTACAGGAGATGGTCAGAGACTGCAGACATAGTACAGGGGATGGTCAGAGACTGCAGACATAGTACAGGAGATGATCAGAGACTGCAGACATGATACAAGAGATGGTCAGAAACTGCAAACATAATACAGGAGATGGTCGGAGACTACAGACAAGATAGAATAGATGGTCAGAGACTGCAGACATGATACAAGAGACAGTCAGACACCGCAGACATGGTACAGAAGCTGGTCAGAGATTGCAGACATGATACAAGAGACGGTCAAAGGCTGTAGACATGATACAAGAGACAGTCAGAGACTGCAGACATGGTACAGGAGATGGTCAGAGACTGCAGACATGGTACAGGAGATGGTCAGAGACTGCAGACATGATACAAGAGACAGTCAGAGACTGCAGACATGGTACAGGAGATGGTCAGAGACTGCAGACATGGTACAGGAGTTGGTCAGAGACTGCAGACATGATACAGGAGATGATCAGAGACTGCAGACATGGTACAGGAGTTGGTCAGAGACTGCAGACATGATACAGGAGATGGTCAAATACTGCAGACATGGTACAGGAGTTGGTCAGAGACTGCAGACATGATACAGGAGATGATCAGAGACTGCAGACATGGTACAGGAGATGATCAGAGACTGCAGACATAGTACAGGAGATGATCAGAGACTGTAGACATAGTACAGGAGATGATCAGAGACTGTAGACATAGTACAGGAGATGATCAGACACTGCAGACATGATACAAGAGACAGTCAGAGACTGCAGACATGGTACAGGAGATGGTCAGAGACTGCAGACATGGTACAGGAGTTGGTCAGAGACTGCAGACATAGTACAGGAGATGATCAGAGACTGCAGACATGGTACAGGAGATGATCAGAGACTGTAAACATAGTACAGGGGATGATCAGAGACTGCAGACATGGTACAGGAGATGATCAGAGACTGCAGACATAGTAGAGGACATGGTCAGAGACTGTAGACATGATACAAGAGACAGTCAGAGACTGCAGACATGGTACAGGAGATGGTCAGAGACTGCAGACATGATACAAGAGACAGTCAGAGACTGCAGACATGGTACAGGAGATGGTCAGAGACTGCAGACATGGTACAGGAGTTGGTCAGAGACTGCAGACATGGTACAGGAGATGATCAGAGACTGTAGACATAGTACAGGAGATGATCAGAGACTGCAGACATGGTACAGGAGATGATCAGAGACTGCAGACATAGTACAGGAGATGAACAGAGACTGCAGACATGGTACAGGAGATAATCAGAGACTGCAGACATGGTACAGGAGATGATCAGAGACTGCAGACATAATACAGGAGATTATCAGAGACTGCAGACATAGTACAGGAGATGATCAGAGACTGCAGACGTGGTACAGGAGATGATCAGAGACTGCAGACATAGTACAGGGGATGATCAGAGACTGCAGACATAGTACAGGAGATGATCAGAGACTGCAGACATAGTACAGGAGATGAACAGAGACTGCAGACATGGTACAGGAGATAATCAGAGACTGCAGACATGGTACAGGAGATGATCAGAGACTGCAGACATAATACAGGAGATTATCAGAGACTGCAGACATAGTACAGGAGATGATCAGAGACTGCAGACGTGGTACAGGAGATGATCAGAGACTGCAGACATAGTACAGGGGATGATCAGAGACTGCAGACATAGTACAGGAGATGGTCAGAGACTGCAGACATAGTACAGGGGATGATCAGAGACTGCAGACATAGTACAGGAGATGATCAGAGACTGCAGACATGATACAAGAGATGGTCAGAAACTGCAAACATAATAAAGGAGATGGTCGCAGACTACAGACAAGATAGAATAGATGGTCAGAGACTGCAGACATGATACAAGAGACAGTCAGACACCGCAGACACGGTACAGAAGCTGGTCAGAGATTGCAGACATGATACAAGAGACGGTCAAAGGCTGTAGACATGATACAAGAGATGGTCAGAGACTGTAGACATGATACAAGAGACAGTCAGAGACTGCAGACATGGTACAGGAGATGGTCAGAGACTGCAGACATGGTACAGGAGATGGTCAGAGACTGCAGATATGATACAAGAGACAGTCAGAGACTGCAGACATGGTACAGGAGATGGTCAGAGACTGCAGACATGGTACAGGAGTTGGTCAGAGACTGCAGACATGATACAGGAGATGATCAGAGACTGCAGACATGGTACAGGAGTTGGTCAGAGACTGCAGACATGATACAGGAGATGGTCAGAAACTGCAGACATGGTACAGGAGTTGGTCAGAGACTGCAGACATGATACAGGAGATGATCAGAGACTGCAGACATGGTACAGGAGATGATCAGAGACTGCAGACATAGTACAGGAGATGATCAGAGACTGTAGACATAGTACAGGAGATGATCAGAGACTGTAGACATAGTACAGGAGATGATCAGAGACTGCAGACATGATACAAGAGACAGTCAGAGACTGCAGACATGGTACAGGAGATGGTCAGAGACTGCAGACATGGTACAGGAGTTGGTCAGAGACTGCAGACATAGTACAGGAGATGATCAGAGACTGCAGACATGGTACAGGAGATGATCAGAGACTGTAAACATAGTACAGGGGATGATCAGAGACTGCAGACATGGTACAGGAGATGATCAGAGACTGCAGACATAGTAGAGGACATGGTCAGAGACTGTAGACATGATACAAGAGACAGTCAGAGACTGCAGACATGGTACAGGAGATGATCAGAGACTGTAGACATAGTACAGGAGATGATCAGAGACTGCAGACATGGTACAGGAGATGATCAGAGACTGCAGACATAGTAGAGGACATGATCAGAGACTGCAGACATGATACAAGAGACAGTCAGAGACTGCAGACATGGTACAGGAGATGATCAGAGACTGTAGACATAGTACAGGAGATGATCAGAGACTGCAGACATGGTACAGGAGATGATCAGAGACTGCAGATATGATACAAGAGAAGGTCAGAGACTGCAGACATGGTACAAGAGAAGGTCAGAGACTGCAGATATAATACAGGAGATGGTCAGAGACTGCAGACATAGTACAGGAGATGATCAGAGACTGCAGACATAGTACAGGAGATGATCAGAGACTGCAGACATGGTACAGGAGATGATTAGAGACTGCAGACATGATACAGGAGATGGTCAGAGACTGCAGACATGATACAAGAGAAGGTCAGAGACTGCAGATATAATACAGGAGATGGTCAGAGACTGCAGACATAGTAGAGGACATGGTCAGAGACTGTAGACATGATACAAGAGACAGTCAGAGACTGCAGACATGGTACAGGAGATGATCAGAGACTGTAGACATAGTACAGGAGATGATCAGAGACTGCAGACATGGTACAGGAGATGATCAGAGACTGCAGATATGATACAAGAGAAGGTCAGAGACTGCAGACATGGTACAAGAGAAGGTCAGAGACTGCAGATATAATACAGGAGATGGTCAGAGACTGCAGACATGATACAAGAGAAGGTCAGAGACTGCAGATATAATACAGGAGATGGTCAGAGACTGCAGTTCCTATGGACATTAGTAGATAATGGCCGATTGGCCCTCTCACCTGACCCAGCGATGGTTCCTCTGATCAGGAGTAAGCTCACTCTGAATTGCCCGTGGTGACTCCGCTGGGTAGCACCCAGATCTGTATTCTGGCAATGACTCCATTCCTTTCTCCGCCAGGGATGGCACCAGGCTGTGTGGCTTTCCCTCTGGATCCTGTATCTCTCTCTCTCCCATTCAGCTGAGCCTGCTGTGTGGACTGCAGTTTCCGTGTTACAGTGGGGCTGCCAGTCCTCGGGACTACATGTCCCACAATCCTCTTCTCCTTTTTCTATTCTATTTTTCCCTGGCTGATATGAAGGCGGGGGAAGAAACATAGTGGGAGGCTGTGCTGGCCAGCGCCGCTCACTAGTATAGCAGTGCACGTGCGGAGGAGAGGGAGAGGGAGGGGAAGGGGCGAAAGAAGAGCCTGCAGCTGCAGTGACGTCACTAGGGTTGGTGTCACCAGGTGCGGTATTACATGGTGTCACCCTCCTTCCACCAACTTTAATCACCCCTCAGTACAGACCTCCCTCCACTAAGTATAGACCCCCACTAAGTATAAACCCCTCTCTCAGTACAGACCCCCCTTCATCAGTATAGACCCCCCCAGGACAAACCACCCCCACTCCATTAGTAGACCCCCACCAGGACAACCCCCCCTCCATTAGTACAGATCCCCCCAGGACAAAGCCCCCCTTCATTAGTACAGACCCCCCCAGGACAACCCCCCTCCATTAGTACAGACCCCCCCCCAGGACAACCCCCCTCCATTAGTACAGACCCCCAGGACAAACCCCCCTCTATTAGTATAGACCCCCTGGACAAACCCCCCTCTATTAGTACAGACCCCCTAGGAGAACCCCCCTCCACTAGTACAGACCCCCACAGGACAAAACCCCCCTTCATTAGTACAGACCCCCCAGGACAAACCCCCCTCCATTAGTACAGACCCCCCCAGGACAAACTCCCCCTCCATTAGTACAGACCCCCAGGACAAACCCTCTCCATTACTACAGACCCCCCAGGAGAACCCCCCTCCACTAGTACAGACCCCCACAGGACAAATCCCCCCTTCATTAGTACAGACCCCCCACCAGGACAAACCCCCCTCCATTAGTACAGACCCCCCACCAGGACAAACCCCCCTCCATTAGTACAGCCCCCCCAGGACCCCCCCTCCATTAGTACAGACCCCCCGGACAAACACCCCCCTCCATTAGTACAGACCCCCCCAGAACAACCCCCCTCCATTAGTACAGACCCCCCAGGACAAACCCCCCCTCCATTAGTACAGACCCCCAGGACAAATCCCTCCATTAGTACAGACCCCCCAGGACAAATCCCCCCTCCATTAGTACAGACCCCACCAAGACAACTCCCCCTCCATTAGTACAGACCCCCAAGGACAACCCCCCCATTAGTACAGACCCCCAGGACAACCCCCCATTAGTACAGACCCCCAGGACAACCCCCCCATTAGTACAGACCCCCCAGGACAACCCCCCCATTAGTACAGACCCCCCAGGACAACCCCCCCATTAGTACAGACCCTCCTGGACAACCCCCCATTAGTACAGACCCCCCAGGACAACCCCCCCATTAGTACAGACCCCCCAGGACAACCCCCCATTAGTACAGACCGCCCCCCCAGGACAACCCCCCATTAGTACAGACCGCCCCCCCAGGACAACCCCCCCATTAGTACAGACCCCCGAGGACACCCCCCCCATTAGTACAGACCCCCCAGGACAACCCCACATTAGTACACACCCCCCCCCTAGGACAACCCCCCCATTAGTACAGACCGCCCCCCCAGGACAACCCCTCCATTAGTACAGACCGCCCCCCCAGGACAACACCCCCATTAGTACAGACCGCCCCCCCAGGACAACCCCCCCATTAGTACAGACCGCCCCCCAGGACAACCCCCCCATTAGTACAGACCGCCCCCCCAGGACAACCCCCCCATTAGTACAGACCGCCCCCCCAGGACAACCCCCCCATTAGTACAGACCGCCCCCCCAGGACAACCCCCCCATTAGTACAGACCGCCCCCCCAGGACAACCCCCCCATTAGTACAGACCGCCCCCCCAGGACAACCCCCCCATTAGTACAGACCGCCCCCCCAGGACAACCCCACATTAATACAGACCGCCCCCCCAGGACAACCCCCCCATTAGTACAGACCACCCCCCCAGGACAACCCCCCCATTAGTACAGACCGCCCCCCCAGGACAACCCCCCCATTAGTACAGACCGCCCCCAGGACAACCCCCCCATTAGTACAGACTGCCCCCCAGGACAACCCCCCCATTAGTACAGACCGCCCCCCAGGACAACCCCCCCATTAGCACAGACCGCCCCCCCAGGACAACCCCACATTAGTACAGACCGCCCCCCCAGGACAACCCCACATCAGTACAGACCGCCCCCCAAGGACAACCCCCCCATTAGTACAGACCGCCCCCAGGACAACCCCCCCATTAGTACAGACCGCCCCCCAGGACAACCCCACATTAGTACAGACCGCCCCCCCAGGACAACCCCACATTAGTACAGACCGCCCCCCAAGGACAACCCCCCCATTAGTACAGACCGCCCCCAGGACAACCCCCCCATTAGTACAGACCGCCCCCCAGGACAACCCCCCCATTAGTACAGACCGCCCCCCCCAGGACAACCCCCCCATTAGCACAGACCGCCCCAGGGACAAACCTCCCTCTATCAGTACAGACAGACACATTAACACCCGGGCAGCAGCTAGAGAGGACAGTGTGCAGCCGTGAACAGATCGAGACAGGCTGCAGGCATCAGCTTAGGCGGGAGTGAGAGACAGCGGATGAGGGAGAGAACCTGTGTCAGGCTGCAGGCACGGGCCGCCCCCCCTCCCCACTCCCCCCAGCGAAGTGACTGCGCGGCTGGTCTCTCTCAACACAGAGACCAGCCGCTCCGATCTCCGGCGGCTGCTCTCCTCTGACAGGAGGAGGAGGAGGGAGGGGGGACAGGCTCTAGCAATGTAAAGCACAGCGGCGCCGGCGCGGCCGCTCCGTGGCGGTGAGCTGCTGCGGACAGAGCTACTTCTGGACACCGAGGGGAGGAGGAGGAGGGAAGGGAGCACTCTGGCGCTTCAGCGCCCCCACCTCTCTGGCGCCTGGGTGCACTTCACCCCGTGCACCCGCCTGGGACCGGCCCTGCATGGGTCCTTGACTTTGCTGATGGCTCATTAGGTCAGCTGTGAAGGACAAAGTTTTTCTCTGCATACAGTGTAAAAAGGAGTGGCAGTAACTGTTAACTTTGGCTTGCATGCAGGACCATGAAGATTCCTCTCTCTCCTGGGGGGTTCAAAACAGTATCACTGGATACAAGGGCAGCCAATCTCTGGCAGCAGTCCTGAACACAGCAACAGCCACCCCAAATGGAGAAGATGTCCCGGATGCAGACTTTCTTCTTTATCTTTGGAAGAACACTGAGCCTTGCAGCCCCACAGCAACATAAACTCTGAACACCACAACTTCAGCAGGATCCCACACAAGCAAGGCACAGGTAACCATGGGACATAGTCCTCCAACCACAGCATTGTAGGTCCTTTTGCTCCAGGGCATGGCTATGTGCAAACACAGCAGTCACTAGGGCAGCAGCAATCTCAGGGCAGGTGCAGTGGTTCAGCCTCCCTGGCTCTTCAGATAAAACTGCCCTCAGAACAGCACAGACTTTTTCAGTCTCTTCTCTCCTCCAGCACTGCCCACCACCAGGGTCATGTCAACCCTAAAGACTACATGCCTATCAGCCCCCTGCAGCTCCTTAATTTGGTGGGTGGATTGTTCTTCTTCAGACTGCAACTGCAGCCTACCAAAGCTCCTCTCTCCTCCGATGGTATGTGGCATCTCCATTGGCCACAGCTACAGCCTGTGTAATCATCTATCACCCATACTAGGCCACATGCCTTCAACATTGGGAACTTATCTTGTCAGGCCTCCATCCCTTGACCCCCCCCCACCCCCTCAACATTGCAAATCTCACTCCAGTCACAAATAGCAGCTCCCTGGCTAGCAGCCCAACATCAAAAACCAGCGGGGGATACGGGCTGACACCATTGCCTTCATATTGTCACGACCATGTGTGGTCAATGGTGTCATCTCGGGATCCCCTGGACACTTTGTTTACAAACAGAAGTCAGCGTGGAAGGAACGGTAATTTAGCGGCAATTTTTTTTTTTTTTATGTTACTTTTGCAAGAGTACATCCCACAGATGCACAACTTCATGTGCAGATTTAAGGCACCCCCCAAGCATGTTATTTAAAGTATTTGTTTATTTCTATTGTTGTTAAACAGAAATTTTTTTAATTGTTTTTGCATTGTCCCCCTTGGCAGTTTCCAGCACCCATGTCCCTTTTTTACCAAAGGCTACCAAATTGGTCTTCAAAATGGCCAGAAAAAAAAAAGCCAAAATTCAACTTCTATAGACTTCAGTGGGATTCAGGCGCTATGTTCAGCATTTGTGGATTTCAAGCTGGAATTAGTGAACCCTCCCATGATCCAAACCCAGGCCAGTTCACTCACCACTAGTTCTTTTTTAAAAAAAATAAAAAAATATAGGTGCCTTGGGTAAATTGGAGCATGTTGTAACTCATCAAGCTGTTATTACTCATCTTTTCACTCCTGCAAGTTTAAAGAGGAACTGCAGTCAGCTCATATCATTTGTAATAAAAACATCTTTGCCATTTTGAAGCTTCCCTCCAACCACTTTGCATATTATTTTATATATACGGTGAGTCTGTACTTGCCAAATATGCTGCAGAAATCTCCCTCCACTGAGTCTGGCTGCAGCCATTTTAACTGTGGGCAGATGAAGCTGCTGCCTGTTCACTTCCTGGATTTACACAGATACACAGAGGCACACCTCCAGCTCTGCAGCTTCCATTGGCCCTCTTATGACTCATCCCCCCCCCTCCATTCCTGGCAAACTCTCACGAGAGTGAGAGAGAGAGATGTGCATGATGTCATAAGCCTAGGCTAATGACCAGACAAGAAACAGGAAGTGGGCTGTATAAGGGATTTACTGGCAGAAAAAAATGTTTTACTATCCAAAGTTAAAACAACAACAAGGGCAGAAGATTTAATAGATGGAAAAATGAAAAGATGACTGAAGTTCCACTTTACCTATAGGCTGCATTTCCACCATATCGCCACAAGATGGCACCATTTAATTTCTACTTTTTTTTACCCTATTGCGGCCTAAACAATTTTCCCTCTTAATTTTTTTCTCCACAACACACACTAAAATGCCTAATATTGACTTGAAAATGTATTAATGGTCCCCAAAGTTATATTGTTTCTAAAGTTAGCGGACCTATAGAATAAATAATATACTTGTCTTCATTTTTTATGTTGCACCCACAGTGTAATGATGCATAACATTGACATCATGTTATGACCAGGGGCGGACTGACAACTCATGGGGCCCCCGGGCAATAGGAGATTATGGGGCCCCCGGGCAATAGGAGAAGATTATGGGGCCCCCGGGCAATAGGAGATTATGGGGCCCCCAGGCAATAGGAGAAGATTATGGGGCCCCCAGGCAATAGATTATGGGGCCACACAGTATACACACACACACATACAGTATACAGACACACAATATATACACACAGTATACACACACAGAATACACATACACACACTGAAAAGGTACTGGAGACCCGGGGCAGCTATAATCTTGGGATTTTAAAAAAAACACAGATTTTTACATACTGTCCCTGGTTTTATTGAGGCTGGCAACCCTGATGGGGCCCCCTAGTGACATGGGGTCCTCGGGCAGACTGCCCGAGTGCCCGAATGGTCAGTCCGCCCCTGGTTATGGCCATACATGATTGATGATGTCACCTGGGATCCCCTTGGCCTCTTTATCTACAAACAGAAGCTAGCAAGGAAGGAAGTGTCATTTAGCATTTTTTAACCACTTCAATACCGGACACTTTCACCCCCCTTCCTGCCCAGGCCAGTTTTTAGCTTTTAGCGCTGTCACACTTTGAATGACAATTACTTAATCATGCAGCACTGTACCCCAATTAATTTTTTTATAATTTTTTGAGACAGACCAGGGGGGGGGGCGGTGCATATTTATTATAAACAAAATAATACTGAAAATGTAAAAATACATTTTTTTTGCAAATAAATAATTTTCTTCATAAATTTAAGCTAAAATGTATTCTGCTACATTTCTTTGATAAAAATAACCTACATGAGTGTAAATTATTTACCGTGTTTCCTCGAAAATAAGACCTAGCGTGATTGTCGGTGATGGCTGCAATATAAGCCCTACCCCCCAAATAAGCCCTAGTTAAAGTCCTTGTAGGTCTTATTTTCAGGGTAGGGCTTATTTTGGGGGAAACAGGGTAGGGCTTATTTGGGGGGTAGGGCTTATATTGCAGCCATCAGTGACAATCACGCTAGGTCTTATTTTTGGGGAAACAGGGTAGTCTGTGTGAAAGTTATAGTGTCTACAAACTATGTTTTATATCTGAATATTGAGCAATCTAATTTCTTGAGGCCATAAAATGCTAGGACAGTACAAATATCCCCCAAGTGACCCCTTTTTGGAAAGAAGACACCCCAAGGTATTTAGTAAGAGGCATGGCAAGTTTTTTGAAGTTGTAATTTTCTATCAATAATTTTTGAAAAATTAAGAAAATAAATAATTTTTTTTTTTACATACTGTCACCAGAGCAGTACAGTGTCACCATATGACTGGTGTGGTTGTGATCAGGGACACTGACTAGTGACAGTATGTAAAAATAAATAATAATAATTTATTTCAATTTTTTAAACCTTGTTTTCTTTTCTTTTCTTTTTTTTTTTTTACAATTGTTTGCTTTTTTGTAATTGTTGTTTTTTTGTTACATACTGTGACCAGAGCAGTGCAGTGTTACTATAGCGACTCTGCACTATTTTTGCTTATAACAGTGATGATCACTGTTATAAGCAATCATTTTTATGAATGCAATTTATTCATAGCCATTGTGTACTATTGGGATAGCTGTGATTGGCTACAGCTGTCACATGGTACAGTGCACTGTGTTTGGCCCTGTCTCTACTATGTGATGACTGAGAACAATCCTAGAGATCACAAAACTGCACAATGAATGGCTGTAAATGAAAGCCATTTGATGTGCACAGCTGTCATGTGATCACTGTGATTGGTCACAGTGATCACATGATACCAGGGCCAGCCTGGTACACCTATCTGTCGGGCACAGATCGCACCACTGCACGGCTGCCAGAGTGTACAGGAGGCGCACGACTGGGAGGACATCATATGACCTCCTCCTGGAACCAGGAAAGGCCCCATTCACATGGGGTCAGGGTGTACCTAAGCATGCCCATGCAAAGGGCCGTGTTTGCCCACATAGAATGCACTGGTGTTCCTCTCATCCCATTGATGTCTATTGGGACACAGTGGCTCCATGGACACAGCCACTGCTGACAATGTGACATCTGTGCAGGTAGGTGTGTGTCCCTGGACACAGACAGTGTGGGTTCAGGGATTCACACCCACATGAATGTCACATTGGGAGCAGCAGCTGTGTCCATGCAGTCACTGTTTCCCAATAGACATCAATGGGATTGCCAGCACTGGGATATGTGGAACACTTGTACGTCTTGTACAAATACAGCTCTTCGCACAGGTCTATGCTTAACTACATGCATGCAAAAGAGGCCTTAGGCACCCCCAAGTATGATTTTTAAAGGAATTGTCTATTTTAATGTTACCCTTAAAACCGCCTTAAAAGACCTGCTCCCCGCTGAATGATGTTTTTTAAAACATTTTTTGCGTACTATGAACATATCGCCACTAGATGGAGCTGTGTAACTTATAACTAATAACCTCTGGATATGGCTGCCTAAACAATTTTCTCTCTATTTTCCCACACACACTAAAATGCCTAACATGAACTTTTTTTTTTTTTAAAGTTCCCCAAAGCTGTGTAGTTTCCAAAAGCTGAGGACCAATAGAATAAAAATGATATGTCTGTGCTGTAAGAATCCATGCGATTTTAATGTAGGTTGCCACAACACATGTGCTATGCAGTGTGATGCAATTGATTATAAATGGCACCCCAAGAATGTACCATGCATCACCAGTGCGTCACAATATATACCATGTATACCATACCATATATACCATATATATCATATAATATGTTTTTAAAAAAAGGAATCATGCACGTTCTTCCATCTGTTGGGGTGCTCTGGCAGCCTACACATAATGAATGGACTGTGTTACCGCAATGCATGTTACCTCATGGCATATTGCGGGTTAACAGTTACAGTGCATTAACGCATAGCAATAGATTGCTTAAGTGTGAATGAGCCCTAAGAAAACAAATGCAGCCACCAGATCTAAGGACTGGTCATTTGCAATATAGAACATATTAGTTCTTGGGTTTAGATACAATATAAAGCATTCCTGATGTTGGTGTATAGGATGGTGTGATCACATTGTTGCATTATTGGTCCAGTGAATAACAATGGAAGAGTCGTGTGATTGGTCCTCCCCAGCGGCAGTCTGCGGGTTCTCGTGAGTGTAATGGACGGGGTCAGGTTATTGGATAACCAGCGGAATGTCCGGTATCTGCATTCGATCAGCATTCCGCCATTATCTGCTCCGTGCCTGACCCGGGACGGGCCCTGCGCTGCTTCCACTCACATATACACCTCATTATTATCACACATCATACCTGTCCACAATTACTGGGTGATTGTCTGATATAATGATATGATGATTGTCTGATATAATATGATATGATAAATGTCTGATATAATGATATGATGATTGTCTGATATAATGATATGATGATTGTCTGATATAATATGATATGATGATTGTCTGATATAATGATATGATAAATGTCTGATATAATGATATGATGATTGTTTGATATAATATGATATGATGATTGTCTGATATAATGATATGATAAATGTCTGATATAATGATATGATAAATGTCTGATATAATGATATGATGATTGTCTGATATAATGATATGATGATTGTCTGATATAATGATATGATAAATGTCTGATATAATGGTATGATGATTGTCTGATATAATGATATGATGATTGTCTGATATAATGATATGATGATTGTCTGATATAATATGATATGATGATTGTCTGATATAATATGATATGGTGATTGTCTGATATAATGATATGATGATTGTCTGATATAATATGATATGATGATTGTCTGATATAATATGATATGATGATTGTCTGATATAATATGATATGATGATTGTCTGATATAATGATATGATGATTGTCTGATATAATGATATGATAAATGTCTGATATAATGATATGATAAATGTCTGATATAATGATATGATGATTGTCTGATATAATGATATGATGATTGTCTGATATAATGATATGATGATTGTCTGATATAATGATATGATGATTGTCTGATATAATGATATGATGATTGTCTGATATAATGATATGATGATTGTCTGATATGATGATTGTCCGATATAATATGATATGATGATTGTCTGATATAATGATATGATGATTGTCTGATATAATGATATGATGATTGTTTGATATACAGTGCCTTGCAAAAGTATTCACCCCCCTTGGCTTTTTACCTATTTTGTTACATTACAGCTTTTAGTTCATTTTTTTTTTTTTTATATGAATTATATGTGATGGATCAGAACACAATAGTCTAAGTTGGTGAAGTAAAATTAGAAAAATATATACATAAAACTATTTTTTTTAGAAATAAAAAACTGATAATTGGCATATACGTATGTATTCACCCCCCTTTGTTATGGAGCCCATAATAAGCTCTGGTGCAACCAATTACCTTCAGAAGTCACATAATTAGTGAAATGATGTCCACTTGTGTGCAATCTAAGTGTCACATGATCTGTCATTACATAGACACACCTTTTTTGAAAGGCCCCAGAGGCTGCAACACCTAAGCAAGAGGCACCACAAACCAAACACTGCCATGAAGACCAAGGAACTCTCCAAACAAGTAAGGGACAATGTTGTTGAGAAGTACAAGTCAGGGTTAGCTTATAAAAAAAAATATCCAAATCTTTGATGATCCCTAGGAGCACCATCAAATCTATCATAACCAAATGGAAAGAACATGGCACAACAGCAAACCTGCCAAGAGACGGCCGCACACCAAAACTCACAGACCGGGCAAGGAGGGCATTAATCAGAGAGGCAGCACAGAGACCTAAGGTAACCCTGGAGGAGCTGCAGAGTACCACAGCAGAGACCGGAGTATCTGTACATAGGACGACAATAAGCCGTACTCTCCATAGAGTTGGGCTTTATGGCAGAGTGGCCAGAAGAAAGACATTACTTTCAGCAAAAAACAAAATGGCACGTTTTGAGTTTGCGAAAAGGCATGTGGGAGACTCCCAAAATGTATGAAGGAAGGTGCTCTGGTCTGATGAGACTAAAATTGAACTTTTTGGCCATCAAAGAAAACGCTGGCGCAATGATATGATGATTGTCTGATATAATGATATGATGATTGTCCGATATAATGATATGATTGTCTGATATAATGATATGATGATTGCCTGATATAACCCCGGGAGAGGGGACTAGATCACCACTGCTGAGAGTGCACACTGCCCTCTAACTGGTTGGTAATGATCAGTAAATGTAATAATGGAAAGGGGCTGCTGATTTTTCCTGTTATAGAAGGGCAGCCTTATATGAAGCCCCTGTGACCATTGTGTCACCTACCCACTACACCATATTGTGTCTATGCCTACCTACAGTGCCTTGAAACAGTATTCATACCCCTTGAAATTTTCCACATTTTGTCATGTTACAACCAAAAACGTAAATGTATTTTATTGGGATTTTATGTGATAAACCAACACAAAGTGGCACATGATTGTGAAGGGGAAGGAAAATGATAAATTGTATTAAATTGTATTAATATTTTATAAATATGTGAAAAGTGTGGGGTACATTTGTATGGCGCCCCCCGGAGTCAATACTTTGTAGAACCACCTTTCACTGCAATTACAGCTGCAAGTCTTTTTGGGGATGTCTCTACCAGCTTTGCACATCTAGAGAGGGACATTTTTGCCCATTCTTCTTCAAAATAGCTCAAGCTCTGTCAGATTGGATGTGGTAAGACTTGAAAATTGCTGTTCACAGATGCTCTCCTCTCCATTGAGCTATTTTGCAAAGAAGAATGGGCAAAAATGTCCCTCTCTAGATGTGCAAAGCTGGTAGAGACATCCCCAAAAAAGACTTGCAGCTGTAATTGCAGAGAAAGGGGGTTCTACAAAGTATTGACTCAGGGGGGCCCCATACAAATGTACCCCACACTTTTCAAGGCACCATACTACCCTATATTGTGTGAATGCCTACCCACTACATTATATTGATTGTGTATATTTGTCCATGCCTTCCTACTACACTATATTGTGATACTCTGCAGGCGTTACTTATCACCAGTAGAGTAATATCAGGTTTCCTGCCCCAGATGACATGGCTGTGATGTGTAACAGAGTTGTGTAAATCTCTGGACTGGATGGCCAGAAATTCCAGTTTTTTGGAGTAGGTAAAGAAGGCCTGATATACACATTTAAGTTTTTTTTTAAGTGTTGGATAGAATGGAGTGGGGTTAGAATACCTGTCAGGTTTTTATTGCTGTCTGTGTCCCTTCTAGGGAGATTCATCCTCTGTTTGTCCTGTTTACCATTATCATAAAAACTGAAAATAAAAGAAATGCCTACATTTTGAGTTGTCCCCAGAACAGGCAGCAAACCAACGCCACCCCCTTCCCCTTGCTGGAGACGGCCATGAAGGCGGGGAACACCGGGTACACCAGTAACTGTGTTGGACTTACCGGTGAACTTGGCCACGCTGTCCACATATCCTCGCCGGTGCTGTAGGATGAAGTACCGATTGGACTAGTGTGTTTAGCAAGGTCTCCGACCTCCTTTAGTCTGATGAGAACCTCCAGGGCCAGAGATAGCGGACATCCTTCTGTATGTGGTGGGTTTTGAGGCATAGTGGGTGCAAGATGAAGATAAAGTTATTGGGCGCCAGACACTTCTTGAATGCAAAAGAGATGTTTATTTCAAACTTAGAGGGTTAGGACCAGGACACCCTTGAGTAGTTCAATTAGCAGACTCTGAGTCTTCAATAGGAGGACAGCCGTGTAGGGAATGACCTCCAGCAAGAAGCCACATCTGCACGTGCAGGAATGCTGTCTCCTATGGCAACAGTCTTTAACAGTTCCTAACACAAAGCGTTATGCCCCGTACACACGGTCGGATTTTCCAACGGAAAATGTGTGATAGGACCTTGTTGTCGGAAATTCCGACCGTGTGTGGGCTCCATCACACATTTTCCATCGGATTTTCTGACACACAAAGTTTGAGAGCAGGCTATAAAATTTTCCGACAACAAAATCCGTTGTCGGAATTTCCGATCGTGTGTACACAAATCCGACGCACAAAGTGCCACGCATGCTCAGAATAAATAAAGAGATGAAAGCTATTGGCTACTGCCCCGTTTATAGTCCCGACGTACGTGTTTTACATCACCGCGTTCAGAACGATCGGATTTTCCGACAACTTTGTGTGACCGTGTGTATGCAAGACAAGTTTGAGCCAACATCCGTCGGAAAAAATCCTAGGATTTTGTTGTCGGAATGTCCGATCAATGTCCGATCGTGTGTATGGGGCATAAGAGGGGAAATATTCCAATAGGGGACACTAGCCCTATTGGAATACCATCGATTCCGTCACTTTGGAGGAATTTCCTCCCACTTCCTGTTTTGGCTACGGGACAGGAAACGAAGGGAAATCTTCCGCAAAACTCCAAAAGGAAAAAAAAAGTTTTTCCTTTAGTTCTACTTTAACCACTTCCAGACCGCCGCACGCCGATGTACATTCTAACTTTGACGGAGGATATCGTGGTTATGGCAGCAGCTAGCTGCCATAACCATGGTATCCTCGTGTTCGGCCGGCGGTCTGGTTTCTGATAAGAGTGGTCTCTACGGCGGATTCGCCGCAAGATCACTTTTATCGGTGGCAGGAGAGGGACCCCCCCCCGCCGCACTCCGGTGCCCTCCGCCGCTTACCAGATCCATCTGCAGCGGCGATCGGATTTTCAACCTTGCTGGCATGGAGACGAGTGAGAGGAAGATGGCCCCCCACCCGTCTCCATAACAATGCAGGGTGGAAGCGACGTCAAAATGTCACTTCCGCCCACAGCTCTTATAGGGCCATTTTTTTCCAATTTTTTTTTTTTGAAATGCCAATTTTTTTTTTAATTGCATTTTAGTGTAAATATGAGATCTGAGGTCTTTTTGACCCCACATCTCATATTTAAGAGGTCCTGTCATGCTTTTTTCCATTACGGGATGTTTACATTCCTTGTAATAGGAATAAAAGTGACACAATTTTTTTTTTATAAACAGTGTAAAAATAAAAGGTAAAATAAATAATAATAAAAATTTTTTTTAAATGCGCCCCGTCCCGCCGAGCTCGTGCGCAGACGCG
Organism: Lithobates clamitans; assembly: GCA_037952925.1. NCBI lineage: Eukaryota > Metazoa > Chordata > Amphibia > Anura > Ranidae > Lithobates > Lithobates clamitans. Next base: position 278,026 of record JBBGZY010002167.1, read on the forward strand.
AACGCATAGGTGAGTAGCGCCCGCATATGAAAACGGTATTCAAACCACACATGTGAGGTATCGCCGCGATTGGTAGAGTGAGAGCAATAATTCTAGCCCTAGACCTCCTCTGTAACTTAAAACATGCAACCTGTAGAATTTTTTAAACGCCTCTGGAGATTTTTAAGGGTAAAAGTTTGTCGCCATTCCACGAGCTGGCGCAATTTTGAAGCGTGACATGTTGGGTATCAATTTACTTGGCGTAACATTATCTTTCACAATATAAAAGAAAATGGTCTAACGTTACTGTTTTTAATTCAAAAAATTTATTTTTTCCATCAAAAGTGCACTTGTAAGACCGCTGCGCAAATACAGTGTGACAGAAAGTATTGCAACGACCGCCATTTTATTCTCTAGGGTGTTAGAAAAACAAATGTATAATGTTTGGGGGTTCTAAGTAATTTTCCAGCAAAAAAAAAACTGTTTTTAATCTATAAACAACACATCTCAAAAAAAGGATCGGTCCTTAAAGAGGAGTTCCACCTGAGGTCCAGTAAAAAAAAAAAAAAAAAATAAAAGTCAGCAGCTACAAATACTGCAGCTGCTGACTTTTAATTGGACACTTACCTGTCCCAGGGTCCAGCGATGTGGGGGATCGAAGCTCCGCTCGTCTCCCCCTCTGTTCAGCGGCGCCGGCATTGCAACTGTGGGCGCCGTGCTTCACAGCCTGGCACCCACTGCGCATGCGCGAGCGGCGCTGAGCGCCGTGATTGGCCGCTCAGTCACCTGGGACCTGTAATGGGTCCCAGATGATTGACAGGAGGGAGGGAGCAGAGCTGAGCCCTTCCTGTGCTGAGGGGGAAGTGATGTCACCAGCCCAGGCACTGGAAGAGGCAGACTACGGGGGACCACCTAGCAACTGGCATTTAGATGTAAGTAAAAAAAAAAAAAAATCCAAATTTTTTTTGTATTTTTATTTTTTATTTTTCATGTAGTTTTTTTTTTTTTTGGGTGGAACCCCACTTTAAGTGGTTAATCTGTATGTCTAGCTGTTTGGATAAGTAGCTAGATTATGTAGAGCTGAGCTCCAGGCAAAGAGACAGCACTGCAGATTCTGCCTGCCATTAGACTCCATCTGTCTGATTTGAATCCTCCAACAAAGATTTTCATGCGGGAAAAAAGGAAGGAGTCACAGCTCAGGACTTCTGTATAGACTGTTTCCCAACGAAAGCTATGTAGAACCTGGAAAATATAAAAAAAGAGCCTAACGCTCCACCTGCTGGCTGAAAGTGATAATGCATTATATGCAATGTTCCAAATTTACCAGGCTAATGATATAGGGGAAAAATTGTTTTGGAACATTGTTTTGTTTTAGGAATATGAACAGAATCAGGATTTTTTTTTTTCAGTGTTATATGAAATAAAACACAAACACAAAGTCTCTTTGTATGTGCTTGTCCCTTGCTCATCTTGTGGGCCAGTGATACCCTAGGGAGCTTACGGGACATGCACATCCAAAGAGACACCATGACTGCCTTTATTATTATAACTCAGCATACAGAACGCCCTGGCTCTGTAGAATACCTTATAATGAAATAGAAGGACATTTGTCCAGCGAGGACCTCCATGGACAGCAGAATAAAGGAGAAAGGTGAAAGGTCACAGTTGCCGACTTGCTTGACCTCCCCAGATCTATTAAATCAGATACAGTTAAGTAACAAATTATTCCTGAGATGGCGCAAGAAATTTATGTGACCGGTGATGCACATTCTTCTGTATCTGAAATCTTTATTGGTTGCTACAGTCTATTATCTAGAATATTACTCAGAATAATAAGGCAATGATTGCCTAGCTCGGCCCGATAACATCGGGTATTTGGCATCCACTCTTATTGATCTGGTTTTGTTCTATTGTTTATTAAAGTTTCTCACATTTGTTGTAGGTACATTCTTAAGTGGCTGCTTAGTTTGATGACAAATTGTCACCAGTAAAAAGTTGATTGTTTTTTTTTTTAAATGCTGCTTTATGCATTAACCAGGTCCATCTTTAATGCGGGGCAAATGGGGCAGCTGCTCCGGGCCCAGTCATTGTTGTGGAGCCCAAAGCAGCTGCCCCTTGAGCCTGTGTTGCCTGCAAATAGTTGATAAGTGAATTCAGGCGGGCCCAAGAAAATATTTGCAGAGGGTCCAATCAATATCAATCTATATCACTTCAATTCAATATCCAATCACTTGCCGCCCAAGGTACCTAAATAGATGTCTTTGGGTTGCAGTGGTTATACTGGGATGATGCCTGCACCTACAGGCATCATCCCAGCATCACGCTTTGCAGCCGGCGATTTCTCTTTTTTTCAGAAGTGATCTGAGTGGCTAATTAGCCTCTCAATCACTTCTGCAGGTCGCGGAAGGGGGTCCCCGCCGCCGCCGCTTCTCACGGGCTCTCCTGTCCCATCGCGGAGATCAGAAGCGATGCGGCCAGCGGCGATGGCTGCCCTGTACAAAGAGAAGAGGAACTGATGTCGTTCCCCTCCCTCTGTAGCCCTTGAAACCGGGAGCGATAAATAGTTTGTCACTTCCGGTTCCGCCTCTTTGTTTACCTGGCCACCAGCGGCCAGAGAAGCAGGCGATTAGACCGATCTGTGTCTGATTGTCTACATGGGGGGCCAGAGGAGAGATTTGGGGTCTAAATCTCTCCATAAAAAGGACCTGTCACGGCCCATGCTGTCTCAGGGGATGTTGTTAATCCCTTGTGATAGCAATAAAGTTAGTACAAAAAAAAAAGTGTAAAAAAAAAAAAAAAAGTTTATATAAAATAACTAAAAAAAAAATGTAAAAAAAATTAAAGCGCCCCCCGTCCCACTGTGCTTACGCACAAATGCGAACGCCTACGTTACTCTCGCACGCAAACGTAAAAGGATGATCAAACCACACATATGAGGTATTGTCGCGAACATCAGAGCGAGAGCAATAATTCTAGCCCCAGACCTCCTGTGCAACTCTAAACTAGTAACCTGTAAAGATGTTTAGCTTCTTGCCTGCTGGGAACTTACATCCCCTTCCTGCCCGGGCCAGTTTTCAGCTTTTAATGCTGTTGCACTTTGAATGACAATTGCGCCGTTATGCAACACTATATCTAAACGAAATTTTTATATTTTTTTCACACAAATTGAGCTTTCTTTTGATGGTATTTAATCACCACAGTTTTTTTTTGCTTTTTGCTAAAGAAACAAAAAAAGACCAAAAATGTAAAAATCTAATTTTTCCCCATAATTCATTATAACATTTTGCAAACAGGTAATTTTTCTCCTTCACTGATGTGCGCTGATGAGGTGGCAATGATGGGGCAACACTGATGGGCCCTGATAGACATTGATGAGGTGGCAATGATGATACGGCACTGATGGGCACTGATGAGGCTGCACTGTTGGGCACTGTTGAGGCGGAACTGGTGGGCACTGATAAGTGGCACTGATGGGCACTGAGAGGTGGCACTGATAGGCGGCACTCAGAGGTGGCACTGATAGGCAGCACTGATAGGTGGCACTGATTGGCAATGATAGGAGGCACTGTTTGGGGTGGAGGAACTTGACTGACCTGCACAGAGTTCTGACCTAAACCCAGTAGAACACCTTTGGGATGAATTAGAGTGGAGACTGTGAGCCAGGCCTTCTCATCCAACATCAGTGTCGGACCTCACAAATGCGCTTCTGAAATAATGGTGAAACATTCCCATAGACACACTCCTAAACCTTGTGGACAGCCTTCCCAGAAGAGTTGAAGCTGTTATAGCTGCAAAGGGTGAGCCAACTCAATATTGTACCCTACGGACTAAGACTGGGATGCCATTATAGTTCATGTGCGTGTAAAGGCAGGTGTCCCAATACTTTCGACAATATAGTGTATATATAGTTCATCTGCTTTTTTTTTTTGCCTGGAGTTTGAGTCATGCATTTTAGTTGATCTTTTATTGAATGATGTTGTATTCATATCCTTGTAGACCCCTTGCCCGGATTTCATCTTTAAGGAGGTGTAGGGTGGAAGCTAGTAGAATTTAGTTTGCTGAAGTAATCAATAACCATTTTTTTGCTAACTATTTTAACCATTTTTTCAACCTTTGTTGCATATCAGCATTGCTGATCTCCTGCAGGCTCTTTGCAGTTGGCTGCATAGCCTTGTCATTATAAGTTTTCTGATGGTGATAACAGTTGACTATACCTGAGTATTGTTCCTTAAAATGGCTCATTACATTCTCCAAAGGAATCCCATTTGACAGGATGACAACACAGGAGCACAGTCAGACAAATACAGATCGTTGTCACCCTATAACCTGGAAGTGCCTGAATTAGGAAATTCATGGCAGGATCACCACGGATTTCTTTAATGGAAGCTGCAGATTTAAAAACATATATATATATTTTTTTTAAAACATGGTAAAGCTTATATGAGATTTCAGTGATTGGGTTTGTATCTACTTTAATACCTCTGTTGTGGGTTCATATAGTCATATCAGCAGGAATGGAGAATATTCTACAGCTAAATATATAAAGTAGGCGAGAGATGAAGGACAATATTCCTGGAATCCAGAACTCCGAGGTCGTGTCCCAGGTCCATGTCATGTGATCAGGGCTCTCCAGGAACTCTGATCAGACCACAACGTCTCTGGTTACCCCTGTGAGTGACATCAGCAGGTGATCAGAACGGGGTCATCTCTCTAGTGGCACCTCCTTCACTTCACACAGAGGGAACTAATAAAGGAATTCCGCAATGCAATATTATTGGCTGCACACTTTAGGTTTCCAGTATCAAGTTTACCTGAAATAAATGTTTGACGTCACATTTTTACATGTTCCTGCTTATGTGGTATCACAGTTTATTTTACTCTATAGATCGTAAATTCTGCCTCTAGAAGTTTTACCCATAGGTCTACCGAAGAGCCCGTGGCCATTCTAAAAGAAGTTTAAACAGTCATAATTCTTTGTTTAAAAGTCAGAATTATGAGATTATTATATCAGAATTTTTAGTTTCGAAGACTGAGTTTAACGACAGAGTTCTAACTTTGAAACTCAGAATTCTGACATCCGAAAAGTCCTAATTCTTTGTTTAAAAGTCAAAATTCTGACATTAATAAGTCAAAATTCTGACATTAATAAGTCAGAATTCTGAGTTTCAAAGTCTGAGTTTCAAAGTCTGAGTTTCAAAGTCTGAGTTTCAAAGTCTGAGATTCAAAGTCTGAGATTCAAAGTCTGAGTTTCAAAGTCAGAATTCTGGGATTCGAAGTCGGAATTCTGAGGTTAAAATGAGAATTCTGAGATTGACCCTCAGATTTCTCATCTCAGAATCCTGATTCTAACCTCAGAATTTTGACTTTGAAAGGCAGAATTCTAACTTTGAAACTAAGAATTTTGACACCCAAAAAGCCCTGGGGCAATCCTAAATTTAAACAAAGTCATAATTCTTTCTTTAAAAGTCAAAATTCTGAGATTAAGTCAGAATTCTGAGTTTCAAAGTCTGAGTTTCAAAGGCTGAGTTTCAAAGTCCGAGTTTCAAAGTCAGAATTCTGGGATTCGGAGTCGGAATTCTGAGGTTAAAATGAGAATTCTGAGATTGACCCCTCATATTTCCCATCTCAGAATCCTGATTCTAACCTCAGAATTCTGACTTTGAAACTCAGAATTTTGACATCCGGAGAGTCCTGGGGCCATCCTAAATTTAAACAAAGTCATAATTCTTTGTTTAAAAGTCAGATTTATGTGATCAAGAGTCAGAAACCTGCAATTAAAAATCAGAATTCTGATTTTCAAAGTCAGACTTTCAACCCCTTCCCTCTGACAGAACACATATAAGCGGCCTCACTGGACTGGGTATTTTTCTATGGGGCCGTATATATGTGTATCTGTCTTTGTGCTGGTAGCGTGCTGCACAGCGCACTCCCAGCACAGAGACCGGGCTCTCAACCAGAGCACTGGGTCCCGTACTAATGATCGGTTCCCGGAACTCCCGATTCCAGATCACCTGACCTCTGTGATAGCCTCTGATTGGCTATCACAGTGAGCAAGCACTGTGAAGCCCACCTCTGTGCTTTCTCTCTCAATGAATGGAGGGGAGAGATGCATTGTATCCCTCTCTCTCCTTGCAGGGAAAAAGAAAAATGTAAAATAAAATAAAAAATAAAGAAAAAATACCTAGATCAAGGTCTAGGCCAGTGCCAGGATTAGTGTTTGGGTCAAGATCAGGGTCAGTATAATTTGGGCAGGATTAAAAAAAAACAAAACATTTTTTACATTAGTATCAGTGTCAGTTAGTGTTGGTGTGTTTTATGTAGGTTAAAAAAATAAAAAAACAAAATGCGCACTATTGTTTCTGGGTTGGGCTACGGGTACAAAAAACAACTAACATACACATATGTGATATCTTTGATATCTTTATCTTTGCAATCGATTGGAGCAGGAGAATATATCTGTGTTGTTTTTTGGTGGTCGTTTATGGTAGTAGCAAGTAATATAGATCTAAATTTAAAAAAATTGATGGGCCAGTTTTCCCTTGATAATAAAAAAATGAGGAGATATCCAAAACCATTTACCACCCAATTTGTCCTGAAAAAAAGGCGGTATAATGCACCTGGATGTGTACAGTTTTACTAACACATGTCAAAGTTGCAAAATTGTGCTGAGGCATTAACATTTGTTTTACCCTCCGTTGCGAAGGGGTCAATCTCAGAATTCTCATTTTAACCCAGAAATCCGACTTTGAATGCCAGAATTCCAACTTTAAACCTCAAAATTCCAACTTTACAGAAAAGTAGACACCACGCCGTAACAATCCATAACTAAGTTCCACCAACATCCAGCCCTCTGTCCAATGCTCTCATTGAACAGTGGAGGTTAACCATGAAGTAACGGTAAATCTGGCTTCAGTAACAATTTGAAACGAAATCAGAGCGGGGTAAACGAGAGACTTTTGGTTATTTTTTTAGACTTTTAATTTTGGTTAGACTTTTGATTTTGGTTTGGTAATAGCAGTGTGGCACCCTCTAGTGCTAGAAATGTAGAAAGTTTTTTGTTGTAGTGTAGGTGGCAAATTTATGAAGGCTTGGCTGGCAGCCAAGCCTGTCTCTGTTTGTTTCCTGGATTGGGCAGAAATCCAGGGAGAGCTGAATGAATCACAGGCAACGTCACTGAGACCTCAACCCTACTTCTCGAATGTTCTGGTGCCTTCTAGAAGAATTGGAGGGGAGGTAAGGTGGAGCTGCCTGGAGTATTCTGAGGGCCCTGACCAATCCCCTACTTAGATTGGCAGGGGGCAGGCTTCCTCAAATACTCAGGGGTCAGGCCAGCTGGGAAGGAGTTGTTCAGGTGGAAGATGGAGGTGGAGCGTTTGGCTGGCGTGGCCTTTGAGGGAGCTCCCCAATCGGGGGGGGGGCTTGGGCCTGGGCTCGGGTGTGAAGGGAACCTTCCTAAAACCACAGAGGTGTCCTGGCCAGGAGTTACTGGGAGCAAAGAGGACAGTGGGAGAACACTGCCAGGCAAGTCTCCAGGAGGAACAAGGAACACGCAGCCAAGAGGGCTGGTGAGTGACACACAGTCAGGAGGACAGGGAGGCACGCCTGAGACTGAGAGGACTGGGATGGAGCCGTCTGGGATGGGTGCAGAGCCAGTCAAGAGGACTGTGGTGGCATGGGCAGTGGATGGAGGCAGCTGCAGCCAGGAGGGCTGGCAGGGCTGGTACTGGGATCAGTAGCCACATGTAGGACTACTACTATTTTTTCTACACCATAGGGGCCCGCGGTCCCTGCTGACAAAGGGCATTTTGATTTGGGCCTGGCTGAGCTAGCGTCAGGCCTTAAATTCAGTGCTAGCTGGTCCTGGGAGTCATAGTCTGCAAGTAAGTGTATGTGCTGGAGGTGAAGAGAAGAGGTTGTATAAACCGGTGGTGTATATAGTTTTCAGTCCCTAATTTCCTATCTTCAATCAAGTGGGCATTCCATATGCACCCCATCCCCATCCAAGTTATATCCCCTCAATAACACAAAAACAAAAGTACAAGGACGGTTTCTTGACTGAAGTGCGTCTGGAAATTCATTTGCCTGGCTGTGCAGAGTGGGAGGCGGACCACAGTCACCAGAGGCCCCTACGGGGGTACCGCTACAGCGGGTTAATATCTGGTTAGAAAAGGTCATTTATAGCGTCTTGTAGCATTTGCTTTTGGGCAGGAGGTTTCCTTTTAAAAGGTTACAATGGAGGACAAATTGACTTTAGTTTTCTCACAAGGTTAGAGAATATTTTTCTAGTGCAGTACATATGATTTATGATCGAGAAGGACGCTGCCCTATAATTTCATCCTCGTGTATTGCTGCTGGATTTGCCTCTACATGACTAATTATTGGGCACAATTCTCCTAAAAGCACACCAGGCCCACCCTGGCACATCGTTTGCCAAGGAAAACTTACATCACTCCAAGCACTGGTTTCAGCTACCCGCATGGCAGATATCCAACACATATATAATGGCATGGACAGCTATGGCCTTAAAGTGATAGTAAAACGTAATTTTTTTAAATGAATAAAATAACAAACAAGTCATACTCACCTGCTCTGTGTAATGGTTTTGCAAAGAGCACCTCCGATCCTCCTTTTCTGGGGTCCTCCACCGGCGCTCTTGGCTCCTCTTTTTCGGCGAGTGCTCCCCATTAGAAAGCTGCTTTCTATGGGCGCTCATGCAGGCTCACTCCCGAGCTGCCCTGTCTGTGTCTAGTGACACAGGCAGGGCGGCTCGGCCCCACCCAACCCCCTCATCACAGAATTTGATTGACAGCAGTGGAAGCCAAAAAACTAAAAAATTGGTACACTGCTTTATTCAACACCCCATTCATATTTTTTTGTTTTTTAATCCAAAGAAATGTTTAGGACGTGGTAGACCTCCCTCTTGACTACCACATATATTCCCCTTGGTGGGAAAATTAAGGGTGGTAGTCATTAGGCCCTAAATGTTTAAACAATATTTACTGTGTTTGTTTCTTTTTTTTTTTTACCCTGATACATGTTTTTTAATTGTTAATATGACAATAAATACTATAAGACAAATGAAAATGGTAATTTGAAGCCTTATAGTACCTTCAAAGTCCCACTCCCCTTTCTTCCTTTATTCCTTCTTTGAAATATCAGCTTTTTTTTTTCTGGGGCCAAAACCCTGGAAATATCAGCTTAAAGGGTAACTCCACTTTGAAGGGAACAAAATTAGCAAATAAAAAATATATTTATGTAACATTAATAATTGTGGCACACAGGGCTGGGACAAGGGGTGGGCAGGAGGTAGCTGTGGTATCATGCGAAAGGGGAATTGTTTTGGAAAGGGGAATTTTGGTCGACGGCAGGGGGTATGTATTGTTCTAGTTGGGCAAATATGTGGGGGGGGGGGAGTGCTAAGAGAGGTGATTTAGGAAGATTCATGCTGACGGGGGGGGGGGTTGGGGGGAATTTGTGTTGGGATGGGGGTTTTAAAGTTGGGAGAGATGTGTACAAGGAGGGGAAGTTTTAGGGGTAGAGAATCTGTGCTAGAGGAAGTGATTTTTCTTTTTTTTGGGGGGGGGCAAAGATTTGTGTTGAGAGGCGGGGATTTCAGCAGGGGGACGGATTTGTATTGGGAGCAGGGAGTGTACAGAAGGCCCCCCAGAAATGTAATTTCTTATTTTTTCTTTTTATCAGGAAAAACTTTTATTGAAAGCATAGAGATTCCAGAAATACTCACATTGCGGTACAGAACTGGGATGTACAGTACATAAACAAATACAGCATCCAGCATTGCAAAGCTACTTTTGAAGCATTAACCATCTGAAAAGAACATAACATACAGCCCCACCTACTGGCCAAAAATGTCAATTATGTCAATTACGGTAGAGTTACAACATTATGTCGTACCCAAGAAACAGACTTTAGAAATCAACACTAGAAAGACATCCTACCCCAATATCCTATGCATAACCAAATGTACTGGAGCCAACCCTGGTACATCAAGCCAACCTCACCATGACCTGTCAAATTTAGCAGGTCACCCTCAATGCTCATAAATGACTCGTTCATGTCTAAGGCCGTGTACACAAGGGCGGACTTTTTGACCGGCCTGGGCCTGACGGTCTTTCCGACGGACTTTCGACGAACTTCTGACGGACAGTCGAACGAACGGACTTGCCTACACACGATCTCACCAAAGTTTGACGGATTCGTACGTGATGACGTACACCGGACTAAAATAAGGAAGTTGATAGCCAATAGCTGCCCTAGCGTCGGTTTTTGTCCTTTGGACTAGCATACAGACGAGCGGATTTTCCGACCGGACTCGAGTCCGTCGGAAAGATTTGAAGCATGTTCCAAATCCAAAGTCAGGCAGATTTTCGACAGCAAAAGTCCGCTGCAGGTCCGATGGAGCCCACACACGATCGGATTGTCCGACGGATTCGCTCCGTCGGACCAGTCCGGTCGAAAAATGTGTATGCTGCATAAGGGAGAAATGTAATTTCTTGCTTTTGTGATTAACTTACTGATTTTCCCAGAAGTCTGTACTAAGATACGGGTCAGATTTGGGGCATCCCCTGCAACAAAAATGTCATTTTTGGTGAGATACTCCCAAAAGGAAATCACATCTAAAAGGGATGCAGACCATGCCATTTTCCTCATTAGAACCATGAAAGTGCAGCAACTGATTGATAATAATAAAAATCACTCCCATTCACATTCATTTTACACATGGACACAGAGAAACAAACAGATATATAGACGCATAGAGCTATTATATTCCGTGTCCCTGTGATTCAATTGATATCCGTCAGTATGTATAATTTTAGTTTTTAATCGTTTATAATCATGTAACAACCCGTCTACAGTGTATGTATAGATATACAATTTTATGAATTGTACTAGTTATTATAATTGTATTGGATATACACTTATTCATGATTATGCGTTTGTATGGTAATTTATACAATAAACTGATTTCTTTATGCCCACGTGCTTCATTCAAAGTCCCAATCCCCTTTCCCCTCTTTTTTTGTCCATTAAACTCCTGATGAAACAGCAATATGAGATTGCGAAATGCGTTGGGCCAGTCTTCTTTCCATTGTGGAGACAAGACTCGTTTGAGTTGTTCACTTATCTGCTCACTAGTAATTGTATGAATAATGTATATGTACATGGGAAGGCTTAATTGGAAGAGAGGTATAACTCTTTAATATGAACGCTATTCTTTCCATGTTTTTATATGAGTAATGCTTCTACTTTTTCCTGTTTAAAAAAAAAATAATAATTTTTTGTTAACGCTTAAAATAAATACATTTTTTATGAATTTGTTGCATTAAAAATCCATATTATTTACTGTTTTGTATATGTATACCTTTTTGGATCTGTCCTCCCTCCACCACCATGTCCTTTTAAATGGGCGTGGCAGGGTGTGTGTCCAATGCCTACATACTTTTGCTAATAGGTGTCCTTGATTCCCGTCTCAAAAAGTTGGGAGGTATGGTCTAATGTAAGAGGGACTAAAGGGTAAGAGGTAATGTAAGGGGTATTCTGTGGACTCTTGGCGAGAAAAGATCCCTTTACATCAGAGTTCCCCTTTACACCAGAGTCCACAGTATTCCCCCTTTCATCAGACCCCACCCCCCTTAAATCAGGGTTCCCGTTTATATTCCAGAGTCCACAGAGTTCCCCCTTAGGCCCCTTTCACATGGGGCACATCTTTTTTGACGGTTTTGACGGACTCCGCTTTGCTCAGCGGGGATTGATCCGTTGATATCCGATGAACAGGCGGATGACAGGTCCGTCTCCGCTCACTGTGCAGAGCGGACCTATCAGAGCCTCGCTCTCCCCAATGGGGACAGGTGGTCTGTTTGCATCCGATCCCATCCAATCCATCAGACGGATGGAAAATAGGACCACCATCCATCTGGATTTGGCAGACTGGATCGCATAGCGGTGGATGTCAGTGGACATAGATCCGCCTCTCCATATAGAGGGGAATGGAGTGTCCGATCAGGTCCACCTGAAAAACAGACAGGCGGACCTGATCGGACAGTATGTGTGAAAGGGGCCTTTACAGTGTAAGTGGAAATTCTGCAGACTCTGAAGGGGGGCTCTGGGGATTTTGATGTAAAGGGGGGCTCTGTGGACTCTGATGTAAAGGGGGGCTCTGTGGACTCTGATGTAAAGGGGGCTCTGTGGACTTTGATGTAAGGGGGGCTCTGCGGACTCTGATGTAAGGTGGGCTCTGCAGACTTTGATGTAAGGTGGGCTCTGCAGACTTTGATGTAAGGGGGGCTGTGCAGACTCTGATGTAAAGGGGATGTCAGAAACCATGAATCAGACTGAGACAGATGTAAAGTTAAACAAAAATATATTGCAAATTTAAAGTGTATCCTCACAGGGTGACACTGTGGATACACAAATAATAGTGTGCCAACGTCCTAATATCGTTTGGAAGACAAATAGGAAAATGGACTTTATAGGCACACTCATAGAATTTGTAAAAATGAATTTAAGTTTTTAATTGGATAAAGTTAAAATCATGGTTTACAAACACATATTAAAAGAGAAAACATTATAATGTTGAATGACCCCAAAGACTCAAATAACACCTCCAAGATATGTAGATATATATTGATCCAAATTGGTGCAATAATAAAGGTAACCAATAACAGCATCCAATGGAGATAAAATGCGTGGAGTAGTTGAGTCACAATATGAGGTCACACATATCTTGGAGGTGTTATTTGAGTCTTTGGGGTCATTCAACATTATAATGTTTTCTCTTTTAATATGTGTTTGTAAACCATGATTTCAACTTTATCCAATTAAAAACTTCAATCAATTTTTACAAATTCTATGCGTGTGCCTATAAAGTCCATTGTCCTATTTCCAATTTTTCTTCCAGAGAAGTACAGTTAAATCACACTTGTTTAATAATAATTAAAAAAAGGTAAACGTAGTCAAAACATAGCCAGAGTTCAGGAACCGGAACGGATAGTCAGACAAGCCAAAACGTCAGGGAGCCGGAGATGAGCGTTAGTAGAACAACAAGCAAGATCTGGTGCCGGAAGAAATGTCAGTCAAGCAAGTCTTTAACAGGAACACAGGAGAGCGTCTCTAGAGATGTGACCAAGGCGAAGGCAGAGATCATCTGGGCTGGACGGCTTAAGTAGGCAGGACTGAAGAGCAAGTTATCATCAACAGGTGAGTCACTGTGGAGAGATAGGAGCTGGCAATTAGCTGATAGCTGAGCGGCCAGCTTTAAGAAGGAAGGGCTGAGCCCAGCGTTGACAGGGGGGGCTCTGCAGACTTTGATGTAAAGGGGGGCTCTGCAGACTCTGATGTAAGGGGGGACACTTGTGATTAAATCCATATGAGTAGAAATGTTTTTAATCATAAAATATAAAAATACCCCACTTCTTTTTTTTTTTTTTGGAACACAATGCATAATTTTCTTGTGTGTTTGGAAATACAGATGTGAGTAAGGACCAGCTGATCCATGGAACAAGTAGAGACAAAGCTCGCTGGCAGACTCCATTCACATGAAAGCTGACGGTAGCTGCAGTAAACCAGGCTGAGCCAGTTCCATGTCTTCCTGGGGGCGGTGGAGGCTCTGATGGTTGTACATTCCCAGGCATACGGTAGTTGAGGTTAAGCTGCTCTTACAAGTCATTATCACTTTCCTGTCCCATCATGTCTGGATGCTCGCTGGTTTCACTTTAGCTTTGTTTTTCTGACTAGTTCCCTTCATTCTGCAAACACGGGGGGGGGGGGGGGACCAAAAACTATTTATTTTCAATTTTACACATTGGACAAGCCTGGAAGTTTCTGGAGGCGTTTACAATGAAACTGGTTTCAACATGAGCTCTAAGAAAACTGCTAAATACACCAATGAAATGCCAAAGATTTTTCTGTCTATCCAGGCCTGAGATGTACACAGCTCTGCCACACAGACCAGCCTTGTCTAGCAAGACAGGAGGCCTGATTTTGTCTCTGTTGTAGTTAAAGTGGTTGTAAACTCTGAAAAAAAAACAAAAAAACCCAAAAAGGCATAATGACTTACCTTAGACCCTGAGTTATTTCTGGGTTCGCGGGCTCCGGCCCTGCGATTGGCTGGAGCCGCGGTGACGTCACTCCCGCGCGTGCGCACGGGAGCCGCCGGTCATGGCACGGCTACTGAAGAAACGGCACGAGCGGGTCGTTTCTTCAGTGCGCATGCACCGATGACATTGGCACATGCAAATACAGTGAATATCTCCTAAACTGTGCAAATTTAGGAGATATTCATGGTGCCTACAGGTAAGCCTTATTATAGGCTTACCTTTTATGGAATAAAAGTGGTGTAACAGGGTTTACAACCACTTTAATGTAGAACTATAGGCAAAACGTTTTTTTCATTTTGGATTGAGTAAGGGAGGGTTTTACTTCCTGTCAGATTTTTATTTGCCGTCTGTGTCCCATTGGGGGGGGATTTCCCTTTACTTCCTGTCCCATAGCCAAACAGGAAGTGAGAGGAAATCCCTGCAAATTAAGGAAATCTCTTGGGGACCCCGAGGTCTCCAGAACTAGTTTCCCCATTGGAAGATTTCCCCTCTATTACTTTTCTGGGGGCAACCCAAAATGTGGGATTTTCTTTTACTTTCAATGATAATGGTAAACATGAGAAATAAAGAGGGGGATTCTCCCTATCAGGGACATAGACAGTCCATCAAGTCCAACCTATGTGTGTGATTATAGGTCAGTATTACATTGTATATCCCTGTATGTTGCGGTCGTTCAGGTGCTTATCTAATAGTTTCTTGAAACTATCAATGCCCCCCGCTGAGACCACTGCCTGTGGAAGGGAATTCCACATCCTTGCCGCTCTTACAGTAAAGAACCCTCTACGTAGTTTAAGGTTAAACCTCTTTTCTTCCAAATTTTAATGAGTGGCCACGTGTCTTATTAAACTTCCTTCTGCGAAAAGGTTTTCTCCCAATTGTGGGGTCACCAGTACGGTATTTGTACATTGAAATCATATCCCCTCTCAAGCGTCTCTTCTCCAGAGAGAATAAGTTCAGTGCTCGCAACCTTTTCTCATAACTAAGATCCTCCAGACCCTTTATTAGCTTTGTTGCCCTTCTTTGTACTCGCTCCATTTCCAGTACATCCTTCCTGAGGACTGGTGCCCAGAACTGGACAGCATACTCCAGGTGCAGCCGGACCAGAGTCTTGTAGAGTTGGAGAATTATCGTTTTATCTCTGGAGTTGATCCCCTTTTTAATACATGCCTATATTCTGTTTGTTTTGTTAGCAGCAGCTTGGCATTGCATGCCATTGCTGAGCCTATCATCTACTAGGACCCCCAGGTCCTTTTTCATCCTAGATTCCCCCAGAGGTTCTCCCCCCAGTGTATAGATTGCATTCATATTTTTGCCACCCAGATGTGTTATTTTACATTTTTCTACATTGTGTCGGTCGGACCCACTGATTGGCTCCTGCTGTGTCTGAGTGAGTCGCTGGCAGCACGCGTGCACGCCCCAGACCCGGGAGTGCAGGATCACGTACAGATACATGATCCTGTGTAGAGGAGCCACTTTGCCGCTGTATATTTACTGTATACGGTCGGTAATGAGCCTGAATGATGTAAAAAGCATTTGTGTACTGGCTGTATTCAATTTCAGGAATTGCATGGCTGAGTTTACTACTAGATAATACAGAAGCTCACTTTAAAGCAACAAAGTATCAAAGAGTCAAGTGGTGGGTGGTGAAAATTCAGGTTTCACCCATACTGAGGTAATGACTTCACAAAGTCAACTATGCTTTGAGTTAAGAAGTCTCTCTTTAATCTGCAGAGGAATGCCGTTTTCCTTGGGCTAGTATCGTACTGAAGAGGAATTCTTTTTCTGTAGGACAACGATCTTCAATATGCACCAAAGATGTACCAGGCATCCAAAGCTGGTCATACACGCTACAGATTCACTAAGTGGGTTGCACTGTTAGCCCTCTCCCACCCAACATCCTTTGATTGAAAAATTAAAAGCGGAAAGCGGAAAATTGTTGGCTGAATAGCAGCTGCATCCAATCAGCCGTCCAAGTCTTTTGACAGCCAGCAACAGCCACAGTAGGCATTCATCCATCTGTGCTGTCTAGTGAAATGGAATTGGTGCCCCAATCATATTTTTGTAGGCTTGTTCAATAAAGGCCGCCAAACACATCATACACAGGTACCCCTGATGATGTCATTTATGACGAAACGATTGCCGGGACTGATACATACACAAGCTACTGTGCATGCGCGATCGCTATCTGGCAATTTGCAAGGGTTTGGTTTGGATTTATGGATCTATCTGCCTGCATTTTACTGATCTGAAGTGCATTACCTTTTATTAAATTTGAAGCTGATACTGTATCACACTATGGGGAGTCTTTTGTTCCATATATACTTCAGCTAGCTGATCCATTGATGGTTTTTGAAAAAAGGAATTGGGGTTGGGACTTTATATGAGGCAATAACTACGATTTACCTCCATCCCTAATAATTTGTAAAAAAGGAGAGGTTGGGACTTTGTGTGAGGCACACTGCTACATAACATAATATGAACCAATCAGTGTAAACATTATTTATCAAATACAAAAGGCATACAAGACATGGTAGTATAATAAAATTGATAAAATTGCATAGTAGATAATGGGTAACATATAAACCTTATATTGCAATCAATATATAGTGCATATTAAGCTTACAATAGAAAAACTTAATAGACCTAAGAATGTAAGCCAGATTGTAATGGTAGCATATAACTAAACAACGATGGATTGGTGCATAATGATATTTTGATGGTAATCAGGTAAGATGGTAGAACATGGGGGAATGTGACGCCGCATCATAGGGAAGCTCTACGCGTTTCGTGGTTAGTATACCACTCATCAGGAGCAGTTGCAGGGTTTGGAAATATCTAGGATAAATCGCCAAAATTAGTATAGTAAAAATAAAAAACAAAATATAGAAAATAAAAGGAAAGAGGGGGAGCAGACAAGGATCCCAACCCCTCTTACCTAGTAGTATATAAAGGTAAAATTGTATATGGTGACCATAGTGGAATAATGCTAGATATAGCATCATCCCCGGAAACTGAGGCAGTATAGCCCCAAGACATGGCGTCGGCACCAGCAGCCAGAGGAAAAACATGTAGATAAGGATCTCCAGTACTTTAGCTGTAATATGTGGTAATGTATAGTAATCATACTGCAGATAATTCCAAAGAATCTCTGTAAAGATAAATATTGGGACAATGAGCTGATAGTAGCAGCTAAGTGCTGGAGAAAGAAAGCACACCCAAGTGAGCATAAAAATGAGTGAGATGGAAAGAAAAAATAGAAGTACCGTGGGTAAACCAAAAGAGGTGAAAACAAAATACCATAGAGCTGGTGATAGCTGAGCATGGTGGCCCATGGAGTAAGGAAGTGAATGTGAGAGAAAAGTGGAGAGGTAAAATACAACCAAGTACGACTGGTGTATAGAGGTGACAGAGTGAGAAAAGAATAATGAAATGAGTGATAAAGAAACAAACAGCCTGGTGGATAAGGTATGGTGTGAAGGGGTATAAGGCCATAAGATACCTGGAACGGTAATAAAAGGGTTGACAAGAGAAACGAAATAAGAAGAAGTGTGTACGTACCAAGAATTAAGGCGCGGTGCATAAGATGGAAATAGTGGCCGATGGACTAAGGGCGACCACCAACGACACGCCGCGTGAAGAGGAAGGGCGGCGCCATCGCCTGAGCTCAATCCGACGCTCAACATTATGGCGCTAAAACCTCCCTCATAAACTTGGTTGTATTTTACCTCTCCACTTTTCTCTCACATTCACTTCCTTACTCCATGGGCCACCATGCTCAGCTATCACCAGCTCTATGGTATTTTGTTTTCACCTCTTTTGGTTTACCCACGGTACTCCTATTTTTTCTTTCCATCTCACTCATTTCTATGCTCACTTGGGTGTGCTTTCTCTCTCCAGCTGCTACTATCAGCTCATTGTCCCAATATTTATCTTTAACCACCTCAATACAGGGCACTTAAACCCCATTCCTGCCCAGACCAATTTTCAGCTTTCGGTGCTCTCACACTTTGAATGACTATTACTCAGTCATGCAACACTGTACCCAAATGAAATTTGTGTCCTTTTTTTCACACAAATAGAGCTTTCTTTTGGTGGTATTTAATCACTAATAGGTTTTTTATTTTTTGTGCTATAAATAAAAAAATACCGTAAATTTTGTGAAAAATTGCCTTTTTCTTTGTTTTTGTCATAAAATTTAGCAAATTAGTAATTTTTCTTCATAAATTTTGGCCACAATTTATACTGCTATATATCTTTGGTAAAGATAACCCAAATTAGTGTATATTATTTGGTCTTTGTGAAAGTTATAGAGCCTACAAACTATGGTGCCAATTAATGAAAATTGAAAACATCTGATCAGGCCTTCAGTACATCAGGTGAATCTCATTTCTTGAGGTACTAACAAGTCAGAAAAGTACAAATACCCCCCAAATGACCCCTTTTTAGAAAGTAGACATTCCAAGGTATTAAGTAAGTAGCATGGTGAGTTTTTTTAAGGTGTATTTTTTTCCCACAATTCTTTGCAAAAGGAAGATTTTTTTTTTTTTCTTCAAAATTTACATATTAACTGGTTATTTCTCTCACAGAGCATATGCATACAACAAATTACACCCCAAAATACATCTTGCTACTCTTACCAAGTATGGGGATACCACATGTGTGGGACTTTTACACAGCCTGGCCACATACAAAGGCCCAACATTGAAGTCGCACCATCAGGCGATCTACGAGCATAAATTGCACATCTCATTTCTCAACCACCTATTACACTTTTGAAGGCCCTGGAGCACCAGGACAAAGGAATTGCCCACAAAATGACCCCATTTTGGAAAGCAAACACCCCAATGTATAATCTATGAGGCATAATGAGTCTTTTGAACAGTTATTTTTTTACCAGATGTTTTTGGAAAATGTGGAAAAAAAATGAAAACGCATTTTTTTTACACAAAGTTGTCCATTTATAAGATATTTCCAACACATAGCAAATACATAACAAAAATGACACCCCAAAATACATTCTGCTACTCCTCCTGAGTATGGGGATACCACATTTGTGGGACTTTTACACAGCCTGGCCACATACAAAGGCCCAACATTGAAGTCGCACCATCAGGCGATCTACGAGCATAAATTGCACATCTCATTTCTCAACCACCTATTACACTTTTGAAGGCCCTGGAGCACCAGGACAAAGGAATTGCCCACAAAATGACCCCATTTTGGAAAGCAAACACCCCAATGTATAATCTATGAGGCATAATGAGTCTTTTGAACGGTTATTTTTTTACCAGATGTTTTTGGAAAATGTGGAAAAAAAATGAAAACGCATTATTTTTACACAAAGTTGTCCATTTATAAGATATTTCCAACACATAGCAAAAATGACACCCCAAAATACATTCTGCTACTCCCCCTGAGTATGGGGATACCACATGTGTGAGACTTTTACACAGCTTGGCCACATACAGTGGCCCAACATTCAAGTAGCACCATCAGGCGTTCTAGGAGCATACATTACATAGATAATTTCCTGGCAACCTATCATTTTTGAAGACCCTTCATATTTCTAACACATAGCATGTACATACCAAGAATTACAATCCAAAATAAATTCTATTTTGGAAAGGATAAAAAAAAAAAGTATTACCTGTGCTTTTAGTAGTGTCCACAGAAGAGAGCACTGGTCCAGGCAGCAGTCAGGGATGTGCTTAGCGACAGCAATAACTATCCAGGCAGCAGGCAGGAATATTGTCTATAGTCGGCACAGCACAGTCCATAGGAATTGTCCAGGCAGAGACAGCCAGCACAGCCATAATATTGGTCCTGGTACACTGTTACCTGCAGACACACATTATTATACCGCTCTCCAGCCCTTCATAAACATACTGCCTCTTGCTACAGCGAATTATTTGCATAGTCCAGGTAGCAGGCAGATGTGTGGTCCGTTCATGCGGCAGGCAAAGGCATGATGGCAGTAAGTCAGCAGAAGGCTGAGGGCCGCAATCGGGTAAGACCTGTGCACAGGGGCACAGGGGTAGAAGCTTCGACCCACCCAAATCTCTATGAAGCCTCAGGACTCCAGACCCTAATCCGGAAATTACAAAACCGGGAGAAAACAAAAAAAATTGTTATCTCCATCCGGAAAAACTATTCTGGAGCCCCTCACATATGTGAGACCCCTATGTACTATAGTAGCAGGGCAACAGATCAGTCCAAGCGGTAGGCAAAAGCATAGTCCATAAAACAAGCCAGGGTCAGTTAACGTGCAAGCAGTCCAAGCGGTAGGCAGAAGAGTAGTCACAAAACAGGCCAGGGTCAGTTCACGAGCAAGCAGTCCAAACGGTGGGCAGAGGCATAGTCAAAACAGGCCAGGGTCAGTTCATGTGGAAGCAGTCCAAACGGTAGGCAGAGGCATAGTCAAAAAGCAGGCCAGGGTCAGTTCACATTGAAGGCAGTGGCATGGTTATTTGGGGAAGCATGGAAAATGATCAGCGAAAATGGGGAAAATATGGGCTAATAACTTGGGGATGTATGATACAGTTCGAAGCATTCACCAATGCAAAGGCCCGGTTGGGAGGGACACTGGGGACAATAGTAGCTGGTATCTTTTCGAAAACCTCTTCTGCTGCACACACAACATTTTTTTTGCCGTCTTCGGCCTGCTTCCGATGGTGGAATGTTGTACAGGAAGTGGCGTTCATGAAGTCGGCTAACAGCATCAGAACGAGGTAATTCTGGGAGGGGTCTTTGTGGATAGATGAGGGACGTGACTACTTCTTCTATGAATTTTAGGAAGGAGGCGGGGCTTTTTGTGGATTTTGTGTAGATTATGTAGGAATTGTAAATGGCCAAATGGATTAGATATATTGCTACCTTCTTATACCAGAATCGGGACCTCCTTATTGACAAATAGGGCTGAATCATTTGGTCCTTGAAATCCACCCCCCCATGTAGAGATTATAGTCTTGGACACATGTCGGTTTTTCAATGGGACCTCGTCTTCGCTGAACTACAACTGCAGTGTCATCATGAATGGTGGACATCATGTGCACGTTCCTGTTATACTTCCACCTCAAGGCCAGCACTTCATTACATCACAGTGTTGCTCTTTCCCCCTTTTTCAGCCTTTTGTTCACAATGGATTGTGGGAAGCCCTTCCTATTTTTTCTTGAAGTTTCGCAGGCCAGGGTTTTTTCAATATATAGGTGTCTGAAAAGGGGCAGGCTGGTATAAAAGTTGTCCAGGTATATATGATAGCCTTTTTTTAGAAGTGGGTAAGCCAGGTCCCATACAATTTTTCCAGTTGTGCCCATGTAGGCCGGGCACTCAGGGGGCTGGAGCTGGGAATCTCTTCCCTCATATATGCGGAATGCATATAGATATCCCGTGGCTCTCTCACACAGCTTGTAAAATTTGACTCCATATTTGGCCTTTTTGCTAGGAATATACTGTTTTATTCCTAGCCGGCCCGAAAATGGTACCAGGGACTCATCCACACATATATTCTTCTCGGGGACATAAAGTTCTGCAAATCGTTGGGAAAATGAATTTATTAGTGGGCGAATCTTGTATAGCTTATCGGAATTTGGATGATTGCGGGGAGGGCACTGGGTGTTGTCGTTAAATTGAAAGAATCTCATAATCATCTCATATCGGGACCCGGACATAGCGGCAGAATACATGGGCATATGGTGGATGGGGTGGGTGGACCAATAGGTATGTCCTTCATTTTTTTTGTAAGCCCCATATTTAGGGTGAGGCCCAAAAACAATTTGAACTCCTCCAAATTCAAATCTCTCCACTCAAACGGACAGGCATAAGATGATTGGGGGTTGCTGGCAATATACTGCTGGGCATACAAATTTGTCTGGTCCACAATGAACTGCAGCAAAGTGTCAGGCAAAAACAGGTGAAAAAAATTGATCTCTGTAAAATTTTGGGTGTTGGCCTGCACACCTGGCTGTGCTGTGAAAGGGGGAATATTTGGTGATCCCGAGTTGGAAGGCAGCCATGTTGGGTTGGCAAGACCATCTGGCATATAGGTAGCGGCCCTGGCTCTTGGGGGACGTGACACTCCAGTAGTTGGGGGAGTTGAATTTCTTGTGCTGGAACTCAGGTGTGATGTGGCAGCACTGGTACTGGGCATTTGTGCGAGGGGCCTATCTCTGGTGGCAGCACTGGTACTGGGCATTTGTGTGCGGGGCCCATCTCTGGTGGCAGCACTGGTACTGGGCCTTTGTTCCTGGGGCCTATGCTGGCGGCAGCACTGGTACTGGGCCTTTCTTCCTGGGGCCTATTTCTGGCGGCAGAGCTGGTACTGGGAATATAATCCCGGTTGCTGGCGGCTTCCTGGGTTCCAGAGTGTCGTGCCCTTTTAGGAGGGACCCATTCTTCATCCGAATCATTGCTACTCTCGATCGGCTCAAATGCCGAATTTGATTTGAAATCAGAATGGGACTCTGATGAGAGCTCCCCGGTGCTCTCATCAGTCATAGAGAGGATCTGGAACGCCTCCTCACTTGTATATCCTCTTTTGGACATGGCTGTGTGGCGGGTAGCTGTGCGACGGGTGACAGATGGGTGGCAGGTGACGGTCACTGATGGGCTGTGCGATGGGTGGCAAGTGATGTTCACTGAGAGGTGATGGTGTGATGGGCGATGGTCACAGATAGTTGACAGGCGACGGTCACTGATGGGTGACAGGTGCACCGCTGATGGTCACTGATGGGTGACAGGGTACAGTCACTGATGGGTGACGGGTGAGAGGGCACGGTCACTGATGGGTGACAGGCCACGGACGGTGACAGGTGATAGTCACAGATTGTTGACAGGCGACGTCACTGATGGGTGACGGGTGCACCGCTGATGGTCACTGGTGGGTGACGGGTGACAGGGCACGGTCACTGGTGGGTGACGGGTGACAGGGCAGGTCACTGATGGGTGACGGGTGACAGGGCAGGTCACTGATGGGTGACGGGTGACAGGGCAGGTCACTGATGGGTGACGGGTGACAGGGCACGGTCACTGGTGGGTGACAGGGCACCGCTGATGGTCACTGATGTCTCTATGTGACAGGTGCACTTTTTATGGGGTGACTGTTGGGTGACAGATGACAATTGGGGGGGGGCGATGGGACAGAAGTGGTGTTGGTGCAGACACTACAAATACAAAGATCTGTAACTCACTGCTCCTGGCTCTTCTCTCCTCACACTGGAAACGGTGTGTGAGGAGAGAAGGGCTAGTAACAGCTAGTGACAGCTCTTTGTTTACACTTAGTGATCGGCTGTGAATGGATCACAGCCGATCACATGGTACACAGTACTGGCCAATGGCTGTAAACTATCGTCGGTGACGAGCAGTGTTCCCGGGGAACACGCCACCACCGACGTGCACGCGCAGCGTGCTCACGATCGCGCGCATGCACCGTGCAATGCGGGATGTACCATTAGTGATCGGCCGTGACTTCATCACGGCTGATCACGTGGTAAACAGCCATGCGCAGTGGCTGTTCACCCCTGTCGGTGATGAGCGGTGTCTCGGTGACACGCCGCCACCGACAGTACAGGGCTGCGCGCTCGCGATCGCGCGCATGCCCTGTTTAAACGGCGGACGTCATATGACGTCCGCTCAGAACAATAGGCTTACTGTCCGGCCGTCATATGACGGTGGGCGGTAGGCTAGTGGTTAAAGAGATTCTTTGGAATTATCTGCAGTATGATTACTATACATTACCACATATTACAGCTAAAGTACTGGAGATCCTTATCTACATGTTTTTCCTCTGGCTGCTGGTGCCGGCGCCATGCCTCAGGGCTAAACTGCCTCAGTTTCCGGGGATGATGCTATATCTAGCATTATTCCACTATGGTCACCATATACAATTTTACCTTTATATACTACTAGGTGTGGTTGGGATCCTTGTCTGCTCCCCCTCTTTCCTTTTATTTTCTATATTTTGTTTTTTATTTTTTCTATACTGATTTTGGCAATTTATCCTAGATATTTCCAAACCCTGCATCTGCTCCTGATGAGTGGTATACTAACCACAAAACGCATAGAGCTTCCCTAAGATGTGACGTCACATTCCCCCATGTTCTACCATCTTACCTGATTACCATCAAAATATCATTATGCACCAATCCATCGTTGTTTAGTTATATGCTACCATTACAATCTGGCTTACATTCTTAGGTCTATTAAGTTTTTCTATTGTAAGCTTAATATGCACTATATATTGATTGCAATATAAGGTTTATATGTTACCCATTATCTACTGTGCAATTTTATCAATGTTTTATGCTACCATGTCTTGTATGCCTTTTGTATTTAATAAATAATGTTTACATTGATTGGTTCATATTATGTTATGTTGCAGTGTGCCTCACACAAAGTCCCAACCTCTCCTTTTTTTTCCCCATTGATGGTTTTTGGCACTACTTCCTGGTATGATGAGAGCCTTCTGGTCTACCAATTAAGGACACCTGAGAGAGCACCTGGGCTTTTCTTCAGTGGATCAGAGATCCAGTCAAGCGGTGTATGACCTCCCTGAGTAAAGGGGGGGTCGCAGGCTTTCTGTTAAGCCTCCATTTTTTACTTTGGTGATGGGTGTCACACAGCTGGGTGTTTTTAATCATCATTTTTAACACGGTTTTACAATGGACTTTACACATGGACATTTGTTTATAGACATATTTTCCTATTTGTTTTTAGAAAATGATGTATATTGCGCCGTGTAGGAAGTATACACATGTAATGATGTTGCCTATTTATCTTGATTGAAGATACCACCTGATTGGCGGGAATTAACTTCCTGTGTGCATATATATATATGTTATGTGTCTCACTGTAGAATGTGCTGTGAACAAGGCCTGTGCAGAAATAAGCAGGACAGGACCTCTTTAATGTGAGATCTGGGGTCTCACATTTACACTTATAGGCTAAAAAAAAATAATTTAATTTTACTTTTACAAAAAAAAAAATGGGCCCTTTAAGGCTGGAGGGCGGAAGTGACTTTTGACGTCGCTTCGGTCCTCCGAGGGCAGAGAGTCGAGTGGGGGCCCTCTTGCCCAAACTTGACTTCCTGCCCATTTCTCCAGCACATTGGATCGTTTTCACTGCTACTGACGTCTCCGGTAAGCAGGAAAAAATGACCAGGAAGAGGCGGGGGGGGGGGGGGCACCTCTTCCGCCTCCCATAAAAGTGATCTCGTGGTGAACCCACCTCCAAGACCACTTTTATCTGAAATAGGATCGCCCGATGTGTATGTAGCGCTGGTATTTTTGCCTCCTAATGCCATGCAATGTTAAACAATGGACAATGTTATAAATTAGCATTTTACTCCCTCTACTGGTGTACTTATGAATAGACTTGTTAATCTTTCACATTAAACCCATACAGGAAGTGACTTAATGTTTACCTTGTGAAAGATTTCACCTACCCACAATGCTCTCTGACCTACCCATGAACACTGAGTAACTGAACTGCATGCTGGGTAGGATTTAAAAGCCCGAGCGCGGTCATTTTTTTTCTCTTCTGGACGCGTGGCCAGTCTGTGAGGATCTGTGAGGAGGTGGTCCAGAGAGCCGCGGCCTACATCTTGTGGAGCAAAACAACCAGCGACTCTGTCCTACACCTTTGTGCTGGAGAAACAGCGTGATAGGATCGGGTAGGATCCAGAGACACCTGCCGTAGCCATTTGAAGGTCCCGGTCATCTTGCGGAGCGGTGCAGCGTGGCAGAGCTGACTGACGGCAGGACTGAGACCTGCGGAACGGAGGCATCCATTCATCCAGGCCTGGTGTGGTGAGAGGGCAGACGCCCACAGTTCTTTAACGCACTTTACACACTTATGCCCTGTACACACTAACGTACATTGATCAGACAATCCGACGACGAAATCCATGGATTTTTTCCGACGGATGTTGGCTCAAACTTGTTTTGCATACACACGGTCGCACAAAGTTGTCAGAAAATCCGATCGTTCTGAATGCAGTGACGTAAAACACGTACGTTGGGAATATAAACGGGCAGTAGTCAATAGCTTTCATCTCTTAATTTATTTTGAGCATGCGTGGCACTTTGTGCGTCGGAATTGTCCACACACGGTCGGAATTTATGTGAACGGATTTTGTTGTCGGAAAATTTTATAGCCTGCTCTCAAACTTTGTGTGTCGAAAGTCCGATGGATACCACTCATGGGACCAGAAGGGCAATTCAGTCTGTTCTGGGGCTGACTATCGAAAGGCTACGATTCTTCTCTGGAAGTGTTCCCATCCCCTCTGACGAGGATGATTTTGACACTTGGTTTGATCAAGCTGTCCAGGCAGTTGAAGAATGGGAGGTAGCTGATACAGTAAAAAGACAGAGATTGATTGAAAGCCTGCGAGCTCCAGCTTCTGATGTAATTCGGAACCTGAAGAGAGACAAGCCCAGCTGTGCCACCTCTGAGTGTTTGGAAGCACTTTGAGAGAACTATGGGGGAACTGAAGATTGCACAGAGTTGCTCTATCTCTTCTCTCACACCTATCAAAAGAAGGGTGAGAAGCTATCAGACTATGTCAAGCGACTAGATCAGATTCTACACCAGATTATAATGAAGTGTGGAATGGAAGGCAAAGTGGCAACCAAGAACCTAGTATCTCAGGTGATCAGAGGAGCACAGCCACTGGATCCCATTGTGCTACAGTTTTGGGCTCAGGGCTCGAGTAACCCCCACACTTACTCGAAGTTAATGAAGATCATTAGAGAAGAGGAGGCCCTCAACACAGCTAAGGACCCAGGGCCTGAGCTTACCAAAGGACCCAAACCTGGCGTCTCAGCTTGCGTTATACTGCCCAAGCCTGTTGTCGGAGTCAGAGTGGTCAGCACAGCTGATGGAGATACAGAGCTTGGTGTTCTGAAGGCTCAGAAGTCCAAAATGATGGAGATAATGAACTATTTGATGGCAGAATGTACTGGATTGTCCAGCCAGAAGCACACGAATCAAGACGTCTGTCTAAACTATGGAGGTGTAGGTCACTACCAGCGAGTATGTCCTAGCCCACAAAGGGAGACAGAAGAGAGGCATAGATCTCAGAGAAATGACCCAAGGATGGGGAAAAGATCCGGGCCTTTAAGAAGAACTTTCTCTGCACCTGAAAAGGGAGCAATGGAGAACATCTGCAGTTTATGCCGTTTCAGTGAGAAGTGCTCATTGGCATCCAAAACGACGCCAGAAACGGTACCCTCAATGACGGAAGCTGAAGGAGGCATGAGTCCAGTCACATCAACCTACTGTTCCAGGTGTTTCCAACAGGTCTCCTGCCCAGTTGGTAGGTCCCCTGCCTATTGTGCCTGTTCTGGTTGAAGGGATCTATACCAGAGCCACCCTTGATTCGGGTGCCCAGGTTACCCTGCTGACCAGAGACTTTTACAAGAGGTACTTGTCATACCTGCCCCTGAAAAAGTTAGAAAACGTAAAGATTCAGGGTATTCAAGCAGAAGATTACCCTTGTGATGGATGTTTGCAGAACAAGTTGTCGTGTGATCTATTGAGGTCTGGGAAGCCCCAGAACTTTGAGACACTGGCCATTGTCTGCCCTTGGCTGCCAGGGTCCTCAAGAAGTTCATTGATCATTGGCACCAACACAGATTTAGTGAAGCTGCTGTTAGCCCCTGTTGTCCCCAGATGTGACCCTCTTCCCTCAGTGCCAGAAGAAGGGTTGGAAGTGCCTACTTTTTCCGCAGTGGATGACGAAAAATCCAAGGCAGAAGTAGTTGAACAGAAAGAGAAGGCCAGTGAACCGACTGCACCGGAACCAGTGAATCAGGGGAAGTGAAGAATCATTTCCCGAGTCAAAAGACCGGCCTGTGAGGATTTGGATGAGAGTTCTGAAGAAGTTATTCTCACCCCTCAAAGGTTGTCAAAAATGCCTGGTCTCTCTACTGTTGATTCAAAGAGAGACAACCCCTTGACATATTTGTATCAGACACCACGGTGTCAGCTCAGAACAGCTCCCCATCACACAAAAAATTGGTGGGAGGCTCCTCTGTCAGTATTGTGCAATCGCCTAGAGGCAAAAATGTGTAATGGAGCAAAGATTTTGAGTGTCTTTGGGGACCAAAGATTTAAAGCAGGGGGAGTATGTAGCGCAGGTATTTTTGCCTCCTAATGCCATGCAATGTTAAACAATGGACAATGTTATAAATTAGTATTTGGCTCCCTCTACTGGTGTACTTATGAATAGACTTGTTAATCTTTCACATAAAACCCATACAGGAAGTGACTTATTGTTTACCTTGTAAAAGATTTCACCTACTCACAATGCTCACTGACCTACCCATGAACACTGAGTAACTGAACTGCATGCTTGGTAGGATATAAAAGCCAGAGAGTGGCCATGTTCTTTCTCTTTAGGACGCGTGGTCTGCCTGTGAGGATCTGTGAGGAGGTGGTCCAGAGAGCCACGGCCTACATCTTGCGGAGCGGAACAACCAGCGACTCTGCCCTACACCTGTGTGCTGGAGAAACAGCGTGATCAGATCGGGAGGGATCCAGAGACACCTGCCGGAGCCATTTGAAGGTCCCGGTCATCTTGCGGAGCGGTGCAGCGTGGCAGAGCTGACTGACGGCAGGACTGAGACCAGCGGAACGGAGGCATCCATTCATCCAGGCCTGGTGTGGTGGGAAGGCAGATGCCCACAGTTCTTTAACGCACTTTACACACTTATGCCCCGTACACACGGTCGGACTTTGTTCGGACATTCCGACAACAAAATCCTAGGATTTTTTCCGACGGATGTTGGCTCAAACTTGTCTTGCATACACACGGTCACACAAAGTTGTCGGAAAATCCGATCGTTCTTAACGCGGTGACGTAAAACACGTACGTCGGGACTATAAACGGGGCAGTGGCCAATAGCTTTCATCTCTTTATTTATTCTGAGCATGCGTGGCACTTTGTCTGTCGGCTTTGTGTACACACGATCGGAATTTCCGACAACGGATTTTGTTGTCGGAAAATTTTATCTCCTGCTCTCCAACTTTGTGTGTCGGAAAATCCGATGGAAAATGTCCGATGGAGCCCACACACGGTCGGAATTTCCGACAACACGCTCCGATCGGACATTTTCCATCAGAAAAATCCGACCGCGTGTACGGGGCATTAGACTCATACCACAGTACTTCGCTGAGACCAGTAGTTCCGCATAGGGGGCCTCATTCAAGCAGACTGAGTTTAAGCAGGCCTCAAGCCTATACTTCGCTGAGAATCGATACTGTGCGGTTCAGAGACAACTGTGTTGGAGGCAGTTACAAGTGTGTTACACAGCAACAACGGTTCCCATTATTATTCTACGCTTTTGTTTTGCTTGTTTAACCCTTGGATTACAATCACTGCAGTACAATAGCTAGCAGAAGACAGAAAATCAAAGACTACATCTTTCATTGTAAGGCCTTGTGTTCAGTCACAGTGACTAGGACTACATCTTAAAGCAGGAGGAGCTCATGAGCAATTGTATTGTGCTGTGTGTATAACTTTGTATTACTGTGTTAGTACAGCGTGCTGGAAGTGGGAAGGTGCCCAGTGTAAAGGCATTGTTCACTCTGAGCACTAGTCCCACTTGGAGACGCACCAGCAGGGGATCATCCAAGAAATCTTTACATTCTAATAAGTTGTGAAAGTTCAGTGCATTGTCACACTATGTTTGTGTGGCAGTGCCGTTATTGTATTTACTGTTCATACCAGTCTCAGTAAAATAACATTCTGGTTAATTTCAATGTGTAGATGCGTTGTTAATTATTCTGCAGGTGAAGCTACGGATACCCATGTAATGATAAAAGGTACATTATTGTGTATTGCATATTGTGGGAGTGTCATTAGGTGTTAAGCTTCACACCAACACTACACCACAGCTGTGTCAAGTGGGTTGAGCAAATTATAGGGGGTGAGGTTAGCAGAGTACAGGCCCAATCAAATATCAGCAGCTCCTTTGGGGGTAAGTGCTACACATGGGGGCTTGTCCGGGATCTTGTTACTCTGCAATCAAGTCCACCCTTTTGGCGCCAAAATGGACCCCGACGCTGCGATTCACTGATGCGAGGGGGTGAGGTTAGCAGAGTACAGACCCAATCAAATATCAGCAGCTTTTTCGAGGGTAAGTGCTACATGTAAAAAATATACAGGGGTTATGGCAGCTATCTGCTGCCATAACCACAATATATAACGTCAAAGATGTGAATATACAGTGGGTGGTCCAGTAAACTCTGCTTTTTAAATTGTACCTACAGATAAGCCGATAATAAGGATAACCTATAAGTACAGTGTATATAGATCTTAAACTTGTGGTGTTTAGGAGATATTCACACTGGAAGCAGCCAGTGACGTCACTGGCACATGCACACCACACTCTTGAATTGACAGCACACTGAGTATGTCGTCAATTCAGAGTGCTGTGCTGTGGCCGTGACTCCTGTGCACATACGCGGGAGTGGCATCATTGCAGCCCGACAATTGAAATGGCCAGAGCCTGCAAACCCAGGAGGAAGACCGGGTGAAGATGGTCTCTCCTTGCTCCTTCCTGCTGCCTCTCCAGCATGAATCCTTCCACTGCCTCCTGTGCTAGGATCCTTCCAGTTCAGCTTTTCTGAGCTCCCGACCTGAGGTAACCCCCCTCCCTCAAGTGCCACCAACAGCCTCTCCTCAGCACTGCTTCTCCGTCGTCCACTCAACTCCCCTTGCTGGCATGGCTCTATTTATGGGTTATCCCAGTTCCCTGCCAGCCCACTGCTGGGGAATTGCTGAGAACTCATACATTTTCAAGGCAGCCCATCCTCACCCACGCCCTCTAGTTCTAGAAGGTTCTCCAACCTTCCAGATACAAGGGAGAAGCATCAGAGAGCTGCCAGGAGTCATCCAGCCCTGGCCTCTAGTAACCCTGACCCAATAAAATGACTTAGCTTTATTCGTAGCCAGAAATATACTTTTATTCACTCTCACTTCAAGTATCACACACTAGAGGGTGCTAAAATTATTTATGATAAAGACATGACCTTGTCAGTGTCACCTAATAAAACATGAGACCCTCTAAAATACCTTCTGGAAGGGTAAACAGCTGCTCCAGAGTATCACAAAAAATCCATAAATCACAAATTTTACCCGCAAGTATGAAAGGAATAACATGTTTTTTATTCTGTGAACTGATTAGGGCTGAGAGGCCCTCCATATGACTTTGCAAAATGAACATAAATAGAACATAAAATACATGAAGAAACATGTCATATGCCGTAGGGTGTAAAAGCCGGATTGCTAGACATCGTAAACAATAATAATATTAATACAACAACAGGTAAAGATCCCTTTAAATCTTTTCTTTACAGCTGATTTTTTTAGTCCGTTTGAAGTTTTTTTTCAAATATTGTATATACACTATATTGTCAAAAGTATTGGGACGCCTGCCTTTGCACGCACATGAACTTTAATGGCATCCAAGTCTTAGTCCGTAGGGTTCAATATTGAGTTGGCCCACCCTTTGCAGCTATAACAGCTTCAACTCTTCTGGGAAGGCTGTCCACAAGGTTTAGGAGTGTGTCTATGGGAGTGTTTGACCATTCTTCCAGAAGCGCATTTGTGAGGTCAGGCACTGATGTTGGACGAGAAGGCCTGGCTCGCAGTTTTTCTGCTCTAATTCATCCCAAAGGTGTTCTATCAGGTTGAGGTCAGGACTCTGTGCAGGCCAGTCAAGATCCTCCACTCCAAACTCCCTCATCTATGTCCTTATGGCCCTTGCTTTGTGCACTGGTGCGCAGTCATGTTGGAACAGGAAGGGGCTATCCCCAAACTGTTCCCACAAAGTTGGGAACATGAAATTGTCCAAAATGTATTGGTATGCTGACACCTTAAGAGTTCCCTTCACTGGAACTAAGGGTCAAGCCCAACCCCTGAGAAACAACCCCACGCCACAATCCCCCCTCCACCAAATGATTTGGACCAGTGGATAAAGCAGTTCGTTTCTAATGGTTAGTGGGGTCAAATTGATGTTCATTTTTGACTGTAGTGATGAGAAAGTTTGTAGGAACAGGATAGAAAATGTTCTCTAGTGAACTAAAATCTAACTGTGAATGTGGTGTTTGTTCAGGAAAAATTGTACATATTGCTATGAAACCTGTGTATCGCTCACCCCCAAAGGGGCTGCTGGAAACAGACAGGTTCTCCCTAAGCAGTACAGAGGCCACCAATCACACCAGCACACCCACAATTAAATCTCAGTCTAAGGGGATGTCTATATAGGATTTATGGCAGCAGAACTTTAAAAGGTGGAAGGGGTTTACTTCAAAATGTTCAGCAACATCACAAGAGGACAAACTTCATTCTAGTCTATTTCTGGAAGTAGCAGAGGATGGTAGGAATGTCTAAGGCCCCACAGCTGCAGTCCACAAGGCAATATCTGGCCACTGATCCCTTCTGGCACTTGCACAACTAATAGTCCCCAGCAAGATCTTTACTCACAGTGTCCTAGGAGCTGTCTGCCACCCAGCCTCCACAGTTAGATTTCTTGTGAGGAACATAACAAACTCCCTCTTCAGACCAGGACTCTTAAGCAGTGTCCTTCAGCAGGTATGCCTCCTCAGCAATTCTCCTACTCAGCCCAGCCACCATTGAATCCCAAACTGTAGTCTCTTGTCTCAGTGATTCTTCTCCTAGGGGCGGCAGTCCCAGGAGTACTGGAACCCTTCCTGACGAGGAAAGAAAAATCTGTTCGGACCTCCTATCTATATGTCACCACCCTGTAGGTAGGTTTAGTCCATATCCTCCGCTGTAGGTGATGCTCAACCGAATGCAGAAGGGGAGGAAGTTGTTAGGAACTTGGCTTCTCTATAACTTCTTGGGAGATAGCTGTCCAACTGGACTCTTGCCATCCCACATGACCTCGGTGGCCATCTTTGGTCAGGCAGAGTTTATTTAAGACTACGGCTCCTTTGGTTTGGCTTGTTTTATGCGAGTGGCTTGTGTAGGGACAGGTTCCCTGTCTGGGGCAGGGACAGTGCATAGCAGCAGGGAAAGGTTTCTGAGGAGTAGTGCAGGGACTATGCCACCTCCTCGTAGGAAGCCTCCCACATGGGTGTGGGCCGGCCAGGCCGCATTCCCGCTCCTAACTGCAGAAACTGTCGGCACGGTCCTAGAACCTCTTCTACTATTTGTAAGTGACTCTGGTCGGCTGTGTCTTCCCGCTGGGCCTGTTTGTATGTTATTGGAACTCTCACAATATACTGTTTACATCCACCTCGGTCTCTGACTGTATTCTTGGCAGCTCATGCACTACGCTGCACCGTACCCATAACCTCAGCCACCTTCTGAATGCAAGCCTGCAGGGATTAGCCAGGGTATGATAAATATTCAGCTGATTATTTGAATCTCCCTCCCTATGTTGTGAAAGCTTCTTTCAGAGGCAGGGGGAAGCAAAGAAACTCTCAGCTCAGAAATCCTGAGCAGACCCAAAATATTAACAACCACTCCACTTACTACAGTGGGGCCAAACTAAATTTACCTAACAGCCTAATTGGAAGCAACCACCCCACTCACTATAGTGGAGTCAATAACCACATTTACCTAGCAGCTTAACTGGGAGGGTGCTACACCTATTTAGTACATCTGGGATTCCACCCAAGTAGCAGGTCTGGATGAAATTTTATGGGCAAGAAAGAATGTTCTGATGAACAATATCTCTATGAATGCCAAAAAGAAACTTTAACCACGTGTGGTCAGCTTAACCCCAGCACTTTTTATCTGTACAGTCCATATCTTGTAGAGTTTCCGAGCAACAAACCTCATTGCAGTCCACCATGCACCAGTCCATTCCCAGGAGACGGTCTCATCCATGGTCAGAATAATTGAATGTTCATAAAACAGATGCCTTTGGCTGTTGATCTACTAAACAGAACATAGGAATATTTACAAGTAGTTCATTCAGCCTTCCAAAAGGAGGTGGTACATCCTGTAGCTCAGCGTTTCTTAACCTTTTTTCAGTCATAGCATTCTTTGGAAGTATGGAAAGTCTCAAAGCACCCCAGTCTAGAATGGGGTTCCCTGCCACTTCAAAATCCCCAATTTCACATGAGAGTCCTAAGCCCCCCTTCACATCAGAGTCCTCAGTAACCTCCCTCCCCTTGGATATCAGAGTCCTCAGTAAAACCCCCCTCTTTTGAAGAGGTTATAAAGGCTGACGGTTTCTTAACTTCATCAATTCTATGCATAAAGGCACAAAACCTTCTGGGTGCTGCTTTCCCCACAGCCCCCCTAATACTTACCTGAGCCCTTTCTCTGTCCAGTGATGTGCACAAGAACCTCGGCTGTCCCGGGACTCTCTCTCCTCATTGGCTGGGACATCAGTGGCTCCTAATGATGTTAATCACAGCCAGTGGACCAATGAGGAGACCCATACAGTAGGGCTCGGGAGTTAGCATGCACCAGTGCCCCCATAGCAAGCAGCTTGCTATGGGGGCACTGGTCAAGGGAGAGGAGCCAGGAGTGTCAGTGAGGGACCCAAGAAGAAGAGGATCCAGGCTGCTCTGTGCAAAACCATTACACAGAGCAGGTAAGTATGACATGTTTGTTATTTAACCTCCCTGACGGTAATCCCGAGTGTGGCTCGGGGTTAAATTTCAGTCCCATTAGCGGCAACCCCGAGCCACACTCGGGATTACATTGCAGGATCCTGGTGTGGCGTTACTTACCTTGTCCCCAGGATCCTGCGATGTCCCCCGCAGTGTCCGTGGGCTCAGTCTCCTCCGAAGCCTCTCAGTGCCAGGCTCCTTTCCCTGCGAGCCTCGCGACGCACGGGGGCGGAGCCTGGTGGCAAATTAAAAAAAATGTACAAATCATAACACATACAGTACAGTAATCTTACAGATTACTGTACTGTATGAAATTATTTCACATCCCTTTTGTCCCCAGTGCTTTGGCCCATGCACTGCATGCAGTTTTATATGATATATACTGTTCTTTCTGCCTGGAAACTGGAGATTGTCCATAACAACCAAAAAGTGTCCCTTTATGTCAAAAGTGGCTTTAGACCAGCTAGAAAACAGCGATAGTAAATCAGAACACTTGCAGAATTGAGCGATAGTGAATCGTGGGGAAATTTATTTTATTATTATTATATATATTTTTTTTAATTATTTATATTTATTTATTATATTATAATTTATGTTTTTGTGTTTCAAACTTCATCATACCCGGGATATCTACTAGACTCTTGTTTGGACAGATTTAAGTGTGTTATTGTTAAGAATTACAGGCCTACAATATAAAACGCCAAATTTCCATGCAAATTAATTGTACCGCTTTCAGCACATAAAATCCGAAATAATCATACCACCAGGGAGGTTAAGTGTTTGGGTGTAACTTAAATTTTTAAACTTTAAAAAAAAAACTAACTTAAAATAAATTATAATATAATAAATAAAAATAAATAATTAAAAAATAAATAAATAAATAGTAATAAAATAAATTTCCCCACGATTCACTATCGCTCAATTCTGCAAGTGTTCTAATTTACTATCGCTGTTTTCTAGCTGGTCTAAAGCCACTTTTGACGTAAAGGGATACTTTTTGGTTGTTATGGACAATCTCCAGTTTCCAGGCAGAAAGAACAGTATATATCAGATAAAACTGCATGCAGGGCATGGGCCAAAGCAATGGGGACAAAAGGGATGTGAAATCATTTCATACAGTACTGTAATCTGTAAGATTACAGTACTGTATGTGTTATGATTTTGACTTTTTTTTAATTTGCCGCCAGGCTCCGCCCCCGTGCGTCGCGACGCTCGCAGGGAACGGAGCCTGGCAAGGAGAGGCTTCGGATGAGGACAGAGCCCACGGACACTGCGGGGGACATCGCAGGATCCCGGGGACAAGGTAAGTAAAGCCACACCAGGATCCTGCGATGTAATCCCGAGTGTGGCTCGGGGTTACCGCTAATGGTCCTGATTTTTAACCCCGAGCCACACTCGGGAAAACCGCCAGGGAGGCTACAGTCCCTCCCAAAAAAACTGATTTTACACATGTTACATATCCCTGTGCACACCAGAGTGATGCCCCGTACACACGATCGGACTTTCCACCAACAAAACCGTGGATTTTTTTTTCGAAGGTTGTTGGCTCAAACTTGTCTTGTATACACACGGTCACACAAATGTTGGCCAACAATTCCAAACGTAGGAACGCGGTGACGTACAAGACGTACGACGAGCCGAGAAAAAGGAAGTTCAATAGCCAGTGTGGCTCCTTCTGCTTGATCCCGAGCATGCGTGAACTTTTGTACGACGGACTTGTGTACACACGATCGGACTTTCCGACAACAAAGTTTTGTTGGCGGAAAATTTGAGAACCTGCTAGCAAACATTTGTTGGTGGAAAGTCCGACAGCAAATGTTCGATGGTGCATACACTCGGTCGGACAACAAGCTCACATCCAACATTTCCCGTCAGAAAATCTGACCGCGTGTACGCGGCATTAGAGCAATAATCCTGGGCCCATCATTTACAGTTATCTCTAAACTGATGACCTGTAGGTACTTTTAAAATGTTGCATATGAAAAATATAGCGTACTGAAGTATATTTATTGCCATTTTATGGGTGCGCTCAATTTTAAGGTTTGATATGTTGGGTATTTATTTACTCAGCGCAACCTCATCTTTTATAATTTCCCCAAAAAATGAGTAATAAATTGCATTTATGTACCTTAAAGTGGCTGTAAACTCTGTACAAGCACTTTTACCTACAGGTAAGCCTATATTAAGGCTTACCTGTAGGTGCTGGAAATATCTCCTAAACCTGCACGTTTTAGGAAATATTTACAATATACGCGTGCGCCGACGTCATTAGCGCATGCGCACTTTAGAAAGGGCACGATCGTGCCGTTTCTAAAGGGATCATGCCGTGACTGGCGGCTCGTGTGGGAGTGATGTCACACGACTCCAACCAGTCACAGAGCCAGAGTCCGCGGCCCTGGAAGGAAGGGGGGTAAAGAAGAAGGCTTCCAGCCAGCTGGGAAAGTGGTGACATCGCAGGCTTCGTTTTAAGGTAAATGACACATAATGGGCTAGTATGCGATGCATGGTAGCTCATTATGCTTTACCTTTGCAGGGAAATAAAGAGGAAGTAAAACCCATCAGGGTTTATTTCCTCTTTAAGATTCACTTTGGCGTATTTTTTACTGAAATGTTGCATTTAATAAATAAAATGCGCTAAAATAGTGTAACATAAAAAACTGAAACTATGCTGTTCTATCCTCCTGGAGCAGGCATCACCAAACCCCGATGATGTTGATGACCAGGCCACACAACGGGAGGTAAGCAGCGA
The DNA here is from genome assembly GCA_037952925.1 of Lithobates clamitans. NCBI lineage: Eukaryota > Metazoa > Chordata > Amphibia > Anura > Ranidae > Lithobates > Lithobates clamitans. The sequence goes on from JBBGZY010002167.1 coordinate 315,457, forward strand.
CCGTGGTAGGCCTATCACCTCAATAGCAAGCAATTGTGCTGCAAGTTTGAAAATGACTTGCCAAGCTATAGCTAGACTTGCCAGGCTTCACAAGTTTGTTACACAATTGCAAGTCTGCATTGCATGACTCCGGATCAACTTTCTTTGAAAACATTCTGCAAGTCTGCTGCAAGTTTTGGTTCAGTTATGTTGTGCAATAGTCATCCCACCACATGGATCACTGTGGCTGCATTTTCATAATTGTTTCTTGCTGTATGTAAGGTTTTTCTTTAATTGGTGTTGGTAGCAATTTTACAATCACTTTGGAAGTGGTGTACAGAGAGGTGACTGATAACCATGAGATCTGATATGGAGTTCAGGGAGGTAGAAATCAAGGAGTGACTAACCCTAATATCTGATTGGTGTAGCACAATTTGGAATGTGTTAAATTTCTTCGTTTATATGCTGGGATTTAGCACAAAATGTGTGTATGCAACCAGAGGTGTAAGTAGAAACCTCAAAGACCCAGCGCAAGAAACCTGGTAGGGATGGTCCGAACACCCCCCCCCCCCGGTTCGGTTCGCACCAGAACATGCGAACAGGCAAAAAATTTGTTCGAACACGCGAACACCGTTAAAGTCCATGGGACACGTACATGAAAAATGAAAAGTGCTCATTTTAAAGGCTTATATGCATGGTACTGTCTTAAAAAGTGTTTGGGGACCCGAGTCCTGCCCCAGGGGACATGTATCAATGCAAAAAAAAAGCTTTAAAAACGTCCGTTTTTTCGGGAGCAGTGATTTTAATAATGCTTAAAATGAAACAATAAAAGTGTACTCTAATATTCCTTTAAATTTCGTACATGGGGGGTGTCTATAGTATGCCTGTAAAGTGGAGCATGTTTCCCGTGTTTACAACAGTCTGAGAGCAAAATGACATTTCTAGAGGATAAAAAGTACTCGCGGCTATAATGAATTGTCGGTCCGGCAATACACATAAAAGTTAATTGATAAAAACAGCATGGGATTCCCCCCCGAACCAACCCCGAACCAAAATTTTTTTTTTAAATGCGTGGGGGTCCCCCCAAATTCCATACTAGGCCCTTCAAGTCTGTTATGGTTATTAAGGGGAACCCGTGCCAAAATGAAAAAACAATGACGTGGGGGTCCCCCAAAAATCCATACCAGTCCCTTATCTGAGCACGCAACCTGGCAGGCCGCAGGAAAAGAGGGGGGGGACAAGAGAGCGCCCCCTCCTCCTGAACCATACCAGGCCACATGCCCTCAACATTGGGAGGGTGCTTTGGGGTAGCCCCCCAAAGCACCTTGTCCCCATGTTGATGGGGAGAAGGGCCTCATCCCCACAACCCTTGACCGGTGGTTGTGGGGGTCTGCGGGCGGGGGGCTTATCGGAATCTGGAAGCCCCCTTTAACAAGGGGATCCCGGCACCCTCCTGTGTGAAATAGTAAAGGGGTACATTTTTGTACCCCTACCATTTCACAAAAAATGTGTGAAAATGGTAAAAAAAACACAATACACGCCTTTGGACAAGTCCTTATTAGAAAAATATAAAAATAAAACTGTCCCATGGAGTCTTCTTCTTCTCGCGCTCTAAAGGACCAAAAAAGAAAAAAAAAGCTGCTCTCAGGTGGCAGCTCTTTTATAAGTGAGGGCGGGGCCACACAATGACGTTGCCGGTTGACTCAGCCCCCTCTGACATACGGGGACATCCCTATGGCTTTCCCGTAGTGTCAGAGGGGGCGGGGCAACCCGGTCCGCCCCCCTCTGATGCACGGGAACATCCCAATGGCTTCCCCGTAGCATCAGAGGGGGCGGGGCCACCCGGTTATGTAACCGAGTGACCCTGTCCCCCTCTGATGCTACGGGGAAGCCATAGGGATGTCCCCATGCATTAGAGGGGGGCGGGGTCACCTGGAAACTTCATCATGTGGCCCCACCCTCAGTTATAAAAGAGCTGTCACCTGAGAGCGGCCGGTCATTACGGCGGGTGCCTCCCATGTAGGCAGATCGTAGGCGGTGTACGCCTTTTTTTTTTTTTTTCGGTCCGTCGGAGCGCCAGAAGACGAAGAGGAAGACTCCGTGGGACAGTTTTATTTATTTATTTATTTATTTTAGTAAAGGACTTGTCCCAAGGCAGGTAGTGTGTTTTTTTTACCATATTCACACATTTTTTGTGAAATGGTAGGGGTACATTTGTACCCCGTTACCATTTCACACGGGGGGATCTGGGGGTCCCCTTGTTAAAGGGGGCTTCCAGATTCCGATAAGCCCCCCGTCCGCAGACCCTCACAACCATCGGGCAAGGGTTGTGGGGATGAGGCCCTTCTCCCCATCAACATGGGAACAAGGTGCTTTGTGGGCTACCCCAATATAGGCTCTTATTCTAAGCTGGTAACCAATATTTCCAAGTGGTAGTGGCTCCAGTGACAAATATGGGGCGCTTGCTATTACTTTGGACAAGACTCCGAAATGTAGTGGGAGCTGCAGAATGAGTGATTCAGAGCTGCACATTGTTCTCTAAGAAGTCAGAAAAATAGAAAATACCTGCTCCCAATTACAAAATGCTAAATTCACCTTAGATCTCTAAGTGGAGCACAAACCAGCTGAGTTGTGAGACTTCATGTTGGATATTATGAGAATCCCATCCCCTCTTAGCTTGTTTGGTAATGTCCTTACTGGTAATTAGGATGTACAATATCCAAATTACCAGTTACCAGCTGCAGCGTTAATGTGTCTATAGATTAAAATACTTTATTTTGGTGCTATGTAATAATTGATTTTGTTTTTATTTAACAGGCCAGTTCCAGATCCAAGCCCATAGGACAGATAAAGATTATATATTTTTATTGTACCATTTTAATCTTGTTTTTATAAATGTTCTTTTTTGTGGTTTTGTAAATGTTCTTTTTCATGTTTTGTTAAATGTTCAACCCAATAAAAAAATAACTGTTTGTAAGATGTAATACAGTGTTATATATTGATTTTATTAAAATATTTTAATAAATGTTGTTAGTTTTCAGTTTTGTCTTAAAGTGGTTGTTAAGCCACTCTAACCTGTATACACCATCAGTACTGCTTCCAATTGCAGTGTTCCCTCTGTATGTGATTTATAAAAATACATGCTGTAAATAACTCATTTCGCAGCCAAGATTGTGATCACATGACCAGCCAGCTTTCTCCTTTCCTCCTCTGAGAGATGCAGCGGGAGGAGCTCAGATTCCTCTGCTGATGTCAGTCTGGAGGAGGTGAGAAGGAGAAAGCTGGCTGGTCATGTGATCGCAATATGGGCTCTTAAATTAGGTATTTACAGCATTTATATTTATAAATCATTCACAAAGGGGGACACTGCAATAGGAGGTAGTGCTGATGGTGTATAAAGGTTAGTGTTATGAGAGAAGCAGGAGGGGCGGCTCACACACATAGACAGAGAGGGGAGGGGGGGAGGAGGACACAGGAGCAGAGAGGAGAGCAGATAGCAGGCTGCTGATGACAGAGGCATGTAAACTGACCACGGTGTGTGAGGGCTCAGCAGCCATGATACACCGTGGTCAGTTTACAGAGAGGTGGGGAGAAACTGGCAGGATCAGCCAGGTTTTGTAGGTGTTACAGAGGGCCAAACAACACAGGACAAGCACTGTGTCATATAACATGCTTTAAAGGACCAGGATCCATTTTTTTTAGGTTAACAAACGCTTTAATGCACTATTCAGTGAATTGTGGTAATTTTTCAGGGAAAAGGTAAACTATGAGCTGAAAAAGCTGAACTAGAAGGATTTAAATGGGGGTTTTATTTTCTACTTCAACCACTTTGGCTTAGAGTTTGCAATTCTCCAGACAATTCGCCTCTCTTCACTTTTTAGTGAATAGACCCTATAAAAACTGAGACTTGCATAACTCTTGCTGAGACCTGCATAACTCTTGCTGAGACTTGCAGGGCTCTTGCTGTAGACTTGTGGGGCTCTTGCTTTAGACTTGTAGAGCTCTTGCTATAGACTTGCAGGGCTCCTGCTATAGACATGCAGGGTTCTTGCTGAGACTTGCAGGGCTCTTGCTATAGACTTGCAGAGCTCTTGTTATAGACTTACGGGGCTCATGTTGTAGACTTACGGGGCTCATGTTGTAGTCTTGCAGGGCTCTTGCTATAGACTTGCAGGTTTTTTGCTATAGACTAATGGGAGTCATGCTGTAGACTTGCAGGGCTCTTGCTATAGACATGCAGGGCTCATGCTGTAGACTTGCAGGGCTCTTGCTATAGACTTGCAGTACTTTTGCTGAGCTTTGCATGGCTCTTGCTTTAGACTTGCAGGGCTTTTGCTATAGACTTGTAAAGCTCTTGCTATAGACTTGCAGGGCTTTTGCTGAGATTTGCAGGGCTCTTGCTATAGACATGCAGGGCTCTTGCTATAGACTTATGGGGCTCATGCTGTAGACTTGCAGGGCTCTTGCTACAGACTTGCAGGGCTCTTGCTATAGTCTTACGGGGCCCATGCTGTAGACTTGCAGGGCTCTTGTTATCGACTTACGGGGCACATGCTGTAGACTTGCAAGACTCTTTCTATAGACTTGCAGGGCTCTTGCTATAGATTTGCAGGGCTCTTGCTATATACTTGCAGGGCTCTTGCTATAGACTTATGGGGCTCATGCTGTAGACTTGCAGGGCTCTTGCTATAGACTTGCAGGGCTCTTGCTATAGACTTGCAGGGCTCTTGCTATAGACTTGGAAATGTTTCAACAAGATCTTGTGCTTCAAGTGCTCTGAAAGTGTACAACTTGCCAGTAAAAATGTACAGCAAGTTAACAGACTTACAACTCAACACGGCCACACATTTTGTGGCAAGTTATCCTTGCTATCTGGACACAGACTGTGGTCGCTGCTCGTCGCCCGCTATGCAGCATTGCCCGTGTCACCTCTCCTGATGTCATCCTATCAGCAGAGCAGGAGCAGGAGTAGCTGGAGATCTGCACAGAGAGCAGGAGTATTCATATTACCAAGCGAGTAATCACTGGTCCATTAAGAGCAAAGCAACCCTGCCTCAGCAAAGATGCCCCCGTAACCCCCTTATATTTACCCTGCCAGTTCTCCCCTGCAACTCCCTCCATTAGCACTCGAATCTCTAGAGTGGGAAACCCTTCTGTCACTCTTTTGGTCATGTGGCAGTGCTCTAGGCTGCTGGTTGCAAAAGCCCTGAGATTGCCGCTTTGTGCCGCAATCCTAAATGTGATGGCAGCAGCCCCAGCAGGCTCAGAGCTGACATTCCCCTTCTCTGTTACATAAAAGGAGTAGGGAGGTTAGGACAGGGGCAGAGGAGCTGGACCAGCACAGACAGTAATTAAACACTCCCAGGAGAGGAGCTGGCTGTGAGGTGCAAGAAGGGAGATGGCTGCGCTAGGGAGCCGTCTCTTCCTGGAGTGGTCAAAGCAAGTCGAAAAGGCACATTTCAAGTGAATAAAAAAATAACTTGGAAGGAAAAAGGCAACAAATAGGCATTTAAAAATCTTGATTTTTCTGTAATTTTTCCTGCATTTTTTAAGTTGGTGACAGGGTGTCTTTAAGCTTGTACAAGCTTGAATACTGATAAGTGGAAGTCTTTCGGAGGTGAAACTCTGTGACTGTCGTGCAGGTGGAGGCATAGCACAGCAACCAGTCCAGTGCAGACAAGTCCAATGTCACAACGTTTTCTTCCTGATGAGTAAATGATGGTTTTGCAGACTGAAAATAAAACATGTCATTGGTAATCACTGGAATACATCTGAAGATGAAAGATCTTTGGAGAACCTGAAAATCAAAGAACATTCTTACCGTGCACCTGACTCCCATTTCGTACCTGTGTTGGGAAACACATGGTTGCTCGGGGGAGTTTGTTAATAAAGCTGGCTGTGACTTCTGGAAAAGTACTATTTTTTTTTTTTTTTTTTAAAGATTCATTAAACATAGGACTAGAATTCTAAATAATTCATGGAATTTATTCACATATCCCCATCATGATGTCATAATGCATTGGGGTTGATTTACTAAAAGTTGAGGGTGCAAAATCTGGTGCAGCTCTACATAGAAACCAATCAACTACCAGTTTTGTTTTTTTAAAGCTTATTAATTGAGCAAGCTGAAGTTAGAAGCTGATTGGTTACCATGCACAGCTGCACCAGATGTTGCACTCTCCAGTTTTAGTAAATCAACCCTATCGCCTTCCATAATATACCGTATTTATCGGCGTATAACACGCACTTTTTTCCCCTTAAAATCAGGGGAAAATCGTGGGTGCGTGTTATACGCCGATCCCCTCCCGCTGTTTGTGAGGGGAGCGAGCCGGCCGCCGATATACATAGATAGCCGAGTGTACCCGGCTAAGTTTGGCTAGCCTCGCTTACAGTCACGCCCAGTCCGGCCCTATGATTGACATAACACAGGGACTGGGCGTGACTGTGAGCGGAGCTAGCCAAACCTAGCCGAGTACACTCGGCTATATATGTATATGGGCGGCGTTCGGCTCCGCTCACAGTCACGCCCAGTCTGGGCGGGACTACGAGAGGAGCCGAGAAGAGCCGGCTCTGTGTATCACGGCGGCGCCATTTTCAAACTGCAGTGACACTGACAAGTCACTGCAGTTTAACTGCAGCCTGGGCAAGGCTGCAAATGTCACTGACAGGGCTGCAGGTGGACACTCATAAGGCTTTCCCCCTCTCTCCTCCCAACCCCCCTCTCTCTCTCTCTCCCTCTTTCGCTCCTTCCCCCCTCTCTCTCTCCCCTCTCTTCCTTTCCCTATCTCTTGCCCTCTTTCGCTCTTCCCCCCTCTCTCTCCTCCCTCCCTCTCCTCCCTCTCTCTCTCCTCTTGCCCTCCTCTCTCGCTCCCGTTCTTTCTCTTTCTTTCGCTCTCTCTCCCCCTCCCCCTCCCTCTCTCCCTCTTTCGCTTTCACTCTCTCTCCTCCCTCCCCCCTCTCTCTCCCTCTTTCACTCTCTCTTCCCTTTCTCTCCTCCCTCCCTCTCCTCTCGCCCTCCTCTCCCTCTCCTCCCTCCCTCCTCTCTCTCTTCCGTTCTCTCTGTGTCTCCCTTTTCTCCCTCCCTCCCTCTTTTACTCTCTCTCCTCTCTCCTCTCCCTCTCTCTCCTCCCCCCCTCTACCCCCTCGCTCTCTCTCTCCCTCTCTCTCTCTCCCCCTCTCTCATTCCCTCCCCCCTCTCTCTTCCTTTCCCCATTCCTCTCTCTTCCTCCCCTATTTCTCCTTCTCTCCCCCCTTCTCTCTCTCTCTCCCTTCTTTTCGCTCTCTCTTTCTTTTGCTCTCTCTCTCCCCCTCTCTCATTCCCTCCCCCTCTCTTCCTCTCTCTCCCCCTCTCTCATTCTCTCCCCCCTCTCTTCCTCTCTCTCCCCCCTCTCTTCCCCTCTCTCTCTCTCTCTCTCTCTCTCTCTCTCTCTCTCTCTCTCTCTCTCTATCTCTCTCTCCCTCTCTCATTCCCTCCCCACTCTCTCTTCCTTTCCCCATTCCTCTCTCTTCCTCCCCTATTTCTCCCTCTCTCCCCCCTTCTCTCTCTCCCTTTCTCTCTCTCTCTCCCTTCTTTTCGCTCTCTCTTTCTTTAGCTCTCTCTCTCTCTCTCTCATTCCCTCCCCCCTCTCTTCCTCTCTCTCCCCCTCTCTCTCTCTCCCCTCTTTCTAACTCCCTCTCTCTCTCTTTCTCTCTCTCTCTCGCTCCCCCTCCCTCTCTCTCTCCCTCTCTCTTTATAGATCAGGCCTTTTTCGCCTCCCCTTGGTCCTTGAAGTCTATAGAAACTTCTAGAAGCTAGTGGGCGAAGATACAGAGGTGGGGATCTGAATGTTTATGGGAGTTTGACCAACCCCCAGGCAGAGTGGTAAGATGTGCCCATAAATATTGAAGAGTCTGGCCAGTTGTGGTTGGTTGGTTGTTGGGTGGAAGATGGAGTTTTGAGGCTGGAGTTGTGAGGCCTGTGAGGGGACCCCCGGGGCTTGGGGAGGTGAGGAAGGAGAGGAAGCTGGAGAGAGGGATCTGCACATCCCTTCAGTCTCATCCAGGAGACACCCTGTCTAGCATGGGAAGAGCTGTACAGCAGGAGGTCTGAACCAAAGCATCAGGAGCCAAAGGGACAGTGTGAGTACCTCTACCTGATCAGAGCCAATATGGGAGAAGGCTGCCAGATGCAACATTAGGACCCCTTTCATAACGAGGCAGTTTTTGGGCATTTTAGCACTAAAAATAGCACCTGAAAAGCGCCTGAAAACTGCCTCCCATTCATTTGAATGGGTGCTTTCACACTATGACTGTGTGCTTGCGGGGCGGTAGAAAAAGTCCTGCAAGCAGCATCTTTGGGGCGTGTTTGAGGCGCTGTAAAAAGAGCTCCAAAAATGCCCCTGCCCATTGAAATTAAGGTATGAAATTAAGGTAATTGAGGTATGTTCATGAAAGCCTGGGCTCACAGGAAGTGGCTTAAATGATACTGGTTGTCATTCAACCCAGAAGAGGTGTGTCATCTGGTGGGGAAGAGGACCACCTGCTGGGGACAGCACTGGATTAAACATGAGTATTGCAGCAAAAGATGCTTTCATTGGGAAAGTGTCGCTGCTAACCTAAATCCCTTGCTCTGGGAAGCATTCTTCAAGGCAGCCAGGCGGGCTGGTATTTTCAACAGGGGGGACATAGAGCTCTTGCAAACAGTTGGAACTTTCTTAGTTTCCCCAAGGGGACATAGAGCTCCTGTAAGAAGATATTTGCTACTGATCCATTAAGGGCTGACTTTATTCCTGAGGGAGTACAGTCTAGGATCCATTTTTTTGTACATAGAAAAGAAGTTTGTCCTCAAGTTGTTCTACTAAACTGAAAGTGAGAAATCTCATAATCCCTCATCCCTATCCAAATTGATTTCCCTCAATAAAACAACAAAAACAAGCCCACAAACTGGTTACTGGCATGAAAGTTGTAAAATGTGTATAACCTGGCTGTGCAGGAATAGGGGGACCCAAAATCCAGCAACCCAGGATGTAGCCATATATACAGTTGTGCTCATAAGTTTACATACCCTGGCAGAATTTATGATTTCTTGGCCATTTTTCAGAGAATATGAATGACACAAAAACTTTTCTTTCACTCATGGTTAGTGTTTGGCTGAAGCCATTTATTATCAATCAACTGTGATTACTCTTTTTAGAACACAATCACAACAGAAACTGCCTAAATGACCCTGATCAAAAGTTTACATACCCTGGAGATTTTGGTACGACACAAGTTCACACAAAGGGGTTTGAATGGCTAGTAAAGGTAACCATCCTCACTTGTGATCTGTTTGCTTGTAATTAGTGTGTGTGTATAAAAGGTCAGTGAGTTTCTGGACTCCTGACAGACCCTTGCATCTTTCATCCAGTGCTGCACTGACGTTTCTGGATTCTGAGTCATGGGGAAAGCAAAAGAATTGTCAAAGGATCTGCGGGAGAAGGTAGTTGAACTGTATAAAACAGGAAAGGGATATAAAAAGATATCCAAGGAATTGAGAATGCCAATCAGCAGTGTTCAATGTCATAAACCGGTGCGACCAGAAATGTGTGGACTGCAGTAGGGAAGACCAAAACGCATGCAAAGTGATAATAGTAAGATTTATTAAAAGGATAAGTCATAAACAATAAAGCAAACCAGCAAACAACCACGGTGACACACAATAATAAGTCTCTAAATCAAACGTGAATACAGGAGTAGGAGTAAGATATAATCATAAACGTAATCAAGCCATACACAAGAGAGCAATCAGATAGAACAGGGAGCAGGACAGGACAGAGAGAGGACAACAGGAGGAAGGGGTTCATCTGCAAGACAGGGGTCCAGGGATGGATGCAGGGTTCAGGAACAAAGCATACAAGGTACAGGTGCAGGATTCAGGAATACAGGTCAGGGCTCAAGGAAAATACCAAGGAAAATGTGTGAGCATCTGCTGGGTAAATATACACACCTCCTGCAATCAGTTTCAGGTGACGCCTAATTGCAGGAGATGATGTCGGCTCCAGACTGCTCGGAGACACCCACTGGTGGACACCAGTACTGCTGCCCAAAGATCTGACAGCGCCACCAGCAGGTGAAACCTTTCCTGACATTCAAACTCTAATGAAGAAGTGAAAAATGAGGGGTTCTGTTGAAACCAAACCACGGTCAGGTAGACCAACTAAAATTTTAGTCACAACTGCCAGGAAAATTGTTCGGGATGCAAAGAAAAACCCACAAATAATTTCAGATGAAATACAGGACTCTCTGAAAACATGTGGTGTGGCTGCTTCAAGATGCACAATAAGGAGGCACTTGAAGAAAGATGGGCTGAATGGGCGAGTCGCCAGAATAAAGCCATTATTACGCAAATGCCACAAAGTATCCCGCTTACAATACGCCAAACAGTACAGAGACAAGCCTCAAGCCTTCTGCCACACAGTCATTTGGAGTGATGAGACCAAAATTTAGCTTATTGCCCACAACCATAAATGCTTCATTTGGAGAGGAGTCAACAAGGCCTATGATGAAAGGTACACCATTCCCAGGGCCGATCCCAGATGGGGTGCATGGGGTGCAGTGCACCCGAGCGCCAGAGAGGTGGGGGCGCTGAAGCGCCAGAGTGCTCCCTTCCCTCCTCCTTCTCCTCTTGTCTGTGTCCGGCAGCGCCTCTCCACCGGTGTTCTAAGAAGAAAGGCGCAGCTGTATTCACTGCTCAAGTCCCTCCCTCCTTCTGTCAGAGAAGGAGAACAGCCAGCCGGAGATGAGAATGGGGGCAGAGCGGCTGGTCTCTGTGTGGAGAGAGACCAGCCGTGCAGTGATGTCGCGCGGGGGGGGCAGTCCATGCCTGACACATTCTCCTCCTCTCTGTGTCTCTCACTCCTGCTGCCTGCTGTGTACTGTTCTGTTCTCCACCCGGGCGATGTGGCTGCACACTCTCCTCTCCCCTCCAGCTGCCACCTGGGTGTTTTTATGTACTGTACCCTAATGGAGGGGGGGGTCTGTACTAATGGAAGAGGGGGATTTGCCCTGGGGGTCATTACTAATAGAGGGGGGGTCTGTCCTGGGGGGTCTGTACTAATGGAGGGGGGTCTGTACTAATGGAGCGGGGTCTGTCCTGGGGGGTCTGTAGTAATGGAGGGGGGGCTCTGTCCTGGGGGGTCTGTAGTAATGGAGGGGGGGCTCTGTCCTGGGGGGTCTATACTAATGGAGGGGGGCTCTGTCCTGGGGGGGTCTGTACTAATGGAGGGGGTCTGTCCTGGGGGGTCTGTAGTAATGGAGGGGGGCTCTGTCCTGGGGGGTCTGTACTAATGGAGGGGGGTCTGTAGTAATGGAGGGGGGGTCAGTACTAATGGAGGGGGTCTGTCCTGGGGTGGTCTATACTAATGGAGGGGGGGTCCTGTCCTGGGGTGTCTGTACTAATTAAGGGGGGTCTGTCCTGGGGGGTCTGTACTAATGGGGGGTCTGTCCTGGGGGTCTGTACTAACAGAGGGGGGTCTTTCCTGGGGGGGTCTGTACTAATTAAGGAGGGGTCTGTCCTGGGGGGTCTGTACTAATGGAGGGGGGGGCTCTGTCCTGGGGGGTCTATACTAATAGAGGGGGGGCTCTGTCCTGGGGTGGTCTGTACTAATGGAGGGGGGTCTGTCCTGGGGGGTCTGTAGTAATAGAGGGGGGCTCTGTCCTGGGGGTCTGTACTAATGGAGGGGGGTCTGTCCTGGGGGTCTGTAGTAATATAGGGGGGTCTGTACTAATGGAGGGGGGTCTGTCCTGGGGGGTCTGTAGTAATAGAGGGGGGCTCTGTCCTGGGGGTCTGTACTAATGGAGGGGGGTCTGTCCTGGGGGTCTGTAGTAATATAGGGGGGTCTGTACTAATGGAGGGGGGTCTGTCCTGGGGGGTCTATACTAATGGAGGGGGGCCTGTCCTGGGGGGTCTGTACTAATTGAGGGGGGTCTGTCCTGGGGGGTCTGTACTAATGGGGGGTCTGTCCTGGGGGTCTGTACTAAGAGGGGGGGTCTTTCCTGGGGGGTCTGTACTAATGAAGGAGGGGTCTGTCCTGGAGGGTCTGTACTAATGGAGGGGGGTCTGTCCTGGGGGGTCTGTACTAATGGAGGGGGGGGTCTGTCCTGGGGGGTCTGTACTAATGGGGGGTCTGTACTAATAGAGGGGGGTCTGTCCTGGGGGGTCGTTACTAATAGAGGGGGGTCTGTCCTGGGGGGGTCTGTACTAATGGAGGGGGGTCTGTCCTAGGGGGTCTAAACTAATGGAGGGGGTCTGTCCTGGGGCAGTCTGTACTAATGGAGGGGGGGTCTGTCCTGGGGGGGTCTGTACTAATGGAGGGGGGTCTGTCCTGGGGGGTCTGTACTAATGGAGGGGTGGTTTGTCCTGTGGGGGTCTGTACTAATGGAGGGGGAGATCTTTCCTGGGGGGGTCTGTACTAATGGAGGGGGGGTTTTCCTGGGGGGGGTCTGTACTGAGGGAGGGGTTCATACTTAGTGCGGGTTCTACACTGATGGAGGGGGTCTATACTTAGTGGAGGGGGGTCTGTACTGAGGGGCGACTATAGTTGGTGGAAGGGGGGGTGACCCCAACCCTAGTGATGCCAATGCAGCTGCGGGCTATTCTTTCCCCCCTCCCTCTCCCCCCTTCCTCTCCCTCTAGCGCACGCTGCTGTACTAGTGAGCAGCGCTTGCCAGCACAGCTGCCCACTCTGCATCTTCCCCCGCCTTCATATGCCCAGGGAAGAAACAGAATAGAAAAAAGCAGCAGAGAAGAGGATTGTGGGACATGTAGTCCCGAGGACTGGCAGCCCCACTGTAACACGGAAACTGCAGCTCACACAGCATGCTCAGCTGAATGGGAGAGAGAGAGAGCAAGCAGCCCGGGAAAGCTTTCAGGGAAGAACACCCAGGACTCCAGAGGGAGAGAACAGTGCTGAGAGAACACCATCAGAGAGAGAACCACGCTGACCTGCGCCACCAGAGGGAAAGCCACACAGTCTAGCGCCATCCCTGGCAGAGAAAGGAATGGAGTCATTGCCAGAATATAGATCTGGGCTCTACCCAGCGGAGTCGCCACGGGCAATTCAGAGTGAGCTGACTCCTGATCAGAGGAACCGTTTCTGTATCGCTGGGTCAGGTGAGAGGGCCGATCGGCCATTATCTACTAACGTCCATAGGAACTGCAGTCTCTGACCATCTCCTGTACTATGTCTGCAGTCTCTGATCATCTCTTGTACTATGTCTGCAGTCTCTGATCATCTCCTGTATTATGTCTTCAGTCTCTGATCATCTCCTGTATTATGTCTGAAGTCTCTGATCATCTCCTGTAGTATGTCTGCAGTCTATGACCATCTCCTGTACTATGTCTGCAGTCTCTGATCATCTCTTATATCCTGTCTGCAGTCTCTGATCATCTCCTGTAGTATGTCTGCAGTCTCTGATCATCTCCTGTAGTATGTCTGCAGTCTCTGATCTCCTCCTGTAGTATGTCTGCAGTCTCTGATCATCTCCTGTACTATGTCTGAAGTCTCTGATCATCTTCTGTACTATGTCTGCAGTCTCTGACCGTCTCCTGTATTATGTCTGCAGTCTCTGATCACCTCCTGTACTATGTCTGCAGTCTCTGATCATCTCCTGTATTATGTCTGCAGTCTCTGATCATCTCCTGTAGTATGTCTGCAGTCTCTGATCATCTCCTGTAGTATGTCTGCAGTCTCTGATCATCTCCTGTACTATGTCTGCCATCTCTGATCATCTCCTGTACTATGTCTGCAGTCTCTGATCATCTCTTATATCCTGTCTGCAGTCTCTGATCATCTCATGTACTATGTCTGCAGTCTCTGATCATCTCTTATATCCTGTCTGCAGTCTCTGATCATTTCCTGTACTATGTCTGCAGTCTCTGATTATCTCCTGTACTATGTCTGCAGTCTCTGATCATCTCCTGTACTATGTCTGCAGTCTCTGATCATCTCTTGTATTATGTCTGCAGTATCTGATCATCTCCTGTACTATGTCTGCAGTCTCTGATCATCTCCTGTACTATGTCTGCAGTCTCTGATCATCTTCTGTACTATGTCTGCAGTCTCTGATCATCTCTTGTATTATGTCTGCAGTACCTGATCATCTCCTGTACTATGTCTGCAGTCTCTGATCATCTCCTGTAGTATGTCTGCAGTGAGTCTCTGATCATCTCTTGTATTATGTCTGCAGTCTCTAATTATCTCCTGTACTATGTCTGCAGTCTCTGATCATCTCCTGTACTATGTCTGCAGTCTCTGATCATCTCCTGTAGTATGTCTGCAGTCTTTGATCATCTCTTGTATTATGTCTGCAGTCTCTGATCATCTCCTGTACTATGTCTGCAGTCTCTGATCATCTCCTGTAGTATGTCTGCAGTCTCTGATCTCCTCCTGTAGTATGTCTGCAGTCTATGATCATCTCTTGTACTATGTCTGCAGTCTCTGATCATCTCCTGTAGTATGTCTGCAGTCTCTGATCATCTCCTGTAGTATGTCTGCAGTCTCTGATCATCTCCTGTAGTATGTCTGCAGTGAGTCTCTGATCATCTCTTGTATTATGTCTGCAGTCTCTGATTATCTCCTGTACTATGTCTGCAGTCTCTGATCATCTCCTGTACTATGTCTGCAGTCTCTGATCATCTCCTGTAGTATGTCTGCAGTCTATGATCATCTCTTGTATTATGTCTGCAGTCTCTGATCATCTCCTGTACTATGTCTGCAGTCTCTGATCTCCTCCTGTAGTATGTCTGCAGTCTCTGATCTCCTCCTGTAGTATGTCTGCAGTCTCTGATCATCTCCTGTACTATGTCTGCAGTCTCTGATCATCTCTTATATCCTGTCTGCAGTCTCTGATCATCTCCTGTAGTATGTCTGCAGTCTCTGATCATCTCCTGTACTATGTCTGCCGTCTCTGACAAAATACAAGAGATGTTCAACAAATGTGGAGTGAATGCACAGTGAATGTTTTGTGAATGTTCAATGAACATGCATTGAGTGTTTTAATACACAGTGAATGGTGAATTATTGTGCAGTGAATGCAGAGGAATATTTGCTTTATTACTTGGCCCCATTATAAACCATCTAGTGGTAACTGCTGGTCCAGCATGGTACTTGATGAGGTCAGCATGGGGGTGGCCACATGACCAAAACAGAGGAGCGGCTTTGTGGGACCGGTCGTTCACACCGGTAGTAGGAAGCCTGTTGGATTGGTGAATAATGTAATACACACTATTATGTCCCCTATACTAAACAAGCATTAAATCCTATATGGGAACAATTTTTATATTTATTTATAGCTGACCATAGTCCTACTTTAGTGAATGTTCAGTGAATGCTACATTCACCACCTTATACATATGCCCCGTATAACTAACATTACACAGCCAGCAAAGCATTGTATGGATGTAATTAGACCTATTAGTGTATGGTCAGGTAATTAGTAGATGGTGCAAGCTAAATAAAAACCCATTCCTTCCATGTAATTTTTGTGTAAATATCTATAGCACAACACAGTTATATATAGGGAGGACTTTCCATTCTACAAATCTTTGAAGATGCAGATTCCTGAGCCGTGTTCTATGGATATCGAAATACATCTTTAGATCCAGCAGCCGACCCGTGTTTTTTTAGGCATTCGCTGGGCTGGTAGATATCAGTCGCTGGTGACACCTTCCCGGGTGTTAGGTTCAGGCAGCTGACTCGCTGTTGGAGTAGGGTGCCTTGTGGAGGACAACGTTACATTACACCACAGACATTAAACATGTCAGAATATCCATCAACACCCCGAAGGAAATGATATGTGTTTAAAACAAAGCTCCAGAAATAAGTAGCCCTGAAGTATTAAAAATAAATAAGCATCTTTTGCTGCAATACTCAACTTTAATCCAGTGCTGTCCCCAGCAGGTGGTCCTCTTCCCCACCAGATGACACACCTCTTCTGGGTTGAATGACAACCAGTATCATTTAGGCCACTTCCCGTGAGCCCAGGCTGTCATGAACATACCTCCTAGAGGGAGGACACCACACAGTCTAGGATCATAGTACCGAACACAGTACACAGAACTTGTCTTTACTGCAATATTTCTGTGTAAGAATAAAACCGCGTACACACGATCGGATTTTCCGATGGTAAATGTGTGATGACAGGCTGTACGCTCCATCGGACAATTGTTGTTGGATTTTCCACGGACAAATGTTGGATGGCGGGTTTTAAAATTTTATGTGGACACCGGTCTGTTGTCGGATTTTCCGAGCGGATGTACACAAGTCCGTCGGACAAAAGTCCAAAGTACAAACACGCATGCTCGGAAGCAAGGATGAGCCAGAAGCGGTCGGTCTTGTAAACTAGCGTTCGTAATGGAGAATTAAGATTTGTGACGTGGCAAATTAAAAAATATCTCAAAATGCAGCGTACATTCTCTTCTTTTTTAATGGGATAATAATGAAGCTGCTTTGCTGACGATACTGATAGAGTTATTGCAAACAAATTTTCAAAGGCTTTTTTTTCTAGTGATATCAAGAATAATATTATTATGCTTTTTGTTTTTTTTTATTTAGGCAAGTTACCACAACACCATTATCCTGTAGTTTTTAAGATCAAAGATACAACTATGTTGGTGTCCCTTGTCAATTTTACATTGTATTTTTTTAAATGTAACTGCCTACAACATATAGCCAAGTATTATTCTCCACAATTTTTTTATTGTGCATTACAAAAAGAAAAAAATTAGACATGCTATCTACCAAAAGAACTTAACCAAAAAGTGCATTCTATGCATCCAAAAATATAGAAAATATACCAAATCAAATCATTATTCAACCAAAAAAATAATGTCAAAGCAATAACTCCAAGGCCAATAATAAATAACACGTCATCTCCTCCGAATCCGCAACATGACCGGTTGACGAACAGCCGCTCAGAAACGAACTGAAAAGCACAAACTGAAAAGCGCGAAATGAAAAGCGCAAAATGAAAAGTGTGAAATGAAAAGCGCAAATCAACACTCACCAAACTTCTACTAACACGAAATTAGCAGAAGGAGCCCAAAGGGTGGCGCTAAAGAGCTGAAAAACAACGCAGTTCGCATTTGTTGGTCAACAATTCCTTGCCGTTTGTATGCAAGACAAGCTTGGGCCAACGCCCTTCGGACAAAAGTCCACGGTTTTGTTGGCCAACAATCCGATCGTGTGTATGAGGCTTAACAGACAGTAACACTATATATTCAAGTAATCAAATAGAGAGCAATAACTGAGATTTAAGAGCAATATAGCTCTCAATCTTATATTCAAGCTGCTTCCAGGGGATTCCAAACCTGAGAATGTCCCCAAGAGCAGAGGCGCAATTTAATGGCAAATAAAGCACAATATGACACTTTAAATTGGATTGGTTACCTTTCCTCAGATTGGCTCTATGAGTTCAGGCAGGAGGAGAGCAGAGGAATCACTCCCTTTATGTCAGGCCTCTCTCTTCTGTCCCCTGACACCAAAGGCCCAACTTTAAACACTTATTCAAGTCAACAAGTAATGGCCTAAGAGCCCTCTCACACTGCCAGTGCGGGGGGCGTCGGCGATAAAGTGCTGCTAGTTTTAGCGGCGCTTTACCGTCTTTTTTGCAGCGCTTTTTGGATGCTAGCAGGGTGCTTTTAACCCCCGCTAGTGGCCGAATAAAGGGTTTAAAACGCCCGCAAAGCAGGTGCCTCGGCGGCGCTGCCCATAGATTTCAATGGGCAGGGGCGCTTTAGGAGCAGTGTATAACGCGCTCCTAAAGCGCCTCAAGGAAGCTGCTTGCAGGACTTTTTTTGACGTCCTGCCAGCGCAGCGCCCCAGTGTGAAAGCACTCTGGCTTTCACACTGGGATTGCAGATGAGGCATTTTTCAGGCGCTTTACAGAGCCCTGAGTATGTATGTGTGGATCCGTATGGCACTAGTGGCTTCAGTCCTTTTGAAGAAAAGATAAAAATTGGTGTCTTCTGCTAGCCACTCTCGTTGGTGCACTCCTGTATAGCGGGCCCAAACAATACAACTGGCCCAGCTTATCCAGTGGATCCTTCTCAGCAAGGTGAGAGGACAATGAG
Organism: Lithobates clamitans; assembly: GCA_037952925.1. NCBI lineage: Eukaryota > Metazoa > Chordata > Amphibia > Anura > Ranidae > Lithobates > Lithobates clamitans. The sequence continues at coordinate 333,524 of JBBGZY010002167.1, forward strand.
GTCTGTATACAGTGTCCCAGAAATGGATAGCCTTATTCCTGTGGTACTACAAGTGTCAGCAAGATGACTACCAGCAACGATGTCTGTATACAGTGTTCATACTCCTCCTGTGGTGCAGTTTCTCTGTTCCCTGCAGATGGGCAAAATGCCCTCCCACCAAATCCTGTGGTCAAGGCCCAAATGAATGTCCTGGAACAGCAGGCTTTCCTGGTGACCCGACTAGTCACCTCACACTGGAACGCTTCACTGTTGGTGCAGGTGCGCCTCGATATGCACCTGGGATCTAGGGTTGCCACCTTTTCTTCAAGCCAAACCTGAACACTTTAGCGGCACAACACAACTTTTTTTTAAAGGGGGAACACTGTGGACTGTGGTATAAAATAGAACTCTGATGTAAGCCCCCACTTACATCAGAATTCCCAGCATTCCCCCTTAAATCAAGGTTCCCAAATCTCCCCCTTACATCAGAGTCCACAGAGCACCCCTTACATTTGAGTCCCCCTTACCTTGGTGTACTCACTTGCTCAGGAGCAGGGCAGAGAAGGGAGGGAGGGGGCCTATGCACATGGTGGTTGTGTTACTTGGTTAATGGGGAGCATAGGTGTGTGCAACCTGGGCAACAGGGGGAATCTGCACTGCACTGGGTGAATGGGGGGGGTTGCAGTCCAGGCTGAATAATGTGTCCGGGTTTCAGTCTGTAACCTGGACACATGATTCAATTCTGGACTGTCCAGGTGAAACCCGGACAGGTGGCAACCCTATGATGAGCCATCATTAGTTCCTGAAACTGTGAATGAAGACCCCTCCACGGAATTGAGTGTTCAGGCCAATGTCAAGGAAACAACCAAAGATTCAATACAGACTGCTGAAACATAGTCACCCTTGTGGTTGAGGCAGGATGTGCACCATCCCAAGAGACTCACGTGTGACACACTGGGAGAGAGTTCTGAAGAGCTTATTCATACCATTCGTAGGTCAGTTCCTGAAGCTACACCTCCCACTGTTAATTGGGTAGGGGGCGACTCTGCTCTAACCTCTGACACCAATGGGTGGGACACGGCAATTGCCCCGGCCTGTTCAAAAACTGATTATTAACTGACTGATAGTGTGTATAAATGGTTCCAAAGAAACCCAGATGTGTGTCAGAATTTTTTTTTAATTTGGATTGTGGTTAGAAAAAAAAATCATCAATAATGTATTTTTCTTTTCGGCAAGTTGAAGTGGGTGATTTGCATGTCTTTGTGGACCAAAGAGTTTAAGTGGGGGGAGTGTGTAGCCAAGGGTTTGCTACTATAGATATTACAGTTGTTATTATTTCAAATGAGTTTGGCTCCCTCTAGTGTCTTCTTAATGCTGTTAGGACTTTCTTTCATTTCCTGAGAAGAAACGCAGCAAAGCACCGTGGGAGATGTAGTTTGGAGGAGAAAGTGACTCTGTTAGCTGGATCAGCCCTGAACTACAATACAGACAATGCAAAGCGCGCAGCACTGCATGTTGGGAGGGGGAATAAAAGGATCAGTGTGGCCACCTTTCACTCTCTCTGGATGCCATTCAATACCTGCCAGCAGGAGGTCTGTGTGTGTGACCAGGAGTGAGAGACTGCGATCTATACAGTGAGGAGCCGGATCGCCCGCCTCTGAGGTACTTCTGAGTACAGCCTTGCCAGCTTAGCATGTGGACCGGTTCGCAGCACCAGAACATCTGGGAGTTTCCTGCACTTCAGCCATCCGGAGTAGCAGTACAGTGTGGCGGTGCCATCTTTTCACCTCCTGATGTCACCAGAGACATCAGGAGGGGAGCCTGGACAGAGCCTCACAGCCTCTGAGTCTATTGTGGTGAGAGGGCACCTGCCTTTTCCAGTAAAGTGCACAGTTTTGCTGAGTGAGTTATTTTACAGATTGCTGGTGAGACTTGTAGTTCCACGGAGGTGAATCTACTTCTTCACAGGCATCATACAGCTGAACTCTGGGGTTTGTTGTTCCCTGCGCTGTAAGGTCAGTACTGTATTACACTCACATATATCAGGAGGAATCTACAAGTGCCTTATTTTTTCAGTTAAGCATTTATCAACATATCATTCATTATACAGTGATTTCTTCTCCCTTTCTCTGTGGATTACAAATACTGCAGTTTAAACTACAGGCTAGCGGAAGATATCTGGAGGCAAAGAACTTTTACCATTCTCCTTTCTACCAGGCACTGTTTCTCTATTTGTGGTCTGAACTTTGAATTACCACCTAGGGGGAGCCATTGAGTACATGTTAGACATTGTATTGTGTTGTTGAATTTAAGGTATATTGTACTGCAATTTGGTGGGTGTGTTGAGGCCTTGATGGAAAGGTGTTTAATACAGGTATTGAAGGATATTGAACACTTATCCCATTGTACACCTGTCTACAAATACTTCCAGTGGTGATTATACAGTCAATTGTTTGCCTATCTAAATTGAGTTATACCAACTGTCCTTTACTAATTGTGTTTATTCACATTGTTCATTGTGTTCTACCATTCATTTTAGTAAACTTTCTGAGTGGTTCAGTGACATTGTGTGAGTTTCTCATTGATAACATCCTTTTGCAGAATGGAACTCAAAGTGTCAGAGGTAAGAGAGGATCTGCAGACTCGAGGTAGCCAGTGGGGTATAGAGTCAATCAGCAGCCCTCCCGGGGGTACCGCTACATATGTGTAGCCAAGTCCTGAGCCGCTCCAGGCCAAATGGTGACCTCCAGAGCTAGGGACAGCCGACATCCTTCTGTGTAGAGTGGGTTACGAGGCATGGTGGGTGTAATGCAAGGTAGATTAATGGGCACCAGACACTTCTTGAATGCAAAGAGATTTATTTTCTCTTAAACAGAACTATGGGAGAGAGGGTTTCGGCCAGGACACCCTTTGGTAGCTGCAATGTTAATTAGCAGACTCTGAGACTTCTATAGGTAGACAGCCATGCAGGGAAAGGGACCCAGCCGGACACCACATCTGCATGTGTAGACACGCCGTCTGTTATGGCAACACTCTTGAACAGTTTCTAACAAAGGTTGTAATGAACTCTTTCACTTCTTCTACGATCTCCTATTGTAGATCTTCACTCAACTGAGCTCCCAGTCTTTCACTAGACTCGCTGATCCACTGCCACTGGATCCCCTGAGCGCTGCCAATCTTCTCACTGAGTATCTTCCTCAAGCCTCACCCCCGCGTCCCTGCTGGGTCCCTAGCTTGGCACTCACAGATACTCCTCAAGCGTCACCCCACTGGCCTGCTCGGTCCCTGGCTTGGCACAAAATATTGCTCTGAAAGAGTCACCTCCACAGGCTGGGTCCCTGGCTTGACATCTGCGGAAGTTTCCCAATTCTTCACTGTCCCCGGTTGGTGAGAATACTGCTCTGGTACTTGCTTCAGCTACTCACAGTTTTCCCCGGTAATAAGGTGGTTGGTCCCTTAGTGACGACAGCTTCCCCTCTACCTCCAACCATGACAGGTTCTTCGGCTGGCAGAACCCTTACTTCTGGTTTGATTGCAAGCCGCAATCCCAACCCTACGCTGCTCTCTTGCTTCTGGATAGGACACTCACACAGCCTAGCAGCCAGATGTCCCCGGGATAGGCCTCAGGCTCCGGCCTAGCAGCCCGGGGCAGCACAACACACATCCACCCAGACAGCCATCCAGCTGGCACAGAACCCCCATCACCTGACCTCACCCAAATAAATAGGCTCTCCCAGCAGGCCAAGGGACCCAAGAAAATCCCTGTCCATTGGCTGAGAAACCCCATCTATTCCTAATCTGTCCTTGCAATGCCCTTGTCTTATCTAATGCCCCCAGATACCCGATCATCTAGTGACAGACGAGAGAAGTGCAGCAATTCCATTATTAGGTTGAAATCAATTTACCTCCTATCAATCGGCCAAGGCAACTATCACTTGGCAGGTAAATTTGCTAACAACCCTGCCTAAACATCAGGGTGCTACATCTGCAATCAGGCAGGCTCTTGCACTACATAGTTGAAGGTAAATCTAAAGGAAATCAAACAACAAAAGTTATATAGTGTTTATCCAGCTTTAGACTCAGACAGAAACATGAAATTTCAAACCTTTTTTGGATAAGGTAAGTGAGAGATAAGAACATTGGGATTGCTGGGCCAGAAAACTATATTAAAAAAGGATTCTATATGCCACCAACTATCAGGGCTGTGCTGCTCCTGAGGCCAATTGACATGGCCGCCTCAGTCAGCACTCATGGGGGCACGGTGGGGGTGGCAGAGTGGCCAGAATGTCCATACTTGGGGGGAGGACCGTTTTGGCATTTGAGAGGAAGAGGCTGGGGCAAAAATGATCTCCCCAGATGGCATGTGCCCTGGCAAGGCCCTGCCTCTGAAATCCATGTCAGTGCTGATGTGGCGATCATATGGCTTTGTTAGAAAACAAACTCATGCAATTTTTTTGTTGTCAAATTAAATTCACCTAAGCAGTCCACATGGTGAAATATGAGACCAATTAGGTGAAATTTAAGCAAGGGGAACTCAGTACAGGGATGGTGGGAACCCCTCGTAACAGGCACAGCAGGTGTACAGATCTGGGAACTCAGCACAGGGATGGTGGAAACCCCTCGTAATGGGCACAGCAGGTGTACAGACCTGGGAACTCAGCACAGGGATGGTGGGAAACTGCCATTCTGCTTCTTGACAGTGAGGTGTGAGGTTGCTAGCTCTTTAGCTCCTGTGCTTCCAGAGACCAGGGGGTAGAGTTGTTTCTCTGCCCCAGGAGGGATGCAGGATCCTGGGGAGGACCCAGGCGGGGGCCCCCTGGATAGACCTGTGGAAGATTCTGGGCCTAGCCAAAGGAGAGATGTCCCTGTCTGCCTTTAGACAGAGGACTGTCAGCAAGCTGAAGCGGATTGAGAAGGAAGAGGAGACATTGTTGGTTTTGATGGCTGAATTCAGGAAGAAAAAGCAGATTTGTGCCAAATTGTACAGCAAGAAGAGACCGGCTCTGAGGCCTGAGTTGAAGGCCTTGGAACAAGCTGTGAGGAAGCAGAAGGAACTGGTGAGTTCTCTGAAGGAGAATAGTGGAATTTTTAAAGGAAAATATAGGAATGAGGAGTGATTTAATCGCATGAGGAGAGGAGCCGCTTCCTGCATGGAGGGTGACCCAACCAGTGAGGAGATGCAGGTACCGACAGACTCAACAGAGAGTAAGAAAGTGGGCCTGGAGGATGAGCCCAGCTCTTTAACACCTCAAGAATCTGCTGAGCCCTCAATGGCGGAGGCCTCTGTCCCCCTCACTCCCCAGCAACAATATGGAACATCTGAGCAGGAGGTTGAGGAAGGTACTGGCATGCTGGAGTTCATCTCTAAGCTGGAATCCCCTCCAGGTGCAGATTCATCGGATGATGAGGAGATGGACACCGTTCCTCACCCTGTGAAAGACAAACCTATGGAGAGAGAAAGATCCACCATGAAGTCTGCAACAACTCGGGGGAAGTCTGATCCCACCGTCAGCCATGACAGTGGCGCAGAAGTAACAACACAGCAAGCAGGTTGTGTGCAGGATGGTGGTGTGACAATGGGCTTGCCGGGGGTTGTAGTGCTACAGGCAGTCAGCCCTGACCCATAGATAATGTACAACATACAATGCAGTCTGATTTACTTGCTGGAAACAAAGCTTCATATGAAACTGGTGAGAGTAACTGTCAGCTTCTGGGGAAAGAGTCTGCAGTGAGGAGTTCCATGGACAATACAGTGACTTTGCCTGACCAGACACAGCAGCTGTTCCTGTGAATGGTGGAGGACATGCTGGGTGCAGTAGTGCTACAACTCTCCAGGAGTCTGCAGTAATTAGGACTGTGATTGATCCCAGGAAAGAAGCTGAGTGTTCAGAGCAGGGGGATAGGGCAGGTCCTGCCTCTGCTAATCAGAAGACTGCAATCCCAGCTGATTCAGACTCTCTGCCAGCAGGTTTGAATGTGTCTAAGGACAAGACTGTAAATGCTGGTGTAAGAAAAACTTATGCTGGTGTTGCTGCCACAGAATCTGGGAAGGGGGAGCAAGCAGGGAAGGAATATGGAAATGTTTTATCTTCCTCCCTGTTTAAAAGGAGAAATGTTGTCCAGTTAAAATGGGAGGGTGGTGGAATCCCCCCACATAGAAGGGCAGTGGTGGATAAGAGTTTGCAGATGGGATTTAGGCCCGCAGATATCTTCACCCTGATCAGTCCGGCAAGTTCCTATGAGTATGATTTGTCCTTTATTCGTCTGGAGTCTTTGGGTATATTTTGGGAGAAATATGAGCATGTGTGTAGGGGCCTGCCGGGCTGGAAAGGGCTCATCCCCAAGCTTATATCACGCCAGCCCCTCATTAAAATGATGACAATTCTTGTCCGTAATGAATCCATACCGCAAGGGGATTTATTTGTATGGTTGAGGAGGTATGGAGACGTCCTGAGCCCCCTAAAAAAAATTTTGGATGATCGGGGGAATATGAACGGGGGGATAGTCTGTGCAGCTAAAATTAAAGGTCGTTGACAATGTTGTTCAGCATCTGCCATCCTCAGCTTTCCTGGGGAGGGACAGGATGACCATCTTTTATCCGGGCCAGCCAACGCTCTGCAACAAATGTGGTGATAAAGGGCATCTTGTATCCTCCTGTCCAGTGATGAAGTGCTCTCTGTGCCAGGGTATAGGACATTTGGCAAAGGACTGTAATATCATCAGGTGCAATCTGTGCAATGCGGTGGGACATCCTTACAGTCAGTGTCCTGAGGCAATGCAGAACAAGCCTGAGCTCATGAGAGAGTTCTTTCACCTGGATATGGAGGATGCTCAGAGCTCAGCAGCTGGAGTGCCTGTGAGTCCATCTGAGTCTGTGCCAATACCCAATGTGTCTGTGTCTCCCCAGTCAGTGGTGCCCCAGTCTGTGCCAATACCCAATATGTCTGTGTCTTCCCAGTCTGTGCGTTTGCCTGTGTCTTCCCAGTCTGTGCGTTTACCTAGTGTGCCTGTGTCTTCCCAGTCTGTAGGTAAGGTATCAGTTGCCGAGAATGTGTCCAATTGCTCTGTGTTTATGTCTTCTAAAATTGCAGAGGCAGCGAGAGGTGCTGAGGCAGGTGCATCAAGTGCAGTGCCAGTCCCCCTCCCCTGACGCTGCAGGGTTTCTATTACGGATCGTGGGGTGCAGAGGAGTGGTGAAAATGGTGGAGAGGCTGTCCTGGTGGTAGATAAGGGAAGGGAGAGTGGGGGTGAAGCGGAGGATAGGTGTGGGGATGTTGTTTATTCTGGTTTGTCTAAGGATGATATGGAGTGGTTGGAGAAGAGGAGGAGGGGCAAAAGAAGGAAAAAAAGGGGTTCAGTTACCTTAAATCCTAAAGTTTTGCCTTTAGAAAATAAGTTTGGGGTCCTGTCAGATGATAATGATGATGAATGAGACTCGTTCAGTTCAGCGTCCTCTATGGATGATGAGTGCACGGGTGCAACGAAGCGCGCTGGTTCTCCAGGGAGACGGAATAGTCAGGCTAAGAAACGGCTGCCTCAACTACCCTAATGGCAGTTCCCACTCCATTAAAAGTGGCAACCATTAATGTTGCCAGCTTAAGATCAGTAAGCGCTCGTCATATGGTCTTAATTTTGCTCAGCGAGTTTGATGCTGACATTTTGTTTTTTCAAGAGACCCATCTGAGTAGTCTGGCCGATATACATCTGGAAAAGGAGGAGTGGAGATGTGGTCCCCCATTTTGGTCTCTTGTGGCTGAGCCTTACAGCAGGGTTGCAGTCCTTTTTTCTGGTATGGTAATGTGGCGGTGGGTAATTGAGGTAGAGATTGGGAGATGCATGGTCTTGGACGTCTCTGTGAGGTGGCAGGACCTGCGCCTGATTAACATCTATGGTCCCCAGACAAAGTGGGACAGGAAATGCCTCTTTACAAAGATTAAGCCTTTTCTTTTTACGGCCCAGCAGGTTGTCTTTGGAGGTGATTTCAACACCATTACTAGGTCTAAAGACAGGAGAGGTTTCAGAGATAAGCTGAGCTATGACACCCTTTTTCTTAATGCGATAGTTAGGGAAGCAGGTCTGGTAGATGGTCTGGTCATATTAATTTATGCCCATACAGCACAGGGTTCACGTTTCAGCGAGGTAGTAGTCAGAGTAGGAAAGGTTTTTTTTAAAGGGAGACTCTGCTTTTTGGGCACCTGTGTGTCAGGCAGTGGAGTTTTCTAATCACTGTATTCTATCTGTGACTCTGAATGCCTCAGACATGCCACCTAGGGGGAGGGGTATCTGGAGATTGAATTCGGCCCTCCTGAAAGACGAGAGAGTAAGACAATCCTTTGAGGATTTTTTTCAAGCACAGGTAACGATCCTAGACTTTTGCAACAGCAAGTCAGAATGGTGGGAGTTTGTAAAACAGAGGCCATAGGAAGAAGGAAGCAGCAAGATAAGTATATCACCTATCAGCATTTGCGGAGGAAACTTAACTGCCTTGTTTCGAATGGAGGAGATTCTGGGCGATCTCTGAGGTGAAGCTCCTCCTTAGGAGACATCAATATGACCGGCACGCCTCTTTGGTTCAGGAGAGGTATTACAGGAAATACCATTCGCCTGACCCTTACCAGAACTATAAACAGAGCATAGCAATTAAGACGGTCAATGGCCTGAAGGACAGTACGGGCTCTCTGACGAAGTCTAGGTCAGGGATCCTGGAGGTTGTCAGGTCATACTATGCCAATCTCCTGGGAGGAAGGAACTTTGATCGGAGAAGGATGTTGGGTTTTTTGGACTCTACATCAGGTCTGGAAAGTAATGTTCCTTTGATGAATTTGACAAATGAAATCACTGCAGATGAGGTAATCTAGGCTATTGATAAACTAGCCATCAAGAAAACGCCAGGCCCAGATGGTTTGACAGCTGAATTTTATAAATGTTTTAAGATGATCCTGGCTCTCTACCTTGCGGAGGTTTTTAATGGCTGTTTGTATAAGGGTTCTCTCCCTCCCTCCATGAGGCAATCTGCAGCGATCCTTCTGTCAAAGGATAAAGATCCTTTGATGATTGAAAATTGGCGCCCCATTAGCCTTCTTAATGTCGATAGAAAGATACTGCCAAAGATTTTCTTCTGGCGATTATCACCAGTGGCAGGCAGTTTGTTATCCCACCACCAGCACTGCTCGGTCCAAGGTAGAAGCACTTTCTCAGCAGTGTTAGCTGTCCGGGAGGCCTTGGAGCGTTGTAGGGCTGCTGGTTGGGGTAAATTTTTGCTGACATTGGATCAGGCTAAGGCCTTTGATCTGGTTAATCATGAGTACTTATGGCTTCTTCTTGGAAAATATGGCCTGGAGGGGTTGTTTCATTGATTGGCTCACGATTTTGTACAAAGAGGCTGAAAGCTTTCCTCTGGTTTAATGGTTGGGTTGGTCAACCCTTTGTGGTCGGCTCAGGTGTGTGTCAGGGGTGCCCATTGAGTCCTCTGCTATATGTGTTTGCAATCGACCCCTTCTTTAGAAGGCTAGAGAGTGGACCATTGTGTGGGGTACCTTTGGGCATCGCTGGTGAGCCTCCTTTGAAAGTTGTGGCCTATGCCGATGATGTTTTTGTCTCTGGGACTAGGGAGGCGCAGGAGGTGGTCTCAGTGATAAGGCAGTATGCAGAGGCATCAGGTTCAAAGGTCAACCAGGACAAGTATGAAGCTTTCTGGATGGGCGTGGAAGGTGAGAGCTTTGTTCTCCCGGATGACTTCATGACAAAAAATTTGAGTTCTAGGCATTGAATTTGGCCCAGGTGACTATGGTCATGCAAATTGGGTGAACAGGCTGCAGAATGCCAATGGCAAGGTGGCAAGCTGGAAAGGTTGGCGGCTTTCCTTGAGGGAAATGGTTGACCTGATCAAGACTTACCTGATTTAGATTTTTCTGTATGTCAGTATTGTTTGCGTTTTGCCAGCTTCTCTCTATACCAGGGTCTATAGTTGTTTCTTCCAGCTGTTATGGGGGAACAGAATAAACCTTGTCAAAAGGAATGTGACTTACCTTCCTAGGCGGGAGGGTGGTCTAGGGATGATCAACTCTGTAGTCTTTTTCTCTCTGATGTTTGTGAAGTACAATCTTGGTAACATGTTGACAGAGAGACCGCCTGGGTGGGTTGGTATTTTCCAGTCCTGGTTTAGGCCCTTTCTGCGAGACTGGGAAAATGGTGGGCCAGTGAAAAGCCTGAGGGTCAAGCGTGATAAGCTCCCGGCTTATGTTGCCCGGTGTTTGAAAATGCTTCGGCAGTGGCAAGTAACAGCAGGTGAAGTCAGATCTCTTCCAAGGAAACGTCTTGAGAAGCGGATTATGAGCTCTGCTTTTTGCGAGCCACTGGCCTTGAGGGATTGCCCAGGCCTGGTTTTGGGGGTGGGTTTGTGATTGATTAATTTGGAGAGAATCCCAATGAAGTTTAGGGATCAGGCTTGGCTTGCCTTTCATGGAAAACTATATGTGAAGGCCAACATGAAGTTTATTTCCATGAGTGATTGGGGCTGCCCAATAGTGGAGTGTGGAGGAGTGGTGGAGTCCATGGATCACTTTCTACTTCAATGCCCTTTTAATATAGAGGTGTACAAGAGGGTGGGGAGGGCTCTGAGTATACCCTTTCTCCCCCATATGAGTTATGCAGTGGGTGCATGGGGCATTCCAGACTGGGAACCTGGTGCTTCATCCTTGGTGTCAGTGGGTGGAATAGTGCCCCTTTATTGGTATCAGTGGGAAGAATAAAGCCTCACTGTTGGTGTCAATGGAAGGAATGATGCTTCATCCTTGGTGTCAGTGGGAGGAATAGTGCCCCAAAGGGTGGGATAAATGCAAGGAAAGGGCTGCATCTGGCCCACAAGCCACAGTTCTAGAAGGATATAATGGAAAGAAAAGCTCCCTTGTTCCTCTCTTCTCCATTGTTCTTCTGTGTTCTCGCTCCAGCCTCAAAATGTAGATAGGTCCTCATGTACAATGGAGGATCAATGGCCCTGCACCATAAGTGATGTTATTGGCAAGGGGGCACCGGATGACCAGTGGAGGTCCAGTCCACTAATAGGAAGGGATCCTGAAGGGCAAGGAATAAGGTAAGTATTTGTGTGTATTACATGTACCCTGGATTAAACGAGCATTAGACCCTTATTATAGAGAAATTGTAGACTGAAATTTGCAGACCTTCTGAAAATGTTAGGTCTCTTACTGTAGTGTTGATCCCCAGCCTTCCAATTTTTCGGAGTCAATTATAATATTCATGTTACTTTACTTGTTTACCCGTATCAAATTTTTTAAAAAATTGACTCCCAACAATAAATGTAAGTAACACACTTTAATTTCGCAATAATTGTCTGACCTCATGCAAACCCATTAGTGACTCATGATGTATTGACGTTAGCACATAAATTTAGGCTGGGCTCTAATTACATATGATAAACTAGCAGATACTCCAGCCATGCAGTAACACATTTACTAGTGAAGTTTCTCTCAGGAATTACTAAACAAATATTGGGAATAGATCATATAAAAAGGTGTAGCTTTATGAAAATACATCCTGTTGTACTACAGAACCAGCAATGACAAGGGAAGAGCGCAGCTGGCAGCCATCATAGTTCAGGATCTCTATCCTTCTCTGTCCCAATAGCGGGCACAGTGCCATGTCTATGGCTCTGGTAAGGGGGGTGTTGGGGAAAAAAATTATTGGCAGGTATAGCAAAAATTTAAATTTGAAAGAGATCAAAGTGCAGCTATGACCCCAAAGTATTTTCTATGCCCCCTACAGATGTTGCACAGTTACAGAGCTTTGTCCTCCAGTATAATCCCTCCTTGGTCAGTCTGTCCCCCAGCACATCCCCTCCTTGGTCAGTCTATCCCTCAGTACAGTACCCCAGTACATCCCCCCTATGTCAGATTGTCCTCCACTATAATCCCCCCTTGGTCAGTCTGTCTCCCAGCACATCCCCTCCTTGGTCGTTCTGTCCCCCAGTACATCCCCCCCCCAGATCCGTCTACCCCCCAGTATAATCCCCAAGGTCAGTGTGTCCCCCAATATAATCCTCCCAGGCCAGTCTAAACCCCAGTTACAGCGCCCCCCCCCCCCCACCAGTATAATTTAAAGCACTGGAAGCCAACAGGAGGGGAGAGGGGGATAGGAGGACTGGTGCTGCAGGACTGCCACTGATGTGTCTGGGTTTCAGGTGAACTGAAACGCGGACGCAGGGTCTAAAACCCAGATTGCCCGGTTGAATCTTGGGGAATGCCTGGGTTGCCATCCCAAACAGATGGCAACCCTACCTTCATGCTGCCGGGTGAATGTAGGCCCTAAAGAGAGCAGAGACACAGCATCAGAATGGCAGAAGCCATCTGGTATTCAGCAGAGCATCATGCAAAGGGTTGGTATAATAGGGTGTTGCGGTGCAACTGCCTCTATCAAGATTTGAGCGGGTGGCAGAGCAGGGAACGAGCTGCCGATCCTCTTGCTGCAATAGCGGCCAGAAGTGGACACAGCAATTACATGACCGTTGCTTACATCTGGCTGCAGAGGACTGGCTTGTAGCACCTCTACATATAAGCGCAATACGGGTAAAATGTGTGAATCTTTCATTGAGTGACATCATCAATCTGTGAAAAGCATAGGTGTAGTGTGGAGCCCAATGTCCTGTGGAAAGTTGTGTGCACTCTAAATCAGCCTCTCTTGCCATGCAATCTCAACAAGAACCTGCATAAATCTAGATCAGTGATCTCCAAACTACTTGGCCCTTTGTTTACCTTTATACATCCCTTGGGGCACTATTGCTTCCACTGACATCAACCATGAGGCACCATTCCTTCTACTGACACCAACATTGACACATAATTCCTCCCACTGATATAAACTACAGAACACTATTACTCCTACTAACACCAAAGCTGGGACAATTTTCTTCTCCCTGATACCATAAATTGGGCCCTATTCTTCCTATTGAAACCAACAATAGAGCACTGTTCCTCTCATTAATACCAATGATGAGGCACTATTCCTTCCACCGACACCAATGTTTGGGTACAATCAATTCCACTGACACCAACGATGGGTCACTATTATTCCCACTGACACCAATAAAATGATGGGGCACTATTCCTTCCCCTGACACCAATGATAGGGTATTATTCTTCCCACTGACATCAACAATGAGGCACTATTCCTTCCACCGACACCAATGTTGGGTGAACTATTCCTTCCACTGACACAAACAATGGGTCACTATTCTTCTCACTGACAACAACAAAACGATGGGGAACTATTTTTCCCCTTGACACCAATGACAGGGTATTATTCCTCCCATTGACACTATGACAAACCCAACTGTGACAGAAGCTTTTGGAGGGGACTAGAGGCTAGCCTTCTACCCAATGATTATGGCCTATAGAGGAGACTGGGGATTTTGTCTGCTTCTCCCGGTCAGAGCATGGAAAAGAGATCAGTTCAGCCTCTGATCCCATGGAGAGAGCAGATCATTCTCTAATGATGGACAACGTGATGAATGTTGAGAGCGAGGCTTGCATTACTTCTCTGAATAAGGACAATAAAGCTTCCCTTCTGGAGTGGATGTTACATTAACCTGTAATCTCGTACAGGTTAATGGTCAGAGGAAATATGGTGGCCTTTCTGCAGACTGGGATGGAGAAGCCCTCCAGTTGGGACAAACATATTTATGAACAATACCCCTCAAGAAATCTATGAAGATAAATTAATTCTACTTTTTAAGACTGCTGGAACATTGTATGAGCTTTGTCTTATAGACTGTTGAATACTGGTGTCGGACAGTCTGAAGTGAGGTGGGATCTCTGATTAATCAAAGCATTGTCTAGGTAATTGGTTGTTAATTAGATCACTGTTAACTGCTGTCTGTTCCTTAGACATGCTAATGAGACTACTGTTTACAGTTTGCATTGTTTAGGCCCTTACCTGATCTTGTGTGCCCTATATTCTGTATGCGTTTTTACAATAGAGTTCCAGTTTGCACTTAAGCTAGTGTCATCTAGTTCCTGGTTCCAGACGAGAAAGCTGTATCTTGACAGTGGCACGCAAGCTGGATGCTGGATGGTCCATCACAGACACCGACAGAGGGGCACTATTCCTCCCACTGACACCAACAGTGGGGTATTATTGCTCCCACTGACACCAATGGTGGGGCACTATTCCTTCCACTGACATCAATGATGGGGCACTATTTCTCCCACTGACACCAGCAGTGGGGGACTAAACCTTCCACTAACACCATTGATGGGACACTATTTCTTCCACTGACAACAACAATGTGGCACTATTTCTACAGAATTTCTATACCATTTTCTACTCCCACTGGTCAGTCTGGCCCCTCTGAAGTCTAAAGAATAGCAAACTAGCCCTTTGTTTAGAAAGTTTCTAACGTTTCCAAACTGCGGCCTGGGGCCAGATGCGGTCCTTTGTTTGCTTTTCTCTGCCCCTAGGGGCACAATTTTATTCACTGACACCAATGATGGGGCACAATTTCTCACAATGACACCAACAATAGAGCCCAATGACACCAACGATGGGGCACAATTCCTCTCAATGACACCAAAGATGTGGCACAATTCTTCCCAAAGACACTAACAATGGAGCGTCATTCCTACCAATGACACCAACTATGGGGCCCAATGACACCTATGATGGGACACAATTCCTGCCAATCGCAACATTGTTGGCATTATTTACTCCAACTGATGCTGGGACATTTTCTACTCCTGATCGCCACAGTCACAGTCCAGCTCCCTAAAGTCTGAAGGACAGTAAACTGGTCCTTTGTTTAGAAAATTTGGATACCCCTTATCTAGATCACATGAATCTTCTTTATTTTTTGCACACATCCCTGAAAAAAACCAGACATTTCCTGTACTGTCCCTTAAAGATGAGACAAGGATGAATGGACAAGACAATGTCATGTTTCTAGAAACATCTAATAACTTTACTGAATGTGTTCACAGCGGGAGGCGATGGCTGAATAGTGGGTTGTAATGACATATAATTGGTCCCCAGTAAATGTATTTTGAGCAATATCTTCTGTAGTACATCTGTAGTACATAATTAGCCTACCACCTCCTCCACCTTTCTGGTCTGTCACCACTAAGTCCCATACTTGTCTTTCATGTTTATATGAGGACATTTCGTGTAAAGTAAATACAACATCTATTCAAAAGGAGATTAAAAAGACAATTATAGTGGCGGAGCTGCTTCTGATTCTCAGGGATGTGACATCTTATGCCCCGTACACAAGGTTGGATTTTCTGACGGAAAATGTTCGATGGAAGCTTGTTGTCGGAAATTCCGACCGTGTGTAGGCTCCATCCGACATTTTCCATCACAATTTCCGTCACACAAAATTTGAGATCTGGATCTCAAATTTTCCGACAACAAAATCCGTTGTCGGAAATTCCGATCGTGTGTACACAATTCCGACGCACAAAATTCCACGCATGCTCGGAATCAAGCAGAAGAGCCTCACTGGCTATTGAACTTCATTTTTCTCAGCTCGTCGTACGTCTTGTACGTCACCGCATTCTTGACTTTCGGAGTTTCCGACAAGGTTTGTGTGACCGTGTGTATGCAAGACAAGTTTGAGTCAACATCCGTCGGAAAAAATCCATGGATTTTGTTGTCGGAATGTCCAATCGTGTGTAAGGGGTGTGAAGAAATGTTCCTATAACTTTTTCACATCTAGAAGTGTCCCTGGTTTTCAGAACTGCACAGCTGTACCATAAAGATCCCTCCTGGGTTGCAAGTTTATTCCCCATTTATTTAAATTAAAATTAATGAAAGGAATTGTTAAAAATGAATTGATTAAAAAATTATGCAGGCCTGTGATGGGCAGAATAAATCTATGGCTGTAACAATCTGCTAGTGGCTGTGCTTGGGTTGCAGATCACACAGGGCTAGACTATTCAAGAGATTGTGAGCTACCGGAATTTCCTTTCATCATCAATAACCAGTTTCTGGCACTGCAGAACTGCCACTGTGTAGCCTATATACCCGATCCTCATTAATTACCTGCAAAGAGAACTTAGAACTTTTAGGCCATGCCATGTTCACACTGCTGCGACACAGAAGTCGCACAACTTCCGATCCGACTTTGCCCTGTGACTTCATGTCCAATTTCTTTGCGACTTCAATGAACAGGATCCGACCTTGATCCGACTTTGAGATGATTGCAACTTGTCCTTTGACCAATCAAAACAATTCCTTTCTAGTATGTAGAAAACCTCACGCTAAATGTATTAAAAAAAAAACTGGCAGACCCCCCCCCAGATCCATACGAGGCCCTTTGGGTCTGGTATGGATCTGAGGGGGACCCCACGCCAAAGTAAAAAAAAAATGGCGTGGGGTCCCCCCCCCAAGACCATATCAGACTTTTCGGTCTGGTATGGATTTTGAGGGGACAGGGGTGGGGTCTCTGGGTGACATCCCCAGATGCTATATAAGAATTGGCAGACAACGGATCTTTTTTTTTTTCTTTTTTTCTACCACTTCAGTGAACATTTTCCGAGAAACATATTTTCAACTTTACAGTTCAATTTCATCCCGTCTCGTTTTCACATAATTGTGGTGTTTTTTCTTTGTTTAGTTTTTTTGTTTATATTGAAGCATACCTCGTATGTTATTTAATGTACATTGAATATATTGAATATATAAACCCCCAGTGTACCCACCCCTCCCCCCAAAAAAAAACACTCCCTCCTCCCTTACCCCACCTCCCCTCTCCTTTGCTCCTACCGGTTCTAGTCTACTCTTTTCTCTGCTTCTTCAACATCCAGCTGCCTAACTGTTTTGGGGCCACATCTCCTTTTTGTTCTAAATTCCCATCACCTCAACACACCTTATTGAACACTTGTACTCTGTCCATTCCCTCCATTTCTCTTCGCACTCTTCCAATCCCATCTCCTTACTAAACCTCAAGTATTCGAGACTTTGAATTTCGTTTATTTTATTAAACCAATCCTGCAACGTGGGTCTCTTTTTTACTTGCCAGTATCTAGGAATAAGGCTTTTAGCTGCGTTCAAAAGTTGTGGTAATAATGTTCTCAGATATATGTCCTAGTTGGCATTTTAATACCGTGAAATAAACATCCCCAAGGATCATCAGGGACTCCAATATTGGTTATTTCACTGATGATTTGCCTAATCTCCCGCCAATAGTTTTTAATTTCCAGGCAATGCCACCAGATATGCGCTGTTGTCCCGATCTCTTTACATCCCCGCCAACAGTATTGCGATGTTTCACTCTGGTACTTATGTGCTCTGTCTGGGGTGATATACCACCTAGCCAAACACTTAGAATTTAGCTTGAGCATCTTATAATTAACAGTTGTTGCGTGTATCCGCTTCAATAACTTACCAATCTCTGGTTCTTTAAGCTGTATATCCAACTCCGACTCCCACTTCTTAATAAATGGTGGTATTTCTACTCCCTTCAATTCCATTAACACTATATAGATCTTAGAGGTATTTATTTGAAGCAGGTCAGGTGATCTACGTTTATTCCACCCAGACTGCAGTCTGGGTGGGTGTGTGAGAAAAAGCTCCAGCTGGGTAGGCCTGAAGCCTAGCCATGTGCTCAAGGTTCTGCAAGGAAGAGCCTGCTCACTACCTGGAGGCAATGCTGAGAGGGATGGAGTTCTAAGGAAGCACCAGAGGTGACTCTTCATGAGCCGGGAACTACCTTGTTTCCCTGAAAATAAGACCTAGCGTGATTGTCGGTGATGGCTGCAATATAAGCCCTACCCCCCAAATAAGCTGTAGTTAAAGTCCTTGTAGGTCTTATTTTCAGGGTAGGGCTTATTTTCGGGGAAACAGGGTAGGGCTTATTTGGGGGGTAGGGCTTATATTGCAGCCATCACCGACAGTCACGCTAGGTCTTTTTTTCGGGGAAACAGGGTATGAAGTGGCTGGGAGTACTTCAACAGAGAACTCATCCAAAGGAATCTGCATATGGTGCCATGAGTTAAGTTCAGTTGCTATAGGAGACAGCTTATGCTACAAAGTACAGATTGCTGGTTCCAGCTTAAAGACCCTTTTCCTACACTACTGTCTACCTTTTCTACATTTTTGTCTAAGGAGTCTGCTAGTTGCTGCTGTTTTTGACTAAGGGTGTCCTGTGCCCTGCCCCTCTCTCCCACATTTTTCCTGTTGTGAGAACTAAACTTCTCTTTGTTCAAGCATAAAAGTGACTGGCATCCATCTTTCTACCTTGTACATCACCCACCATGCCTAGTAACCTACACCCTGAGGAGGAATGTCGGCCCTCCCCGTCTCTGGGGATCATCTCCAATCTCCAGGCCTCTGGAATTTGGGGGGTGGTG
Source organism: Lithobates clamitans (assembly GCA_037952925.1). Taxonomy (NCBI): domain Eukaryota; kingdom Metazoa; phylum Chordata; class Amphibia; order Anura; family Ranidae; genus Lithobates; species Lithobates clamitans. The sequence continues at coordinate 351,859 of JBBGZY010002167.1, forward strand.
CTACATCGTATTCTACACTGGCTATCACTTTGAAGAACAATAGGGAGGTTGGAGGAGATGGACTTTCTTGGAAAAGGTTAATTGATTGTAAAGGCTTCATTTTTACTTTTTTTTAAAATAAACATTTCATACTTTGTTGCTCTGTGTAATGGTTTTGCACAGAGCAGCCTGGATCCTCCTTTTCTCAAGTCTACTGCCTGCACTTCTGGCTCCTCCCCCCCGCCAAGTGCCCAGTTACTTGTTATGGTGGCACTCATGCATACTCGCAGAGTGTGGTTTGGCCCCACCTCCCACTCCCTCCTCACTTGCTGTGATCTGCAGCAGAGGGAGCCAAAGGCTGAACCAATAAGGGAAAGAGAGCCTCGGCTCTCTTGCACATCTCTGGATCGAGATTGGGCTCAGGTAAAGTATAAGGGGTGGCTAATATAGGTTAGAATGGTAGTTTCTCTGACTATAAAAGATAGGAGGGTTTAGTTCCACATAAAGCATGAAGGTATTTAAGATCTGCTTTGACCACTTTTTATGATATTTCAACCAATGACGCAACCAAGCTAATAATTCACCTTGACTATTGCAATTCCCTCATCAGTGACCTCTTTCTGTTGGTAATTAATGTGCCAAATTTAGCCTAAACTATCCGGAAGAGGGAAAAAAGTTTTGGAAAGTTGCGGAATTTCGTACATTTACTTCCTCTCTCCTGCTATTGCCTATTGGATACCTTGACTATTGCCATTCCCTCCTCAGTGACCTCTTTTTGTTGGTAATTAATGTGCCAAATTTAGCCAATAACATCCGGAAGAGGGAAAAAAGTTTTGGAAAGTTGAGGAGTTTCGTACATTTACTTCCTCTTTCCTGCAATTGCCTATTGGATACCTTGACTGATGCCATTCCCTGATCAGTGACCTCTTTTTGTTGGTAATTAATGTGCCAAATTTAGCCAATAACATCCGGAAGAGGGAAAAAAGTTTGGGAGAGTTGAGTAGTTTCGTGCGTTTACTTCCTCTTTCCCCCAATTGCCTATTGGATACTGCCCATTACTTTGAAAAGCCACTAGGGAGGTAATCCAGAGTTGCTAGTAGTCATTAGCCACACTCAACTGGACTTGTTCTGCAATGTCAAAAACATTATGCCACTTATACAGCGGCTTCTTCAACACTGATGAGTGTTAGGAACATACCCCAGCATTTATATCTACATGGATAATTTGGTCACCTTAAAGCCCCTTACACACGACAGCATCAAACGATTCGATAGAAACCAGCCGACATTTGGCCCATGTATATGGCAGCTGGTCTAACAGAAGCTGGCCGAATGTCCGGCTTCTGTTGAAGGGGCATAACAGAAAAAGGTCTGCCGATCGCCATTCAATCAGCGCTCTCAGCCAACGGTGTGTTCTGGTGGGGGGCCATCCCCTGTCAGAACACAATAGCTCAGTGGGGAGATTGCTGTATCAACATCAGAGTTTTAGTACAGGACCCCCCCCCCCCCCAGCTCTTTAGTTTTTTTCATTCAGCTTGCTGGGTTGAACGAAAAATAAACGGCTAATGTGTACTAGGCTTAATAGGGTATGTTCTTGACATGAGAGCTGAAGATGCTGCTGGTTGAGTAGTGAAACATCCTCAACATTACAAAACAAGTTGGGTGGGACTAATTACTCTTATCTATACTGATAAGACCTGGATAATTGAAAACCTGCTCAAAGGCCCATAATCTACTATGGGAAATATGGCACTTCAAGGAAGATCCACCCTGATGGATTTCCTCTGCCTTTATTCGCTAACTTTGGTCTCTAGCTCTTTACTGAGGATTTGGGTGGTTGCGGCAGTCCTTCTTTTCTCTACTCTTTTCCCTCTTTCCTCCTTTCTTTCTAGTCCATTTGCTTTGGCTTTTTTATTTCTTTTAATTTTGGGATACTTTTCACTTACGTCTTTTGGCTACAATGATGGTATAGTTTTGAGACATTTTTTTATTTTTAAATGCTAGCACACTGCTAATTTAGAGTTGAGATCACCTGTGTTACATTGCCCACATTAGTGGTCTTTGTTAATAATGCACCTTTTCTATTGTTTATGTCTTTTCTTCTATTTTGAAAATGTCTGTCGGATTACTTTTCAGTGTGCTATGAATACAAAATGTCTGCTATGTGCACAGTGCATGCATCTTTTTACTTTTCTAAAAACAATTCAATAAAAATTGTTAATAGAACCTCCTCAAATATACCTGAAGCAAAACTAGGACAGTTGCCAAGAGCAAACAATCAGATTGCCCAATTAATATTTCCGTTACAGTCTGCTGATTGCAACACTCTGCCTTTGCTTTTGCTTCTTTGCTCTGGTTTTTATAACTCATGCGTGTTTTGAGTAACACTTATGTACATTTAGAAATTTAATATGAAAAAATGAATAAAAGTACAAATGAGTAATGATGTTGAGTTTCAGAAAAAATAGTCCGTGTACATAAACATACTCACTGTACAACTTCTCCTACTACGGAGTCCTGCTATAAGGCTTTATTTACGTTACATGACGTAAAATGTACCATATGGGTATTTGGGTTGTACTAACAGAACAAAATACACTTTTTTTAATAATAAATTTGTATTTTTAATGGCACATAAAATACATCCAAGGCAGATGCAATCAAGAATATATACAAAATGTATGACCTTTGTGTGGAAAACAGAACGACAGGTGGCATATCCATATAGAAAAAGAATCCCCTATATAACCTCCCACCCAACCCCCCGGGAATAGTGTTAGGATAATTCATCCAAATATTTTTTTCTAGCAATTTTTAAGAGGTGTGAAATAATTGTAAGAAATGAAAATCCCCTTGAAGTGGTTGGTGTCTGCCAGTAATATTTCAGTCCATATCCATTGTAGAGGACCTTTACCATCCAAGTGAAATCCTCTTCACCACTACATCATTCTCCCAAGGCTTTATAAACATAAAAAGAGATACAAAATAATCACCTTTGAGAGATGCCAAACACATGGGAGTCAGTCAAACAGCAGCCGGACTATGACCTGTAGAGACCACATGACCATTGCCTTGGTAATGGCCACGTGTCTTACCGCTGTAAGGGATAAATTGTCGGATTCATGGGTAAATTTTTTCGAGGTCTCCGTTGACTATTCTATATGATGTTTTAACCAATATCACCAGCAAGCTAATAATTCATTCACTTGTCACTCATCTCAACTATTGCAACTCCCTGCTCATTGGTCTACCTCCGCTGCCAGACTCAACCACCTTACTAACTACTCAAAGTCTGCTGCCCCTCTCCACCAATCTCTCCACTGGCTTCCAATCACCCAAATGTTTAAAATTCTAAATATTGCCAACAATATATAAGGCCATTCACAACTCGGCCCCAGCTACATCACCAACCCAATCTCAAAATATCAACCAAACCTTCCCCTGCACTCATCCCAAGACCTTCTTCTCTCTAACTCCCACATCTCCTCTTCTCATGCTTGCATCCAGGATTTCTAAACAGCCTCTTCCCTGCTCTGGAACTCCCTACCTCAGCCTGTCCGCTATCACCTACTTTGCCCACCTTTAGACGATCTCTGAAAACTCATCTCTTCAGGGAAGCCAATCTCACCTCTACTGACAACTGGAATTTTAGTTCTCGAACAACTCATCGCCATACAGTTATTACCTTTTGTTTCACTTGCCATTCTCTTGTAGATTGTAAGCTCTCGTGAGCAGGGTTCTCCTACTGTCTTCCCTTATTTTTTTAAAGCAAACTGTTGGCACCATGTAAATTTTGTATAATAAAGATAACATGGCTGGGAAGATTTCTTTTTTTGTGGACAGTCCCGCCTAAAGTGGACTATGCATTAAAATGCATTACCTGCTTATGTTGCAGCCCCTCCACACCTGAATTTAAAATTCTCAGTGAAAGCAATAAAGCACAAAAGACTGGAAGAGAACCATGTAAAATATTCTTCCCTTACAGCCTGACTTTTCGTGCACTCACCTTTGCAAGGTAGACATTACTGGGCCTTCTTGGAAAGCTAAGGACCTCATATCTTGCAAGAATGCACTCCCCTGGGATGTGGGCTCCTCAACTATCCCAGGCTCCTGCAAGAAGGCCCAATGACGTCACCCACACCGAGGTCAGTTTAAAGCAGTTTATAAGGTAAGCATTTTTCTTATCGTTTTTTATTTTATTTTACTGCTTTACTACTTTTACTGAGTATTGTATTTTTGGAGGTGGAGGGACGCAACACAAGTGGACCTTGCATTTTTATGCAATAGTCCTCTTTAATTAGTATAGTTTAAAGATCCTGACGCAATGAATACACAGACTTGAAGCTTTACTGCTGCATTATATATATGTACATAGACAACCCAACTTAGACCTCCAGTAATATTTTCACAGACCTTTGAAAAGTCAAAAAAGATTGTAAAAAGCCAAGGACAATACTGACTTATGTAATAAAGATTACTCTTCCTAAACCCTAATACCTGAACTGGATTTTTTTTAAAAAAATGGAACAGATTAAAAAAAAAGGGAAAACTGAGCTGGAATTGGAAATATGGATCAATACCAAGGTTGACTGGTCTGCTATTTACATTGAGGAAAGGGGGGACAATTCTACACATCCAACAAGCAACTACGATTAGACAACACATTTTTAATGTCTAAAACATGTGGGGATCATCCTCCGTCTTGTTCTTGGTCGGTTGCAGCCCAAGTGAATATTTTTAGTCCCATGCTGGCTGCGGTTATTTAGATTCTCTCTTTCTGTTTAACATTGGCCAGCTTGACGTTTTCTTGTTCGGAGGACTCGGGTGGGGGTTGGATGTGACAGCCAATCATCAGCTGATAGACCAAGACTCCGGCAAAGGCTCCCAGTAAAGGTGACACGATGGGGACCCACCACCACTGATCGCCGGCCCTGGAAATAGAGGTAAGGTTAAAAAAAAGATCTTTGGAGGAAATGTGACAAAACATGACAAGAAGCAACAGGAACTTAATGTAGACCTTGTATTCTGACCACATGAACTCCAGGCAAACAGTTGAAATACTTCTGTGTCCATTTTTCTACCTTTAGTTTATTTTTATTTTTTTCGTTTTTCGGGTCATTCGTTATGATCGCGATTCGTAAATTCATTCATTCGTAAATTCGTAAATGCGTTCGTTCGTAAATTCGAACATTCGTTCATTCGTACATTCGTTCATTCGTACATTTTTACATTTGTTCATTTGTAAATTCGTACATTCGTAAATTCGTAAAATCGTACATTTGTAAATTATAAAATTTGGAAATTTGTAAATTCGAAGTTTGAAAATCCAAAAACCCGAAAATTCAAAAATCTGAAATAGTAACTAACTAATAAATTATAGGTATTGTAATTTCCTTTCAAATTTGACTGTCAGTGAACGTAACAAATACGAATTTATCCGAAGTTACGAATTATCCAAAACGAATGCTGCATCTAAACAAATGGAACGGAACAAATTAATAATAAATAATAATAATAAAACGTTGTTGTTTATTATTATTAATTCATTACGTTCATTTCCGTTTTTTTCGGATCATTCATAACTTTGGATAAATTTGTATGTGTTACATTCACTAACAGCCAAATTTTAAAGGAAATTACAATACCTATAATTTAAAAGTTACTAGTAATTACTAATAGTTAAGTTATTATTAGTTAACTATTATTTCAGATTTCCGAATTTTCGAATTTACAAATTTACGAATTCACTAATTTACTAAGGTACGAATGTACCAATGTACGAATGCCTGAATTTACGAATGTCCAATTTTATCGAATTTACAAATATTCGGAAAAAATTCGTTAAACAAGTTTTCGTTAATTCGGATATTCCCGAATTAACGAATTTGTCGAAATTCGTTAAAAAACGAATTCGGAACGAAACAAATTGCACATGCCTAGTATGGACCTTGCTTTGTGCACTGGTGCGCAGTCATGTTGGAACAGGAAGGGGCCATCCCCAAACTTCTATCACAAAGATGGAAGCATGAAATTTTCCAAAATGTCTTGGTATTCTGACGCCTTAAGAGTTCCCTTCACTGGAACTAAGGTGTGAAGCCCAACTTCTGTATAACAACCCCACACCATAATCCCCCCTCCATCAAAAGATTTGGACCAGTGCACAAAGCAAGGTCCATAAAGGCATGGATGAGCGAGTTTGGGGTGGAGGAATTTAACCTCAGCCCGATAGAACACCTTTAGGATGAATTAGAGCGGAGGCTGCGAGCCAGGCCTTCTCATCCAACATCCGTGCCTGACCTCACAAATGCACTTCTGGAAGAATGTTCAAACATTCCCATAGACACACTCCTAAACCTTGTGGACAGCCTTCATAGAAGAGTTGGAGCTGTTATAGCTGCAAAGGGTGGGAGTGATTAACGCCTTGATCTCCGGAAAGGTTTTACCCCCTTCATGACCAGGGCATTATCTGGCTTAAACAGCCAGATAATATTCAGATTTCAACCATAACAACAGGAAAATTAAAGCAGATAAAGAAGTTTGTTATCCTAATATTTTATGCCTCATGTCTTTTAACATACTCATACACTCATGTGATGGTAAATTTTAGTTGGACTTTGCTATAGTTATTGTTTATATATGTACTGGCAAAAGCCACATTTTTCTCAGGCATTACACCATGTTAGCTTACACAAGATACATTTTATGCCATAGCACAGTAAGGGCTTCTTAGTACAGAAAGTACCGTAGACTCACCAGAAGACTTCTGAACCCCATCCAGCTATAGATGTAAACAGACGCGGTCCGAAGTCCCTGGCAGGGTTGACAGCATATCCAGAGTTGAAGCCCATGGACAATCCAATGACGAGGACAACAAAGCCAACAGTGAAGGCTTCCAAACCACGGGGGATGGGGTTATTGTAAGGGTCAACGATGGCCAAGACACAGACCACCAAAGCAGCTGTACCAATAAACTGAAAAATAAAATTAAAAAAAAAAAAGAGATCATTTCCAGTGGTCATTGTAAACAAAGGTTAGCCCTGAAATTAAAAGTTCAACATGATGAACCTAACATCTGTCTAAGTCAGATGTCAGCCTTTCTCAACCATTTTTATATGAAGGCACCTTTGAAATAGTTTTCAGGTTTCGGGGAACCCCTGCTAATAATTACTATGTATACAGTTCATGGTACATTAGTGGGAACAGTACAGTTGAGATAGCGTATTTTACATTCAGAGCTGCTCTATATGATGAATTTATTTTCAATAATTATACTGAAATTAAATGAATGATAATATAAATAATAGAAACACAGACAGTGAAAACTGTAGTGTTCCCAACATTGGTGGGCGATGGAAAAATACTAGTTTATATTGATGCTCAGTGCTTCCCCCTATTCTGGTGCTCAGTGAATGCGCCCTTTACATTGGTGGTCAGTGAAAGGTACCTTTTCACTGGTGGTATGTAGGAAAAAGGTCCCCCCACTGTTGGTCAGTAGGCAAAGGCCACCATTACACTAAAGGTCAGTGGGAGGAATGCTCTTTACATTGATGGTGTTTGGTCAATGGGAAGAATGCTTCCCTTACAGACACCTTAAAGTGGTAGTAAACCGCAACTATATCAAAAATAAAGTGGGCCCCCCTCTAGGGTTAAATCATGATGCACTAGCATGCACCACATACTAGCATATTATGACAGACTTACCTGTAAAGTGGATCCCTCCCGTGCAGCGCTATTATGGATCACACAGTCTTCCTTCCAGTTTTGCGAGCTCCAGCTATATGAATAGCCGGGGTGGCGGTGACGTCACTACTGCGCATGCTCGCGGGAGTCCTTAGCTCTGGCACAGAGCTCTGAAGGTCCAGCACGGTATGTCATCCCTTCAGAGGGCATGGTCCGGTCACGTCACCAGTTGCATGCTTTGTGAATATCTCCTAAACAGTGCAAGTTTAGGAGATATTCACTGTACCTACAAGTAAGCCTTATTATGGGCTTATCTGTAGGTACAAGTTCAAAGTGGTGTTTACCCCCATTTTAAAAGGTAATTGTTGGTCAGTGGTTACTCTCTGAGAATTGCTCATAACTCAATGATCCCTTAGCAATCCCTGGAGAAACCTTAGTGCTCCTGGAACCCTGATTGGAAAAGGCTGATCTTAATGATCGCCAAGTGGTCTTCTCCTTGAAAAGTTGTGACCTCTTGAGTCTTATGAGTTACTCATGACATAGATAGTGTTCAACATGCTGTCACCACAACAGCACCATTGGTTTTACTAGGGACTGGAGAATTTATTGGAAGTTGGTTCTCATGAACAAAGAACGTATTGAAGGGGGAAAAGGAAGAGGAGCATCTGGTCTGGCTCCAAGGCCAGCTATTCAAGACATGTGAGGGTGGATATTAAGTAGCAGAGACATGCGTCAAGGTCAATGAAGGCCATTCAGATAACATAGTAAAGGATGACAGCAGCTTACTGAAGACAGCTATAAAGAGACATCTCACACCGGTTAATGGAACATCCTGCCAAGAAGACTTTGTATTTAGAATGAAAGAACTAGGTTATAATTCCTAGTAAACTAATTATATCATAATATTATGCACATTGCATATTTCCTTAGGAGCTCCTGTAGTAACTCAAGTAGTAACTCCCCCCCCCCCCCCAAGAAGTTTACAGCACCCCACTTTAGCTATGCTACAGCCAATTGCGCTGCTTTTTGTGTGTTATTTTACCCCTATGAGAATATTTTAACAAATCATTACTTTTAAAAACAAAAGTCCAATTTTAATGACCAAAATCCCCTCCAGGTCATTTATAAACACAAAAAAAATGTAAGTAAAATGTTTTAACATGTGCTGACCTGCTTCTGTTCATTAGATACTAAACCAAGCCACTGTGTAAAGTTGGCTGAAAGTGAGTGCTACATGGGAGGGTCTGCCAGCCATAATTACATAATCATTCCCAGTGTCGTAATAGGACGCATTGCAACTGCTCGTTATTCCTTTAATGATCTGGTGTCTTTTTGGAGTATCTCACCAGGAAAAAAAAGTCTTAACGAAGCACTTTGCTGGGATTACCTTAAATGTGACCTCCATTTTTATGCAGACTTCTTGGAGAAGTAAAGAGACAGTTACAGGAGCAGGGGGATAAAGATTTAGGGAAATCCAATTTATAAATTGCATAAGTTTGCCAAGGTTGCAAGCAAGAGGATTCATAGCAAATCTGCACCAAAAAAAAAAAAGAAGGCTGCCCCTGCTGGCTTCCCTCTGAAATTGCTATTTGCATGGCTATCTTTGGCCCCGGTACTGTTTGAGCTTAAACAAGCATGCAGTTCATAAAGTCAATTTAAAGGCTAAGTTCAGCTTTGTTCACCAAATTCCAGCTCCCCTATGTACCAATATAGCATTAATGTACTTTTTTTGCAAAAATATCAACGCTTTTCATTAAATCTACAGTCACTTACTTCACCTGTTCTCGTCCATGTTTCCAAACGTATCCATTGCTTATGCTTTACTTCCTGGTCAGGCTTTAGGTCAAGACACAGGAAGGAGTTGACCAGCTGACCTCATTAGCGCACACCCTGCATCATCCACCCTTCTACCTACCCACCCATTCCCAGCTGCACATTTTGTAAATGAAATGCAATCAATCAGTTATCACCCTTCTCACTAAATACACAATATACAATCAGATTGTATAGTGTAAACCTAAAATTACTAGTTGCGCTTTCAGTGCCATTGATTGTTAACGGCACACCCAATACAGAAGCAAACACACACATTTTGCCATGTGAAGAAAGGGATGGGAAATGCTGCAAAACGCACAGTAAAAAACATGCAACCCACAAAACGCCAAAATGTCCCATAAGCCCCATATAGTGGAGCCAATTGAAATCAACAGGCTGCCCTATGCGTGTCAAATGAAAAACGAGCCACAAAACGCACGCTTCCACTATGCTAGATGTGAATGGGGCCTAAAAGTGAAATTGCTGCGTTAACACAAGAACAATGAAGCTCCATTCACATCTGTGCGTTTCCTTGCATTTCAGAAATGCGATGCGCCAAAAATCGCAGTAAAGTACGTTGCAAGCTCTGCTTTAAAAAAAAGTTCTGAAGCTTCTTTGATTGCTGTGTGCAGGGCAGCCCATTCAGGTGGTTGGGCTGCCTTATGTGTGATGAGTGAAAATGCTCCAAAATGCCTCCCCATCTCGCTAAAAAAAATTGCATGTGGGAATGTGAGTTGTGACAGTGGCTTGACAGCTGAGTGTTTCTGTCCACTCCCTCCTATGTACTTGTATACACGATGCAATCTGGTTGTATATTGTGTATTTAGTGAGAAGGGTGATCACTGATTGATTGCATTTCATTTACAAAAGGTGCAGCTGGGAATGGGTGGGTAGGTAGGAGGGTTGATGATACAGGGTGTGTGCTAACGAGGTCAGCTGGTCAACTCCTTCCTGTGTCATAACCTATGGTCTGACCAGGAAGTAAGGCAGAAGTAATAGATACGTTTGGAAACATGGATGAGGACAAGGACAAGTACGTGTCTGTAGATTTTATGGAAAGCTTTGATATTTTTACAAAAAAAGTACATTAATGCTATATTGGTACATAGGAGAGCTGAAATTCAGAAAAAAAAGGTGAACTTATCCTTTAGGTCAAAACGCGTTCTCTGCATGCTTGTTCTGGGTCAGTGAGTCTGACTGTATTAAAGGCACTGAAATGGCATGGCAGTCAGGAAAATAGTGTTTTCAGAAGATCCAGTAATAAGTGCCACCATATTTCTCTCAGAACAGATAATTAATAGAAATATCAATTTTAGTAAAATACCCTTTTTTTTTCAATAACAACTGGATTATATCTTTAACAGGGCAAAGACCCCCCCATAGGCGCTCTGTCTTGGACCGCTGCCCTCACCTAAAACTCTGCTGCTTCTTACTAATGGTCAATAAAGCATTCCTGCAGCTGTGTAGATTTGGATATAGCAGTGTGTAGGTGCTATATAAACAGCCAGCAATGCCCCAAGAGTTCCAAGGTTTTATGACAGAAGTGCAGATTCACTCACCTGGTCAAAGAAACCATTCATGAGGGTCAGATGCTCTGTTGGGAAGGTGGCGAAAATTCCAGCAGTGCCGTTAGATCCCATTACGTAGAGTTGGTCATTGGCGAAAAACCAGATGGCATCTGAAATCGAATCAGAAAGAAGATGGTTACTTAATTCCTGATAAAACTGTCAATCTGATGTTGACTTCAAGCACTGATTTATATAGTAAATGTGAACCTTGTACTAAAATGCAAGGTCTGCTTATCACATACTGACTTACCCACCTCCCCTTGTCAAAACACTGCATTATGCCTGTTGTATAAAAACACCTCCAGGTAAAAATGATAAAATATATGTACCTTACACCTGGCTTCTACCTGCAGGCAATATTGATGTCACAATCTTTCTAGTGAGATCCAAAAATCTAAGTATCCCAAATCTTTAAGAGGACTCTCCGGCACAGTTTAGCTGGGACTAAGGTTGGTCTTTTAGGCCAAGTGTCATACCCTTGGGTGTCTCTTAGTCTGGGGTGGATATATAAAGGTAGGAGGCTGCTTCTTACATGAGGAAGCAACCCCTTTTTGTTAACATTGGTTTTATTTTGTTTTTTTGCTTTGGGACCCTTCGGAGGACATCATGTAGGGACAGGGCACTCCAGTATGCACTTAACCTGCTGGGGGAGCACTAGGATGACTTCTGACTGGGAGGTAAGACTCATATAGAGGAAAGCTGGGATGACTATTGGCAGAGCAGTCTCTGGTCTCTTTCACCGTCTTCAGTCTTCAGGACTTCTCCAGAGCCTCTCCCATCCCCTGGAATTCCCTGCTCCGGTATATCCGATCAGCCCCTAACCTGTCCACCTTTCGGAGATCCCTGAAAACTCATTTATTCAGGGAAGCCTATCCCACACCCACCTAACAACCCCAACAAATCATTCCCCACATCTATTACCTTTTGTACCACCACCCCCTCCCTTTAGAATGTAAGCTCTATGAGCAGGGCCCTCCTGTCCCTTCTGTATTGAACTGAACTGTAATTGTGTTGTCCCCCCTCTACATTGTAAAGTGCTGCGTAAACTGTAGGTGCTATATAAACTGTAAAGAATAATAATAATAATTCTGCCATATGGGGAACTACTCCTGGGCTTGTGCTCAGACTAGAATATGCGGGCTGGGCAGGTCTTGGATTCTGGTCAAGCCCAAGTTGGGTTGTCTACATGGTGACTCAGAGAGGAGAGGTATATTGGTTTCCGGTTTCTAGTGATTGTGAGTACCCTGGTGAGCCCCCTAATGCCAATCCAAGTGCCTCGTGGATTGCCCAAGCTGGAAGGAAAATGTACAAAACTCCTGGTCCTGTTATCTTTTCCAGGTATCATTTAGATGAGGGTTGAATGGGCCAGTATGTAATAAGCAGACCTTTCTTTTTTCTTCACGGGGTTACCCTGGTACGTAAGTAGACCAGGATCAGAATGCCAGGCTTTAAAATTTTGTCCACAAAGGCCCGTCCCAATCAATAAAAAAATAAACACTGTCAATACATAAAAAATGTAATATACATTTATAATACTATTAGCCCTCCAATCCTTGCATCCAATCTTGCTTTGTTGCAGTGCTAGGGGTGACAATAAAATTCTTAGCATCCAACACTTCTGGGTGTGTCAGATGCCTACATTTCCCTGCTACTTGCTATGGCTCCCCACCTACTTCTCCAGCCAGTACATCACTTATGTGTCCCTATAGCTCTGAAGTGACTCTGTTTATGTGGAGGAAAAGGGGGCACCCCAGTGAGGTGGGGTGGGGGGGGGGGGTGGGGGGGTGTAGGCATCCAACATACCTGGAAGTGTCAGATTCCAAATGTTCCTGCAGAGTCTGTTGAACCTCAGAGCATAGATTGGACCCAACAGGTCCTAATATTGGTTATTACATTGTATAAATTGATATTCCAATTCTGTATTTGATTAAAATGTTTTAGGGTAAAATGTCTCTTTAAGTCTTACCACAGTATAAAAGTTGGCAGTTTGCTCTCTTTAACTGAAACTCTAAACAGACAAATTTCTTCCCTTTTAGTTTCCTGTGTGGGATCAGCGCTGATCTCTTTAGTAAAGACGTTTGTTACTGAAGTGTGAATTTCCTGTTCCTGACAAACACAAAATTCTAAACTGTGCATTATGCATGATGGGAGTCTTTTTTTTTTTCCCTGACCAGGATAAAGTATTATTCATTAGAAATTGCAACACAAACATGGTCGTCCAGTTGTGCACTAGTTGGGCAGTCTAATTTCCAGCAGAAAACTCCATGACCTCCTGGTAGTGACAGATCATGGCTTTGTGTATAGGTGGTTGGTTCTACTTTTGTGGGTTGCGGGCTCAGGTCATGGCACTGCAGGGGCGGATCCAGGAGGGGGGCAACGGGGCAATTGCCCCCTCCGAGAAATGCGGGTGAGTCAGAGAGCCGCCGGGCAGCTCCGTAGGTGACAGAGCCGGCGAGCGGCTCCGTAAGTGAAAGAGCCGCCGGGTGGCTCCATAGGTGAGAGAGCCGCTGGGCGGATCCGTAGGTGACAGAGCCGGCGAGCGGCTCCGTAAGTGAAAGAGCCGCCGGGTGGCTCCGCAGGAGAGAGACAGCGGGCTGGCCCGGCGGCTCAGGTGGTGAGATGTGACGGCTCCGCTCGATGTGTGAGCGGGCTGCTGGCCAATCAGGGAGCCGGCGGGCGGGGGAGCAGAGAGATGACATCATCTCTCACCGCCCGGCGCTCGCCCTGCATTCCTGCAGTTTCCCCCTCACCATGCAGGCAGCTGCGGCAGCAGAGAGATCACGTCATCTTTTTGCTGCCTGTCTCTGGGACACAAGAGACCACCTTAGCAGGTGGCAAGTGACAATCTTCATCTGGTGACAGGCTACCTGGCAAGTGACAATCCGCAACATGTTGCAGGCGACCTGGCAAGTGACAATCTTCATCTGGTGACAGGCGACCTGGCAAGTGACAATCCGCAACATGTGGCAGGCGACATGGCAAGTGACAATCTGCATCTGGTGACAAGCGACGTGGCAAGTGACAATCCGCAACATGTGGCAGGTGATGTGGCAAGTGACAATCTGCATCTGGTGACAGGTGACGTGGCAAGTGACAATCCGCAACATGTGGCAGGCGACATGGCAAGTGACAATCTGCATCTGGTGACAGGTGACGTGGCAAGTGACACACCCGGGGCTCCCACTGATTCTGCATTATGGTGAGTTAAACTATTTAATTTTTTATAACAATGTAATAAAATTTTATCATTGCTGCCCGCAGAACCAGATATTAGGTGTAATTTTTAAGTACAAATTTGAGAGAATAATAAAACCAAGGACCTCATTGGGTGCTCCTTGCAGCATAAAGATATAGGAGATGCACTCTCAAAACTTTGATGACATTTTTTAGGGCATAACTGTGTGTTACTCCTAACCCCTGCACACTGTACATTTCTTACTCCTGACCTCTGCTCTATGGGGTCCAGTCTAGACCCTTACTCCAGACCCTTGCACACTCTACGATAGTTACTCCTGACTCCTGCACTCTGTGCATTACTTACTCCTCACCTCTGCACTATGGGGTTATGCACTCCATTATGCACTCCAGGCCTCAGTACATTACTTACTCCTGACCCCTGCACCCTGTGCATTACTTTCTCCTAACCTCTACAGTACACTATGTGCATTATGCAGTCCTGACTCCTGCACTCTCTGCATTACTTACTCCTGACCTCATAATCTGTGCATTACTTAGTCCTGAACTCTGCATCCTGTGCATTACTTACCTCCTAACCTCTACAGTACACTATGTGCATTATGCAGTCCTGACTCCTGCATTACTTACTCCTGGCCTCATATAACTGTGTGTTACTCCTTACCCTTGCACACTCTACGTTACTTATTGCTGACCCCTGCACTCTGTGCTTTAAATAGACCTGACCCCTGCACCCTGTACATTACTTACTTTTGACCTCTGCACCATGTGCGCTTTGCACTCCTAACCCCAGCACATTGTACGTTACTTATGTCTAAACCCTGCATTCTGTGCATTACATAGTCTTGACCCTGCACCCTGTACAAAACCTACTCCTGACCGCTTCACTATGTGCGTTATACAGTCCTGACCCCTGCACTCTCTGCATTATTTACTCCTGACCGCTTCACTATGTGCGTTATGCAGTCCCACCCCTGCACTCTCTGCATTACTTACCCCTGACCTCTGCGCTATGTGTGTTATACACTCCTGACCCTTGCACACTCTGCATTACTTACTCTTGACCTCGCAATCTGTGGATCACACAGTCCTGACCCCTGCACACTGTGCTTTACTTACTCCTGACCCTTGTACCATGTGCTTTAAATAGTCCTGACCCCTGCGCCCTGTACATTACTCACGCCTGACCTCTGCACTATGTGCGTTATGAAGTCCTGACCCCAGCACACTGTATGTTACTTATGCCTGCCCCTGCACTTTGTGCATTACATAGTCTTGACCTCTGCACTATGTGTGTTATGCAATTCTGACCCCTGCACTCTCTGCATTTCTTACCTCTGACCTCTGCACTATTATTATTACTATACAGGATTTATATAACGCCAACAGTTTACACATCGCTTTACAATATAAAAGGGAGACAATACAGTTATAATACAATAAAATACAAGAGGATTAAGAGGGCCCTGCTCAGAAAAGCTTACAATCTAATAGGGTGGGGCAGGTGGTACAAAAGGTTGTAACTGTGGGGAACGCACTATGTGCGTTATGCAGTCCTGACCCCTGCACACTAGTGCATTACTTACTTCTGCCCTTGCAATCTGTGCATAGCACAGTCCTGACCCCTGCACACTGTGCATTACTTACTCCTGACCCCTGCACTCTGTGTGTTACGCACTCCTGACCCCTGCACTCTGTGCGTTACACACTCCTGACCCCTGCACTCTGTGCGTTACGCAACTCCTGCCCCTTGCACTCTGTGCGTTACGCAACTCCTGACCCCTGCACTCTGTGCGTTATGCACTCCTGACACCTGCACTCTGTGCGTTATGCACTCCTGATCCCTGCACTCTGTGTGTTATGCACTCCTGGCCCCTGCATTCTATATGTTAAGTACTTCTGATTCCTGCAGTCTGTGCCATGCACTCCTGAACCCTGCACTCTCTGCGATATACACTCCTAATTCAGAGAAGGATAGGCTAATGTTCAATAAAACCACATCCTTTTAAGCCCCTGCCACTGTTAGCCAATGTGGCCACACACCCACCAATCACAGTGACTCGCATAATGTAGATTCATTCAATACTGTATATTTGGGCATAAAGCGACTCTGTCAGTCATTTTATCATTTTCGAAAAGTCGTAAGAGATCCTACAAGCAACACACAAACAACACACACACATTGTGAACACACTCAAAATTCATTGTGGGAATTTAAAGGGCGCCAAGCCATTTAAAAAAAAATATAGACAGCCGCAATTAAAGGCTAATCTGGGATTTTTTAGGGGGTTGACCTAAATAATGGTACTGTAGTATGAGATAATAGAAGGAATTATGGATGGTAACATTTTTTTGTCTTCCGGACAGTGTGGAGTTAACACAGGTTTATAGGACATAACTATGAAACAATGATACGATCTTTTATATTGTTCTTCTGCTGTTTGTACTTTATGTCCATTAAGTATCTTGGTTGACTTCCAAGCAATGAAAGGACTGAAGTGAGTCTATTTGTTGGAAGTTTTGGCGTAACCTGTTTTACAGGGTTTACATCCAATTGGGACCCGTGACAAAAAAACAAGATGCTTCGAAATGCCATCAGAAAATTATTGTCATACCTTCCTGTTATGTTCCATCTAATATTTCATTCAGCGATACCCACCTTTTGGGTGGAATCCTGTCTACTTGACAACCTAAATTACACGTTTAAATTTCAGTAAGCTTCTTATTAGTCTTCTACACTTATCTAATTGTGGGGAGTCTGTAAAGTCGTCTTCCTGGATTTTCATGATGGGAAAATTGCTCATAAAAACCGCCCCTCCTGACATATTACACATTCAGAAAAGTTATTGCAAAGATATAAAAGGAAGTATTCTAGGGTTGGAGGAAGTTATCCATCTAGTTATAAATCCCTATAAAATGTTACAAAGCCAGCTGAGATAGACACGTAGCAAGCTTAGAACATAATTTGTCACTTCAACTTTGTAACATTTATGGGTCAATAAATGTTATAATACCCAATCAGAAGTGTGGTTGGTCCTCATATTGAACAAATGCAAAGTAGCTATACGCAATCCTACAGTGGGCTTGAACTGAGGAACCTGTGCTCAAAAAGGCATTGAAGGGCTCTTCACCAGTGCTGCAAGTGGTTTAACCTCTGCCAATGTTGTCCCCATTACTGACATACTGTGCCATGTTCTGCTTTATGTCTCTGTGTGGAGGTGGACATGTTGGTAGAGGCACAAAGCTTTGCTTCCTCATTTTACAGCTGCCCCCCCCTCCATTGACTGCTGGGGTAAATATCAAGAGGCAACAGGGGAAGCGATGGATGGATGGATGAAGCAGAAGCAGTGAGATCCTTGCACTGCAGATTCCAGGTGTGGCTTCCTCTCCAGCAAGGATAAAAGCAGGCAACGCTGTAATGGCAATACCAATCCCCTTTCAATTTTGATTGGACTAGCACTCAGAAGCAGCAGTACCTTGGATCAATGGTCACCAACCGGTGGTCTGTGGACAACTGATGGTCCACAGGAAAATTTTGGTGGTCCCCATGGGTTCTGCTCCAAATCAATATTGTGGCAGGTGTATACCACCCAATGTTGTTTCTAGTAAAGTTCTCAATGCGTGCTGACAGTCAATACTGTCAGCGTGCATTGATACCCTGTGCCTCCTCTGTAGTTTCGGCTCCTGTGAACTCAGAGGGAGGCGCTGGGAATAGTGGAGAAAGTGGGAGGTGAAGGAGGGCAATTCCAAAGCCAGTGCTGATCACAGACTGAGGGAGGAGTCACAGAGCTCGAGCACATGGTCTGTGGGATTCAAAATTGTGAGTTTAGTGATCCCTGAGGTCCAATGACCACTGACCATTGCCTTAGATGATCTCTCCTGCAGATATACAGCCATGAGGCTAAAGAACAGGACCAGTAGCTATAGCAGTATAGAGGCTCCCTCTGACCAGCTGAATAAGTACACAACCAGGTCACACTGGCAGATGTTGCAGGCTCATCCAAGGGTCTAAGCACTAACTGGTGTTCCAGTGCTCTTGATGTTGGAGATGGGTTTTGCTGCCTGTTAGTACCAGGTCCAGGTCCTCAGGATCGCCTCACCATGAAGTGAGCAAGTCAGGGTCCAATATAGATATAGCAGGTAGGGATCAAGCAGAAGTGTAGTCAGTAAACAAGCCAAAGGTTGGTAACAAGTGGTTACAGGTTGGGATCAAGCAGAAGCATAGCCAAGGAATAAGCAAAAGCTCAGTAACGATTAGTAGCGAAGATAAGGACAGCAGCAGAGGCAACAAGAGTGAGATATTGGCTAGAGAGAGTACAATAATCTGGCAAACGGGAAGTGCTAAGGCATGGCTTAAATAGGAAGTTAATGGGAGGAGCAAAGAGTTCAAGGTTGTACCTTGCCTTCTTGTACAAGGCAAGATTGTCCAAGGAGAGCTGTCCAACATCTCAGGTGGCTCAGCAAGAACAGATACAACCAGACGCAGCAGAGGCTGCAGCTTCAGATCCAGGCCCTGACACAAGTAGTACACTGATTATACTTTAGGAAGATTTGCAGATAAAAGATTTTATTCACCAACGCTTTCTTGAGTGCCATATTGTATATTGTATCACCAGCGCTTTACGAAGCACTTACTGTATATATAAAAGTTTGTAAAATTTGGGAAACTTCAATAAAAAAACTTAAGTTAAAAAAAAAAAAAAAAAAAAAAAAGCTTAATTTTTCAAGGCATAATTAACATTTTTTGAAGTTTGCTATACCATAGCAAATCATCATTTTTTGAGATTAGGTCCATTCCCCTGATGTATTTTGTCTAAAAAGTCATCATTTATTTTGAGTATCAGTACTGTCATTAACTAGAGGATTTATATTTTCTTGGGCATAGCTCCTTTTTAAAAACAAGTTATACTGTAGGATAAGGACTGTCTTGGTTTTCCATCATGGAAATCATTGCTTCTAAGAATTTGAACTGGTAGTGGTCTACACTGTCACAGACTAAATGGAAACCATTACTCCTACGCTATAGATCCAGAATGACCCTCTTTTTTTTCAGAAGCTAAATTATGTAGATTTGTTTTTTGCCATCTATGACCAGAACTATATGACTGTATAGGAAAGACTGTGTGATAACTGTTCCTTCTACATTCTAGAGCTACAATCGTCCTAAGATCTCAAATGTCCACTGACTAATCTATGAGCAGCTATAGCATGGATCTATGTCATGTTTCTATTCTTTAGACCAGGATTCTCCATTGTTCATTTCAGTGGGAGTAATGGTGCCCCATAGTCAGTATTAGTGGGGGGGGGGGCAGGTGTATAGTACCCCATTGTTGGTATTAGTGGGGGGGATAGTACTCCATCGTTGGTATCATTGGGAGGAATAGTGCCCTATCATTTGTATGACTGGGAGTAGTAGTGCCTCATCATTAGTATTTGTGGAAGAAGTGGTGCCTCATCATTGATATTGGTGGGAAGAATAATAATCCCTATCACTGGTGTCAGTGGACAAAATAGTGCCCAACTATGGTGTCAGTGGGATGAATAGTGCTCCATCTAAGGTGTCAGTGGAAGGAATAGTGACCAATTGTTGGTGTCAGTGGGAGGTATAGTACCTTGTATCAGTGAGAGGAATAGTGCCCTAAGGGCCGGATAAAGGCAAGCAAAGGACCACATCTGACCCGTGGGCTGCAGTTTGGAGACAAATGCTTTAGATCCATTTTAGCCCTGCTTTAGCTGAACTTACGCTATGAACACCATGGCTTATATAATCTGGATGAACCAGCACTGGTTCTAAAAACATTGTGACCCAAGGATCCTCTGATCTAAAACCATTACCATCCCATCCTAGTCTTCATCATTGAGACCAGGAACCAGAACCACCAATATCCTATTCTAGCAAATGTAGAACAGTAAGAATTATGGCTCCTGTTATCTTCAACCAACATCACCATCTGACAGTAGTTGAAACTACACCCAGAGGCCCTGATGTTGGTACTCTGGAGCTAATACTGTCCTACTCTTATTAGATTGTAAGCTCTCGTGAGCAGGGCCCTCTTAGCCCTCTTTTATTTTATTGTATTGGAACTGTATTGTCTCCCTTTAGATTGTAAAGCGCTGAGCAAACTGTTGGCACAATATAAATCCTGAATAATAATAATAATAATAAGAATTACAGCTTGGCACCCATAATTAGTTTAGATCTACAATGAACACTATCCTACTCTACTTTGATATGCATCATAACACAATAAATATTGAATCCTTGAACTGTCACTGTCCCTATTATATATGAAGATACTTTCTGAAGATCAATGATGATTAAATTCAGAGAAACAGTCCCACATGGAGCTTCAGTCCAAAACTACATTCATTTTGTTAAAAAAAAAAAAATGCTTAAAAGGTACCTACCATAATACAAGCCATAAACGATGCCTGCTCCAAGGAAGGCACCTAGGGTTTGTGCCAAGGTGTATACAGGAAACTTGATCCATGGTTCCCGTGCCATGATACACAGGGCAAAGGTCACAGCTGGGTTCAAATGTCCACCTATAAATTAAAAGTGACATAATAATACAATCTAGTTATTGTTAATGATTTTAAATGTAGCATGATTTTTTTTCTATATTCATGCTAAGTTCATTTGGTTTTACAGGAAATATTTCATGGCACGTACTCAATTCCTGCCTATCATATTTTAAAAGGGTTCGACCTTACCTGAAACTTGTCCACTAATCAGAATCCCCAGCATAACAGCGAAACCAAAAGCCAGATTAACAGTCAAGAACTGACCATGAGAGCCTTTACTAAGGACCACCTGAGCCACAGAGCCACAGCCAAACATCTGCAGAAGAAGAAGAGGAGTTGTTATTAGAGATGTTCAAGAAGAGGCACGACCTGCTTGCAGATCCATATGCACATAATTATTATATACAAGAAATTAGCTCAATAGGAAATATGGAGAGAAAAAGCCATTAAAAAAAACAAAAAACGGCATTACAAAAGGATTTTTTCTGACAAAGTTTATTTTTAGAGGAAAGATCACTCAAATGAAAGTCGTTCAATCCTCCATAATGTTATTTCATATCTAAAAAAAAACAAAAGACTCTCTCCAGTCTCTAAAGACCACCTTGGTTAGGTTGCTCAAGAACAGAAAAATGTGTTCTGCTAATGCAAAGTTAAGGATATGTCCATTTTAACCCTGTGTAAAAATCATGTTTCTGTTTTCTGAACGCTAGTCTAAAGCCAAAGCTTTGACGTTCCATGCCATTCAAATGTTTGTTTCCACTTATTTACACCAAACCATGATATCATACGTAGACAATACATTTGTAGCACACATATGTTGTAATGTTTTATTTACTTTTTTTTTTTTTTTTTTTATATTGTTGACATTTCCCATTGCTGGTAAGTGATGAAAGGTTAGCAATGTGTTTGGGGTTTGTGTTGAAGGTGTTGTGTTGGTCTAAAAAATTTGGTCCTAAAGGTTGTATTTTTTTTTTTTTAATATTTTTGACCATTGATGGTGTCTGGTGACACCATGAAAGGTTGACTTGATTGTTTTGGGTAGTACATTTATCTTAGAGCAAGCATAAGCGTATTAAAATATTTTCTTTTATATTTCTTTTTTTTTTTTATATGTTTGACCATTGCTGGTTTCTGGTGACACCATGAAAGGTTGTTTTGGGCAGTATATTTATTTTAGAGCAAGCATTAGCATATTAAAATATTTTCTTTTATTTTTGTTATAGTTCTTTTTTGTTGATGTTGACCATTGCTGATATCTAAAGCACATAAAAATATGTCTACCACGTGATGAAAGGATAGCAATGTGCTTGGGGTTTGGGTTGAAGGTGTTTTGTTGGTCTAAAAAAATTCAGTTCTGAAGGGCGTCTCAGAAAAACTGTGAGATGTAGTTTAGGTTTCGTTGAAGCAATGAATATTGATCCAAAATGGCTTCCAGGTTCCACTTAAATTTGGGGTCTGCTGGTATTTAAATGGCGAATCCAAAATATAGCACACACTTGTTTTTCAATCTACAACAAACGAAAATATAACAAAATAATAATTCTTGGTTAAAAAAAAGAAATCGTAAAAGAATATATATCTCTAATGCCCCGTACACACGGTCGGACTTTGTTCGGACATTCCGACAACAAAATCCTAGGTTGCCAGGGGTTCCATGAGCAATAAACAATTTCTGACTTCCAAATAAGTAACCACCGACACCTATTATATTTTTAGGTATCTGACCAATGAACAGCAATGTAAGGAGCATTCTTCCAACTGATCAGCAATGTAAGGGGGATTCTTCTCACTGATCACCAATGTAAGGAACATTCTTCCCACTTATCACCAATTAAGGACATTCTTCCCTCTGACTACCAATTTAAGGAACATTTTTCCCACTGATCACCAAATTAAGGAGCATTATTTCCACTGATCACCAATGTAAGGAGAATTCTTAAAACCTTATCACTAATGTAAGCAGCATTCTTCCCACTGATCACCAATGTAAGGAGCATTCTTCCCACTGACCACCAATGTAAGGAGCATTCTTCCCACTGATCACCAATGTAAGGAGCATTCTTCCCACTGACCACCAATGTAAGGAGCATTCTTCTCACTGATCACCAATGTAAGGAGCATTCTTCCCACTGACCACCAATGTAAGGACATTCTTTCTTCCCACTGATCACCAATGTAAGGGGCATTCTTCCCACTGACCACCAATGTAAGGACATTCTTTCTTCCCACTGATCACCAATTAAGGAACATTTTTCCCACTGATCACCAAAGTAAGGAGCATTCTTCTCACTGACCACCAATGTAAGGAGCATTCTTCCCACTGATCACCAATGTAAGGAGCATTCTTCACACTGACCACCAATGTAAGGACATTCTTTCTTCCCACTGATCACCAATGTAAGGGGCATTCTTCCCACTGACCACCAATGTAAGGACATTCTTTCTTCCCACTGATCACCAATTAAGGAACATTTTTCCCACTGATTACCAAAGTAAGGAGCATTATTTCCACAGATCACCAATGTAAGGAGAATTCTTAAAAACTTATCACCAATGTAAGGAGCATTCTTCCCTCTGATCACCAATGTAAGGAGAATTCTTCCCACTGACCACCAATGTAAGGAGCATTCTTCCCACTGACCACCAACTTAAGGAGCATTCTTCCAACTGATCACCAATGTAAGGAGCATTGTTCACATTAATGACCAATGTAAGGACATTCTTCCCACTGATCACCAATGTAAGGAGCATTCTTCCCACTGATCACCAATGTAAGGGGCATTCTTCCCACTGACCACCAATGTAAGGAGCATTCTTCCAACTGATCACCAATGTAAGGAGCATCCTTCCCACTGATCACCAATGTAAGGAGCATTCTTCCCACTGATCACCAATGTAAGGAGCATTCCTCCCACTGATCACCAATGTAAGGAGCATTCTTCTCACTGACCACCAATGTAAGGAACATTCTTCCCACTGATCACCAATGTAAGGGGCATTCTTCCCACTGATCACCAATGTAAGGAACATTCTTCCAACTGATCACCAATGTAAGGAGGCAATCTTCCCACTGATCACCAATGTAAGGAGCATCCTTCCCACTGATCACCAATGTAAGGAGCATTCTTCCCACTGACCACCAATGTAAGGAGCATTCTTCCCACTGATCACCAATGTAAGGAGCATTGTTCCCATTAATCACCAATGTAAGGACATTCTTCCAACTGATCACCAATGTAAGGAGCATTGTTCCCATTAATCACCAATGTAAGGACATTCTTCCAACTGATCACCAATGTAAGGAGCATTGTTCCCATTAATCACCAATGTAAGGACATTCTTCCAACTGATCACCAATGTAAGGAGCATTCTTCCCACTGATCACCAATGTAAGGATCATTTTTCCTAATGACCACCAACGTAAGGAGCATTCTTCCCACTGACCACCAGTGTAATGGGGGCATTCTTCTACTAATCAATGGCTTATTGGGGGTCTTTTCCTACTTACCAACAATGAAAATGAGCATTTCTCTGATCACCAATATACAGGGGACTCTTCCCGACCACCGGTGACCTTACTTCTAAGTGTTTCAAGTTTCACTGAGCTTCAATGTAAGCAAGCAGTTTACTTGAAACACTTAGAAGTAAGGTCATTTTTGTGAAATTTTTTTTTTAACACAGTTACCCTATTTTACCTTGGAAGTTTGATTAGAAGACGCGGCGGGCAGCCCTGTATACACAGAGGATCTGGCTGGTTCTGATATTAGGTTAATGTTTATCAGCTGCTAACATCCGTCATATTTAATAGCTCACAGCTGCACGGTTGACTCACTTGTTTGTTGTTTTGTTTGCTCACTAATAAAAAATAAATTCTGGTTTTGACATGGCCTTTTTAAAAGGTATGTAGCGAGTGTAAGCTCTGTGGCCCAGAATCCCAAGACATTCTGTTTAGAAATACGGGGGTTCTGTAGATTTTGGAGGAGAAATGTGTTCAGATCATATTTACAGGCTGCGCACTAATTGCTGTACACTCACGGCGGTCTGTACACTATACAGCGACATGCAATGGGGCTCATAAAATATAATGAGCATTGAAAATCTTTATTACACTTTCCCAGCTGCCTATCATTTAATGACATCAATTTCTGACGTCCGAGGAGCAGCATCCCGCAGAAGTCAAAAGTTTAACCACTTTAGACCACTAGCTTGTACACCATTACACCCTTACTACTGACCCACAACAATTCTTTTCATTTTCACTATGGGCCTGTCCATTCAGAATTTTCCTCACTTAAAATAACAAAGTAATCCGTACGATTTTTTTTTTTTTTTTTTGGGGGGGGGGGGTCTTGCAAAAATTATTTTATTTTCTATGAGATCTATAGACCAAAACACATTCCAAACATGTGTCTTTTTTCTTTTTTGACCAGTGTTGGTTAAAAAAATAGTTTTGGTGAAAATAAAAATGATGCATTCAATTCTGTAATTTGTCAGTTTTTTTTTTTTTGGGGGGGGGGGGGGGGCTTGCAAAAATTATTTTATTTTCTATGAGATCTATAGACCAAAACACATTCCAAACATGTGTCTTTTTTCTTTGTTGACCAGTGTTGGTTAAAAAAATAGTTTTGGTGTAAATAAAAATGATGCATTCAATTCTGTAATTTGTCAGGTTTTAAAAAAACTAAAATAACAAGTAAAACGAATGAAAATGAGAAAAAAAAATGTGTACAAAATATAAATGCAGAAAAATAATGGCTTGAAGTGATTGTAAATGATCATCTTGTAAAACAAGCCATTTAGTTTAAAATAGAAATGAAAGCAAAACAAGTTTGTATAGATAAAAAAATATATATTAGATTTAAAAAAAAAAATATATATATATATATATATATATATATATATATATATACAGTAAATACCTTTTTTTCCCTCTTTTTAATGATCACATTCTCTCTGTTCTCAGCTGCATAACGGCTGGGGGGAGGAGAAGCAGCAGCACACTGGGCTTCCCAGTGCATGGCTGTGCAGGGGGGGTGTCAGGACAAGTCTGATTATTGGAGGAGAGTACACCGAGTTCTGGAAGAATGGTCACACATTCCTATAGATACACTCCTAAACCTTGTGGACAGCCTTCCCAGAAGAGTTGAAGCTGTTATAGCTGCAAAGGGCGGGCCAACTCAATATGGAACCCTACGGACTAAGACTGGGATGCCATTAAAGTTCATGTGCATGTAAAGGCAGGTGTCCCAATACTTTTGTCAATATAGTGTATCTTTCTATCTCACTTTTATAATATATGTTTTTTATTAGCAAAATATTTAACAAATACATTTAATAGTTTAATACATTTAATTAAAAAATAACAATTTTATTTATTTTTATTTTTTTTATTTTTTTTACTTTAACTGATGTCAAATGCAGGTCTAAGGTCACACCTTTGATCTACATATGAAAGAAATAGAAACTACAATGACATTTTAGTCCATGCATGCACTTAAAATAGAAACAAATTGTATATGATGATGAGTCCACTTTTGTAAGTCAACAAAATATTGGGATTCCCACCAGTGGGGGAGGGGATCACATGTGGACCGGTGTCCACTTTCTGGCTGAAGATTGAATTGTTTTGGAGGCATTGTTTGCACAATCCGGGTGAGAAGTGCAAAAGTTTAAGTTGGTAAATACAGTCGGAGAATGGATAGTGGAAAATTCCGTATGTAGCAGGAGAGTGCAAACACGAGATGATGTGTGAGCTCCTGTTCCTGGAGCGATACACAACACTGAGTATGACCGCTACCTACACTGCCATGGCTAGAGAGTTCTGTGAAGAAAACTGATTTCACTGCACACTGTGAGCTTCTTTACAATGTGCATTAGAAGTTGAAGCACCGGGGGGCCACCATAAACGTCTGACACCGCCGGGCCACCTGGTCCTCCTCCAAAACCAAGGCCACCATCTCCGCACACTGCAGCCGATAGAATCCTGCCGCCAATCTGGCCACCGCCGCCAACCCACAGCAGGGCCGCAGAGCCAGCTCTGCCCCAGGAGCGGACCACCGGCGTGTGCAGAGCCTGAATACTGGCTACCCCTCCACCCTGGAGGTAGACCAACGGTGCTCAAAAGCTCACGGTATCTTCCAGGCACTTAAAACAGCATAGGAGTAGAAGATGAAGACCCGGCAACTCGTCCTCCCGATAAAAGTACAGTGTTCAAGTTACAGCAGCTTATGCGTTTCAGTAAAAAAAAACTGGCTATGAATAAGGTTTTTGACGAAACGCGTAAGCTGCTGTAACTTGAACACTGTACCCTTTTGTCGATAAAGTACTTTTATCAGAAGGATCAGAAGGATCAGTTGCCAGATCTTCATCTTTTACTCTCCTACTTCCCCAGAGCGCCCGGCCCAACCTCACAGCCATCTGTAATGAGAGCACCAACCGCCCCGAACTGTGACTGGCCACACGTCTACAACACAGGGGGCGGAACCTGTTAAAAAAAACAATGCGCTGCTACTGGGAGGTATGCTCAGTCATGTGACTGTAGTGGGCGGTTCGTAGCAGGGACTACAAATCAGTGATCACAATCTTGGGAATCTTAGGATATGTGGCTCGGCGGCCCAGCCCACCGGGCAAATGCCCAGGGTGTGCCTTATGGCCAGTCTAGCCAGGCCTGAGCTTCATGCACTCTGTGCGTAAAGGTAAAAAAAAAAAACTTCTGTGTGCAGCGGCTCCCCCCCCCTCAGCCCCCCGCGAATACTCACCTGAGCTCCCTCTCGATTCAGCGATGTGCATGAGAGCCGAGCTTCTCCTAGGTCTCTCATTCCTCATTGGCTGAGACAGCCATTCAATCACAGCCACTGAGCCAAAGAGGAGAGAGCGGGGCTGTTTCTTATGGACGTACA
>JBBGZY010002168.1:0-57500 GCA_037952925.1 Lithobates clamitans
AAGCTCAAGTACCAATTTTTGGCAATGAGCCAAGTGCATCTGGCAATGCCCGTTTTTGTGCGCTTTTTGTGTGTTTTTGTCATGTGCAAAATGCGGGACTGGTACCAGTGTTTGGGGTGCCATTAATAAATAATGGCACAGCAAGTGTGGATGGATGTTTAGAGCGTTTTTATGCGTTTCCAGGAATATGCATTTTTGCCTGCGTTTCCACTTCGCTCGTACGTCAATGCTGCCTAAGGCTCCATTCACACCTAGGCCATTTGAATCGTACGCGGAATCGCGGCAAAAAGTAGGACGCGTTTGTGATGCTATTACTTCTTAACGGCACCCCAATCGTGCAACGCGCGAAGCTTTGTCGCAGGAGCTTCTTTTGGGCGACGGCGTAGCGATTTTGCCACGAATGCAGCGCAATTTAGATTGCCTAGGTGTAAACGGAGCCTAAGGCTTGGTTCACACCTATGCGTTTTTCGGTGCTTTTTTGGCAAAAACGCACTACAGTTCATTTAATATGGTTTCCTATGGGACACGTTGACATCTATGCTTTTTTTCAGCCGCTGCGTTTTAGGTAAGGGTCAGGGACTTTTATAAACGCAAAACATTTTTTTTTTTTGGTTCGACTTCAATGGAGAAGCTGCAGAAAAGCATGTAGTGCATTTTGCTGTGACTTTCATGTTTTAATCTGCCCAACAACAGTTAGGCCGAAAAAAAAAAGCATAAAAAATGCAAAACACGGTAAAATTGCGTGTGCAAAAACGCACCGCAAAAAGCACTGTGGATCAAAAGCAAACTGCATAGGTGTGAACATAGGTTGGCATCTGTGTGGGTGGTCCCCACGGTGGGTCCGCACCCATTCCTGCAGCCACAACCCACTGCACAGAAAAACGCATTAGATAGGTCGGGGTCGTCAACCATTAACCAAGAGCACCCTATTGATATGGGATAAACTAACCCAATCAGGGGACTATGCCCCGCGGATATTCCCTCTGACCCCATTGGAGGGGTACCCATGGTTTCCTCCGGGGGGGGGAGGTGGGACTTTTAGGAGCCTTGGGGAGGGATGGGGACACGACATGTGGCAAATTTGCCCCATATGGAATGGTAACCCCCCTGCGAGATCTGACATTGAAAATGGGGGAAGGTACCTATGGAGGAGTGGAGATACCATCAATTGGTGTGTTTTTTCAATAAACTGAAACCATGGATGAGACCATCAAATTCTCTTACTGTTTTTGAATCTATATGTGTAAATACATCCAGTGAAAGACATTTGTTGTCACAGAAGTATAGATTGGTTCTCGCGACACAAAACCAAACGGTTCCATGTTTTATCAGAGGATGGGAAAGGAGAATTAGGACAAAATTTTACCACGGCACAAATGAAGAAGATTATCGACTTGACGCATTCTACGTCTATAAGTTCCACAGGTTCAAGAAATGTCGTATAAATTTTTGACCAGGTGGTATCGGACCCAGTTAGGATGGCACAGATGTTCCCGACGGCAGACGCCAGATGTTGGAGAGGGTGTGGACAGAAAGGCACCTTTCTCCACCTATGGTGGTCTTCCCCTAGGACTAGGGTGTTTTTGGGAAGCGATTGCTCCATGGGTCGAAAAGGCTATCCTCTGGACCAATAGAGGTGACGCCCTGGAATTTTCTTCTTCCACGGAACTTCAATGTCTATTAGATCTTATAAGAAAAGCGTTATTCCACACTTATTAAATGCCGCCAAGCTATTAATACCCAGGCTATGGAAACAAACTAGATGTCCAACTTTGTTGGACTGGAAGGAAGAGGTTAACTCAATAATGGAAGCTGAAAGATGGGTGCACCCAGTGAAAGACAGGAAGGATAAAAACATTGAAATATGGGGCAGGATGGGTGCTCTGCTCTATAGAGATCGGATAGAGTAATGATGTAAAGAGCTGTATAGTGTCTAGGTTCGGATGCGGGTGTCCCCGAGGGGGGATTTGAAATTTGAATTTTGTTTTTTCGTTTTGTGTGGGCGGGTTTTTGTTTTTTATTTCCTCCCCCCTTTCCCTTTCTTCCCTTTATTTGTTTTTTTTTTCACTTATTTTTATTTTTTTAGTTGTATAGAGTGGTACACACGATTTTCTGTAGAATGGGATTGGATATTGGGAAGGGATAAGGGGTGGGGGAAAATATGGGAGGGGATAGAACTCTAAGGAAGGAAGGGGGGGCACAGAAGAGGGAGGATAGTTGAAACAATATAGTAAAAAGAAGATGGGGTATATATTCACCTAATAAGAGGGATGTATGGCTCATAGAAGCCTTGTATAATACTCTAATGCCGCGTACACACGAGCGGACTTTACGGCAGACTTTGCCCGGCGGAAGGGATTTCGACGGACAATTCGATCGTGTGTGGGCTCCAGCGGACTTTGTTTGCTCAAAAGTTGGATGGACTTAGATTTGAAACATGTTTTAAATCTATCCGTCGAACTCGAGTCCGGTCGAAAAGTCCGCTCGTCTGTATGCTAGTTCGACGGACAAAAAGCCACGCTAGGGCAGCTATTGGCTACTGGCTATGAACTTCCTTGTTTTAGTCCGGTCGTACGTCATCACGTACAAATCCGACGGACTTTGGTGGATTGTGTGTAGGCAAGTCCGTTCATTCAGAAAGTCCGACGTAAAGTACGTCGAAAAGTCCGCCGGGCAAAGTCTGCCGTAAAGTCCGACCGTGTGTACGCGGCATCAGATTGTGTTTGGTGTTTAAGAGTGGATTGAGTTGGCTAAAAAGCCTCCTAATACAACAACTTTTTTTTTTTTTTTCTTTTTCGTTTAGGATGATGGAATGTTTGAACGAAGGGTAATATGATAAGTTGTTTTCTTTTGGTGGAAGGGGGGGGGTGTAAAGCACAATTAATACATTATATCTGGAGGAAGAGAGGAGACGGGAGGGGGGGGGGGGGGGATTATTAGAGTAGGGGAGAAGAGAGGAGAGGGGAAAGGGGAAGGATTTGTTTGTATGTTATTATTGGGGTTTTTGTTTTGTTTTTTGAGAGGGGGAAGAGTTGTCAATGATAAGGATGTATCTATTTTGATAATACATGAATACTAATGATATGAAGTATGTTTTGATGGATATGTTGGAAAATTAATAAAAGTTTAATTAAAAAAAAAAAAAAAAAAAAAGATAGGTCCGGGTGCCATTAATCCTAATGGCACGCCATATGCACTGGAAATCGCACCTGCACTGGGAAACTTGCACCCATGCGGACTGCCATTTCTAAAATGCTGCAGTGACCTTTTCCCTTCGTTTCATTTGAATGGGCTGCCATGGCCTGTGCAAAACGCATCTTGCCTTATTGGTATGCGCTGCTGCACATTGCAATGCGAAGCAGCACATTGGATAGCCCTGCGTGGGAATGCAACATGCGGTACTGCTTTATCAGCGCTCACCGACTCAGCTGGTGTGAAGGGCAGGCAGACGCATTACATTATGCTCTCTAACCCCCCCACAGATGGACTCTTTCCTTCAGGCTCCACTCCGGCGCCCCCATCTGAAAATTGAATTTCGCAGTGGAAGGGATGGGATTGGTTATTGATTCTGGTGAACACGGGGCATGGCGATTACTGTATAAATCACACGTGTCGTGTCATTACCATGGGGAGAGCGCTGCGGTCAATAACAGCCTGCCTATCATGTCTGCAACATGAGCGTTACTCCGCGAACAGGAATCATTTCCTATATTCAGAGTAGCGGTATGTACAGTATCTCACAAAAGTGCGTACAACCTCCACATTTAAGTAAATATTTTATTCTATCTTTTCATGTGACAACACTGAAGAAATGACACTTGGCTACAATGTAAAGTAGTGAGTGTACAGCTTGTATAACAGTGTCAATTTGCTGTCCCCTCAAAATAACTCAACACACAGCCATTAATTTCTAAACTGCTGGCAACAAAAGTGAGTACACCCCTAAGTGAAAATGTCCATGGAGGTCACCAGAGCTTCACAGGTTGCCACTGGAGTCCTCTTCTACTCCTCCATGACGACATCACGGAGCTGGTGGATGTTGGAGACCTTGCGCTCCTCCACCTTCCGTTTGAGGATGTCCCACAGATGCTCAGTAGGGTTTAGATCTGGAGACACGCTTGGCCAGTCCATCACCTTTACCCTCAGCTTCTTTAGCAAGGCAGTGGTCGTCTTGGAGGTGTGTTTGGGGTCCTTATGATGTTGGAATACTGCCCTGCAGCCCAAAGCGGGGATCATGCTCTGCTTCAGTATGTCACAGTACATGTTGGCATTCATGGTTCCCTAAATGAACTGTAGCTTCCCAGTGCCGGCAGCACTCATGCAGCCCCAGACCATGACAATCCCGCCACCATGCTTGACTGTAGACACTTTGTACACCCCTAAGTGAAAATTTCCAAAATTGGGCCCAATTAGCCATTTTCTCTCCCCGTTGTCATGTGACTAGTTAGTGAATTGGACTAAGAAAACCCTCTAATGGGACTTTGAAGACCAGTGATGGCGAACCTTGGTACCCCAGATGTTTTGGAACCACATTTCCCATGATGCTCATGCACTCTGCAGCGTGGTTGAGCATCATGGGAAATGTAGTTCCAAAACATCTGGGGTGCCAAGGTTCGCCATCACTGTTAAAGGGCATAAACTCCAAGGAAGTAAGGTTGATAATATAAAAAGTTAAAAATGTATTATTTGGAGAATATTAAAAAAAGTATTGATGCCGGATTAAAACATATACAATTTGATATGGTTACAGTGAATACAGAATATTGGAAAAAAAAATGAATAACCACAATTCTTTGTCAAGAACCAAGATCAGGGTAATGCCCCTAATGGAAGGTGGAGGAGCGCAAGGTCTCTAACATCCACCAGCTCTGTGATGTCCTCATGGAGGAGGGGAAGAGGACTCCAGTGGCAACCTGTGAAGATCTGGTGAACTCCGTGCCCAAGAGGGTTAAGGCAGTGCTTGAAAATAATGGTGGCCACACAAAATATTGACACTTTGGACCCAATGTGGACATTTTCACTTAGGGGTGTACTCACTTTTGTTGCCAGCGATTTAGACATTAATGGCTGTGTGTTGAGTTATTTTGAGGGGACAGCAAATTTACACTGTTATACAAGCTGTACACTCACTACTTTACATTGTAGCAAAGTGTAATTTCTTCAGTGTTGTCACATGAAAAGATAGAATAAAATATTTAGAAATATGTGAGGGGTGTACTAACTTTTGTGAGATACTGTAGATGGGAAAGTCCAAAATATCAAAGGTGGAGTATGATCCATTATATCTTCATAGCAACAGTCCACAGAAAAGACTTAGCGGAGAGCTGTTCAGTCTAAAGTGGATCTGGTGTCTGTGATAAATGACGCCAATCGACGTCAAGAGAAAATCAATACTCCTCTATGGAAATATACATATCAGCCTCATCTCATAACCAGTGCCAGGACAAGGCCATCCAGTGCCCAGGGAAAAGATGCCAAACTGCCCCCCCCCGAAATTCGAAATTTCTTATAGAATGAATTTGAATAGAAAGGATTAGAGTATAAAATAATAGAAAATAATAGAATAGAAAAGAAAAACAATAGAACACAATAGGTTAAATTCTAATATATATTATATTTAATTCTTTTGGTTCTATTGTTTTTCTAGTCTATTCTTTTCTATTATTTTCTATTCTATTCTAATCTTTTCTATTCAAAATAATTCCATACGAAATATGAATTTCGGAAGATGGATTTATATATATATAAATATATATATATATATATATATATATATATATATATATATATATATATATATATATATATATAAATTTTTTTTTTCTTTTTCTCTACTTTTGCTTTTCTATGCTATTCTTTTGTATTATTTTCTTTTCTATTCTGATCTTTTCTATTCTAATTCGATTTAATTCCATACAACATTTGAATTTTGGAAAATGGTTTTATATATATATATATATATATATATATATATATATATATACACATATATATATATATATATATATATATATATATATATATATATATATATATATATATATATATATATATATATATATATATATATATATATATATATATATATATATATATATATATATATATATATATATATATATATATATATATATATATATAATTTTTTTCTGTTCTATTGTTTTTCTATGCTATTCTTTTCTATTATTTTCTTTTCTATACTAATCTTTTCTATTTGAATTCGATTTAATTCCATATGAAATTTGAATTTCGGAAAATGGTTATCTATATAGTTTACTTTTTTTGAATTTGGTCTTTTCTATTCAAATTCGATTAAATTCCATATGACATTTGAATTTCGGAAGATGGTTATATATGTATGTATTCGATTAAATTCCATACGACATTTGAATTTCGGAAGATGGCTATATATGTATAAATATATATATATATATATTATATTTTTTTCTGTTCTATTGTTTTTCTATGCTATTCTTTTCTTTTCTATTCTAATCTTTTCTATTCGAATTCGATTTAATTCCATACGAAATTTGAATTTCGGAAAATGGTTATCTATATAGTTTACTTTTTTGAATTCGGTCAAATTTTTTCGAATGCGGTAGAATTTTTTCGCAGTTGATCGCTTTTTTCAAATCCGGTCAAATTTTTTTCGAAACGAAACCCGAAAACGAATGTAAGGAATGCAACTAATTTAACGAAACGAATTTAGTTAAATAACGAATCGAAACAAAACAAAGTTTTTCATCCTGCAACCCCTACCTACCCCTTAGGGTTAGGGTCAGGGCGCCCGCAACCCTGCAATAAACCACTGTGCCCAGGGCAATCGTCCCTCTGCCCGCTCCTTGTCCCAGTCCTGCTTGCAACCCCTTTCTTCCTAGAATGAGCTTACTGCATCTCCACAGAGGTTCAGGACAAGTCACAGGCATCCCCTGCAGCTTCCTTAGATTGACTGCCCTGATGGGGCGTACACACGGTCAGACTTTTCGACCGGACTGGTCTGACGGACGCCGACGGACCAAATCCGGCGGACAATCTGATCGTGTGTGGGCTTCACCGGACCTTCAGCTGACTTTACCAGTGGCAAATCTGACGGACTTTAGATTTGGAACATGCTTCAAATCTTTACGTCGTAACTCCGCCGGACCCAGAAATCCGCTCGTCTGTGTGCTAGTCCGACGGACAAAAACCGACGCTAGGGCAGCTATTGGCTACTGGCTATCAACTTCCTTATTTTAGTCTGGTGTACGTCATCATGTACGAATTCGTCGGACTTTGGTGTGATTGTGTAGGCAAGTCCGGTCGTTAGAAAGTCCGTAAAAAGTCAGTTGAAAGTCAGCTGGAAAGTCTGTCGGACCAGTCCGGCCGAAAAGTCCGCCGTGTGTACGCGGCATGAGAGTGCAGCGTGGTTAAAACTATTTCCTACAGCTTGCTGGAAAAGCTGCAAAGGAGTCAGAACAAAGCCGTCTTCTACTGGTCCCAAGGGTTTTACTGGTATCACATTCTCAATTACAAGACACTGGAAAATATTGTATCCCCACAGAAAAAAAAAAAAACGAAATATGACTTTTAGAAAAAAATATATTAAAACATACTTTTTTTTATTTTACAAACATTAAAAATGGTTTCAAAAAACAAATCCAAACATACAAGTACTATTTGTGAAAAGTGCAGTTACCGTATATACTCGAGTATAAGTCGACCCGAATATAAGCCGAGGCACCTAATTTTACCACAAAAAACTGGGAAAACTTATTGACTGGAGTATAAGCCTAGGGTGAAAAATGCGCAGCTACTGTAAGTGGAAAAGAGAGTCAACAATGCCCATTTGCAGCCTCACTGTGCCCATTTGCAGCCATAGGTCCCCCGAAGTTCAAACTCAGTAGTTAAGGGTTCCTAGATGCCCCCTAGCTACAGCCAAAATTTGGGGTCTCTGAACCCAAAGGGTCATGAAATGACATTGCTGCAGATGGACACAGCTGACCGACTTTGGGGCCCCGTATCTCGGGGCCACTTGGTACTAGGAACCCCAAATTTGGTGTGCAAACCCAGTGAAAATAGCACTACAACATATCCAAAGCTGTTGTTCCTAGAACCAAGATACGGGGGCCCCAAATTCGGTTCGGAAAAAGTCAAGCACTTCTGCAGCAGAGAATGACATTTTCCAAACTGACTTTGGGGCCCCGTTTCTCGGGGTAACTTCATGCTAGGAACCCCAGCTTTGAATATGTCCTAGTGCTAGTTCCACTGGGTTTGCACACCAAATTTGGGGTTCCTAGCACCAAGTGGCCCCGAGATACGAGGCCCCAAAGTCAGTTCGGAAAACGTCAAGCACTTTTCTGCAGAAGAGAATGACATTTTTCGAACCAATTTTGGGGCCCCGTATCTCGAGGCCACTTGGTGCTAGGAACCCCAGCTTTTGGATATGTTGTAGTGCTAGTTCCACTGGTTTGCACACAAAACTTGGGGTTCCTAGCACCAAGTGGCCCCGAGATACCGGGCCCCAAAGTTGGTTCGGAAAATGTAATTTTCTGCTGCAGAAAAGTGCTTGACTCGAGTATAAACCAAGGGGGGCACTTTCAGCACAAAAAAGTGCTAAAAAACTCGGCTTATACTCGAGTATATATGGTATATATCTAGCCAGTAGTTGAGAACCAATCCCCAAAGGGTCATAAGGGAAATGTTAGACTTTTCCGACGCGTTTCGCAGGACAATGCCCGCTTCTTCAGGGAGGAGTGGCAGAAATTTCTGCTATGAATGCTCAAATTGCATATAACTTGTGCCCAGGAACCATGATTGCTGTATATGAAAGGGACCCAGCCATACAGGAGACTAAAGACATGTATATTAGCCACTTGCTGACCGCATAACAGTTATACGGTGACAGAGCGGCTCTCCTGCGTACCTAGAACGTGATCCGGCACTTCCGGGTAGGGGGACACCCATGAGCCGCTGCCACGCCGGTTGTGATTAGACAAAAGACAAGCCAATCAGCGGTCGCCGGCCAACGAATGACCGCCGCCACTCGTGGATGGGCGAGGAGGAAGACAGGGCAGAGCTCTGTTCTATCAGTGGAAATGCGGCGGCTTTTGTTTCCCTGCAAAGCAAGGAAAAAAACTAGCACATCCCTTAGTAAAAGCAGCACACAGTACACAGATAAACACCGGTTAGGCACACATTTAACCCTTTGATCGCCCCTGATGTTAACCCCTTCCCAGCCAGTGTCATTAGTACAGTGACAGTGCATATTTTTTTTAGCACTGATCACTGTATTAGTGTCACTGGTCCCCACAAAGTGTCAGTTAGTGACAGATTGTCCGCCGCAATATCGCAGTCCCACTATAAGTCGCTGATCGCCGCCATTACAAGTAGAAGAAAAAAAAAATTCCAGTATATATCCCATAGTTTGTAGACGCTATAACGTTCGTGCAAACCAATCAATATACGCTTATTGGGATTTTTTTTTTTTTTTTAACCAAAAATATGTAGAAGAATACATATTGGCATAAATTTATGAAGAAATTAAATTGGGTATGTTTTAGAGGAGAAAGTAAAAAATATTGTTATTCAAAATTTCCGGTCTCTTTTTTGTTTATAGCGCAAAAAAATAAAAACACGCAGAGGGGATCAAATACCACCAAAAGGAAGTTCTATTTGTGGGGAAAAAAGGACATAAATTTTGTGTACAGTGTCGCACAACCGCGCAATTGTCAGTTAAAGTAACGCAGTGCCATATCGCAAAAAATACTCTTCCGGAGCTGAACTGGTTAAAACAGACTATTTTACAAACATTAAAAAGGTTTAAAATAGAAAACCTAACATAGAGGTACTGTGTATTAAAACTGCAGTTACATATTTAGCCACTAGTTGATACCCCTTATGACCATCTTATGTAGACTGACACGTTGCTCAGGGAGAACTAGCATCAATTTCTACTATGAATGCTCAGATTGCATATAACTTGTCCCCAGGATTAAGGAACTATGATCGCTATTAGACATGAAATTTGGGAATTCCGATGTATCCGAATTTCCGCATTACAATAGTAACGAGTTTAAACGAATCCAAAATAACCAAACAAAAATTTCAGAATTTGGATCCTTTTCTAATCGAATTTGGAACGTTTTTGAAACATTTTCAAATCCAATTCAAATTTCAGAAGAGAATAAAATAGAATAGAAAATAAAAGGAATAGAATAGAAAAGAATAGAATAAAATAGAAAAGAATAGAATAGAAAATAAAAGAATAGAATAGAACAAAACAAAACAGAATACAAAAATAAAAGAATGGAAAAAAACTGAATAGAAAATAAAGGAATAGAATGGGAAATAAAGAATTGAATAGAAAAGAAAAGAATTAAAAATGAAATAATAGAAAAGAAAAGAATAAAAAAACACAATAAAAACACAATAAAAGAGAAGAGAATAAAATAGAAAGAATATAACCTTCTTCAGAAATTCAAATTTCAAAAAGAATAAATTTGAATCTGAATAGAGTAGACAATAATAGATTAGAATAGAATAGAAAAGAATAGACTAGAAAATAATACAATTGAAAATGAAATAATAGAAAAGAATAGAATAGAAAAAACAATAGAATAGAATAAAATAGAAGGAATATAACCTTCTTCCGAAATTCCAATTGCAAAAAGAATAAATTTGAATCTGAATAGAGTAGACAATAATAGAATAGATTAGAATAGAATAGAAAAGAATAGACTAGAAAATAATAGAATTGAAAATGAAAGAATAGAATAGAACAAAACAAAACAGAATACAAAAATAAAAGAATGGAAAAAAATTGAATAGAAAATAAAGGAATAGAATAGGAAATAAAGAATTGAATAGAAAAGAAAAGAATTAAAAATGAAATAATAGAAAAGAACAGAATAAAAAAAAAAACAATAAACGAGAAGAGAATAAAATAGAAAGAATATAACCTTCTTCCGAAATTTAAATTTCAAAAAGAATAAATTTGAATCTGAATAGAGTAGACAATAATAGAATATATTAGAATAGAATAGAAAAGAATAGACTAGAAAATAATAGAATTGAAAATGAAAGAATAGAATAGAACAAAACAAAACAGAATACAAAAATAAAAGAATGGAAAAAAAATAGATTAGAAAATAAAGGAATAGAATAGGAAATAAAGAATTGAATAGAAAAGAAAAGAATTAAAAATGAAATAATAAAAAAGAACAGAATAAAAAAAAACAATAAAAGAGAAGAGAATAAAATAGAAAGAATATAACCTTCTTCCGAAATTCAAATTTCAAAAAGAATAAATTTGAA
Organism: Lithobates clamitans; assembly: GCA_037952925.1. Classification (NCBI taxonomy): domain Eukaryota; kingdom Metazoa; phylum Chordata; class Amphibia; order Anura; family Ranidae; genus Lithobates; species Lithobates clamitans. The sequence continues at coordinate 11,293 of JBBGZY010002168.1, forward strand.
TCTGAATAGAGTAGAATAGAATAGAAAAGAATAGACTAGAAAATAATAGAATTGAATATGAAATAATAGAAAAGAATAGAATAGAAAAAACAATAGAATACAATAAAATAGAAGGAATAAAACCTTCTTCCGAAGTTTGGATTTCGAATAGAATAAATTTGTATAGAAAATAATAGAATAGATTAGAATAGAATAGAAAAGAATAGACTAGAAAATAATAGAATTGAAAATGAAAGAAAAGAATAGAAGAAAACAAAACAGAATACAAAATAAAAGAATGGAAAAAAAATAGAATAGAAAATAAAGGAATAGAATAGGAGATAAAGAATTGAATAGAAAAGAAAAGAATTAAAAATGAAATAATAGAAAAGAACAGAATAAAAAAAAAACAATAAAAGAGAAGAGAATAAAATAGAAAGAATATAACCTTCTTCCGAAATTCAAATATCAAAAAGAATACATTTGAATCTGAATAGAGTAGACAATAATAGAATAGATTAGAATAGAATAGAAAAGAATAGACTAGAAAATAATAGAATTGAAAATGAAAGAATAGAATAGAACAAAACAAAACAGAATACAAAAATAAAAGAATGGAAAAAAATAGAATAGAAAATAAAGGAATGGAATAGGAAATAAAGAATTGAATAGAAAAAAAAAGAATTCAAATGAAATAATAGAAAAGAATAGAATAAAAAAAACAATAAAAGAGAAGAGAATAAAATAGAAAGAATAAAACCTTCTTCCGAAATTCAAATTTCAAAAAGAATACATTTGAATCTGAATAGAGTAGACAATAATAGAATAGAAAAGAATAGACTAGAAAATAATAGAGTTGAAAATGAAATAATAGAAAAGAATAGAATAGAAAAAAACAATAGAATAGAATAAAATAGAAGGAATATAACCTTCTTCCGAAGTTTGGATTTCGAATAGAATACATTTGAATAGAAAATAATAGAATAGATTAGAATAGAATAGAAAAGAATAGAATAGAAAAGAATAGAATTGAAAGTGAAATAATAGAAAAGAATAGAACAGAAAAAACAATAGAATAAAATAAAATAGAAAGAATATAACCTACTACTGGCTAAATATGTAACTGCAGTTTTCACAAACAGTACCTCTATGTCAGGTCCCGTTCACACTACAAAAACGCACTCCAGATCCGTTCCAGATGTGGTTCTGCATTCACGTTTTTTAACGTGTTTTTGATGCGTTTTACCACCTTCCAGTACAGTCCAGAGCAGGAAAATTGCAGAATGTTCTACTTTTCTTCTGGAACTGACCGCACTGGTGTGAACTATGTCATTGGAAACCATATAACCCACTTTCCATACGTTTTCGATGCCGAAAAAACACCAAAAATCCCTGGACTGCATGTGCTGTGAACTGGTGAAGTATGTTTGTAAAATGATAAAGTTTGTTTTTAATATATTTTTTTTCTGGTGTGAATGCTTAAAAGTCCTATTAGATTTTTTTTTTCCTCTGTAGGGATTTAATATTTTTTTCTGTGACTGATCATGTGATCATACCAAACCCCAACCCACTCTGCGTTCTTTAAAGTGGACCTGTCATCAGATACATATCTTTTTTTCCTGCTGAGTAATGTATCTTTGTATTAATTTCTTCTCACTGAGATCACAGGACTTCCCCCTAACAATGCCTTCATCTGCTTTTCTCCCCAGAAGAACAGCGCCATCTTTATTCAGGCATCATCCGGGGGTCACCATCTACTTCCTGGACTAAGATAAAGAGTTAAAGCAGCAATATGTCTTGAGGAGGGTCAGCGGGTAGCAGATGTGTCCCTTCCCCCACCCCAGCGGCGCTCAGCCCGTCCTCTCATGTATCTGTCTATTCCACGCTGGGTGAGACAAGCCGGGGAGATGTTCCGTCTCTCGCACGCCGTCCGTCTCAACGGGGGAGACGCATCAATAAATGATCCGCTCTAATTGAATTTTGCTTCTTCATTACTGCAATAGTAACATGAGTGTCTAATGGCAGCTGCAATCCTCGGCAATTACATGGCAAACAAACTCGGCTTAGGACTGGATAATGTTTTCCTTTATGAAAAATGATTTGGAGGATTGTTATGGAATCCTCAGAAGAGGCCACCCCTGGGACCTACCTTAAAGCCTCACCCCGACCCAAAACCTTTTATTTTGTATCGGATACAGAAGAGTCGGAGCCATGCCAGGGGGCCACTCAAAAGCTGGTTGGGGGTCAACATAGCTGCAGGCTGCCAACGCACGTCAAACTGCATGGGACTTCTTTTCCACATTTCTTAAGTGTGGGGCAGCCCTTTGAAATGAAAGGGGCCGCCCTACACGTGGGAACGCATGAAAAACACACTGGAATGCGCCCACGCTTGGTCACACCAAGCCTAATTTATTCCAAAATAAATTCTCTTTAAAGGGACTTTTCAGTAGCCAAAATGACATAAAAGTATGCCATAAAAATTATTTTATTTTGGATAAATCTTAAAATAATAATAATAATAATAATTAAAAAAAAAGATTATAAAAGCAAAATAGATACCTCTATTCAATATATTATGTGTATACCCCCATATATCCAACCTTAAACTCCCACTGATCAGCAAACCTAAAAGTTTATTTGGTAGTCATATATATAGGTTTTTGTAGGTATATTTATTTTAATTATTATTATTATTATTAGATTTATTTATTCATTTATTTATTATTATTTAGATTGTATTAATAATTTTATTATTATTATTATTAGATTTATTTATTCATTTATTTATTATTATTTAGATTGTATTAATAATTTTATTATTATTATTTAGATTTTATCATTATTATTATTATTATTATTATACAGGATTTATATAGCGCCAGTGCTTTACAACATCGGGGAAGACAGTACCATTACAATACAATTCCATACAAGAGGAATCAGAGGGCCCCACTCATTAGAGCTTACAATCTAGAAATTATTATTATTATTTATTTTTAATAAGAATTTGATTTATTTATGATATATATATATATATATATATATATATATATATATATATATATATATATATATATATATATATATATATATATATATATAGTATATATAAATACATATACATACATTACTCCCACTGCAGTAATCAGCTCCAACTGAATGAAATACATTATATATATATATTCCATTCAGTCGGAGCTGATTACTGCAGTGGGAGGAAAATAATTATCTAATTTTATAATTCGACACGTTTCAGGGATCATAGATTTGTTTTATCAGGGCATATGGGAGGTATATTACATGTGTACAACCTCAAAAAAACACTGATGAGCAAATCTAAAAGTTTTTTGATAGTCATGTATATAGATTTATGTATGTATGTATTTATGTATGCATATTTATTTTTATTATTTTTATTCATATTTATTATTAGATTTATTTAATTATTTCTTAATTATTATTTATTTTTTATTTTATTGTTATTATTTATTTATTTATATTTATTATTCGATTTATACGTGTGTGTATATATATATATACAGGGCTCAAAATTTCAAGTCCTGAGCTACTAGCCGGGCCTTAAGGATTACTTGCCACCAGTTGCCCCACCCAACCCCTACCTTGCCCCGCCCCTAATTCCACCCCTAAACATGCCCTCATAAATTATCTCATGAAACAACACTTAAATGTTTTATGCAGAATTAAGTTATAAAAATAAATATTAACAACAACTTTATCAGTGTCCATCAGTGCAGCCTCACCTGTGCTTATCAATGCAGCCGCCTCACCTGTGTCCATTATTGCAACTTTACCTGTGCCCAACAATGCAGCCTACCTGTGTCTATCAATGCCGATTCACCTGTGCCTAACAATGCAGCCTACCTGTGTCCAACAATGCAGCCTACCTGTGACCACCAATGCAGCCTACCTGTGTCCAACAATGCAGCCTACCTGTGTCCAACAATGCAGCCTACCTGTGACCACCAATGCAGCCTACCTGTGACCATCAATGCAGCCTACCTGTGTCCAACAATGCAGCCTACCAGTGTCCAACAATGCAGCCTACCTGTGTCCAACAATGCAGCCTACCTGTGTCCATCAATGCCGCTTCACCTGTGCAGGGGAAGAGAGGAGAGGAAGAGGACTGCTGTCCGGATCATCAGAGAGGGGAACATCACTGTAGAAGCTTATATTTGAATTGCCGAGTGTCAGTGTTCCCCGCACTCGCTGTCACATACAGCCCCGCCTCCTAGCCCGGGTATTTTGATATACATCACATGTCCCGCATTAGGCGGTTGTTCTGTGCATCAAATACCCGGGCTAGGAGGCGGGTCTGTATGTAACAGTGAGTGTGGGGAACACTGGCATACGGCAATTCAAATGTAAGCTGCTACAGCGATGCTCCCCGCTCTCTGATGATCCGGCCGCCTGCTCTTCTCTCTCTTCCCCTCGGCGATCGCTGGGAGAACGGCTCCCTTTCAACCCCACCTGCCGGCAGTGCTCACCCCTTCACCCCCCCACCCCCCGCTCCAGGGCAGCCCATGCTCGCCAGCCATCATTTTCCACTCTCAAAATGCGAGTAGGCAAGTGGAAAATTTCAGGGCTTTAAATATATATATATATATATAATGTAATCCATTCAGTTGGAGCTGATTACTGCGGTGGGGTGAAAATTGAAGATTATTCTCAACTCGTTTCAGGGATCATAGATTTGCTTCATCAGGGTATATGGGAGATATATTATATATGTACCCCCATATATCCAACCTCAAACTCTCACCAATCAGCAAACGTAAGAGTTTTTGGCAGCCATGTATATAGAGATTATTTCCATTCAGTTGAAGCTGATTGCTGCAGCGGGAAAAAAATAATTCGACGCATTTGCTTCATCAGGGGAAATAGGAGCTGTGCATGTCAGGAGACAGCCAACTAGTCATATAATGAACTAGAAACTCATCTAGTGTGAGATTAAAATGGACATAAAAGGGGATCCTAGGATTCCAGAACCTATAGAGGGGCAATAGACGTTTATAAGGCATGAGGATGATTCATGATGTGCTTCTTAAATCATAGATCTGTTTCATCAGGGTATACAGGAGATCAGTCATGTAATCAAGGAGAAAATCATCTAGGGTAAGATCACAGGGGACATAAAAAGGGGATCGTAGGATACCAGATTTTATAGAAGCCTTCAATAGATGTTTATGAGGGATGAGGATCATTTCTGACATGTTTCCCAGATTAAACATCTGCTTCATCAGGAGATATAAAAGATGTAAATACATCAGGAGACAACCAATCAGTCATATAATAAACTGGAAACTCATCTAGGGTGACATCATAAGGGAGATACAAGGGGATCCCATGTAGGCATGTGTATGGTGGCTTGGCGTTAAGGGCCACCCCCTGCCTCTGTACAGCCGGGAGAAACTGGTTGGGAACTTTAAATTCCAAATTATATTTAATAAGATCCTTGTGATAGTGTCCACACAAGAAGCAATTTAACAGCCAATAAGGTGCTCCTGGGATCCCCTACCAAATAGGGAATAGCTGTCCTCCATAGATGTTTTTAGGGGAAGGCTGTTCCCCTTTGGTAAAGATTCTGGCAACCTAGGACTCCCTTTTATATCCCCTTAGATAGAAGTGAGCTTTTGGTTCATTATACGATTGGTTGATGTTTGATATATACACATCTCCTATATACCCCCTGATGAAGCAGCTCTAAGATCTGGGAAACGCGTTGAGAATTATCCCACTGCAGGAATCAGCTTTAGCTACATGGAAAACAATCTCTATATACACAACTGCAAAGACATTTGAGGCTACATACAGTACAAGGGTATCAATGTAATATATTGAACGTTTGATACATGTACCTATGTTTTATTCATTTGAAGATTTATCAAAAATAAAAGTTTTTGGTATACAGCAGAGCATTAATTGTAATATGGGCCTTTGGCTGTGTTCAGTTTATGGGCCTCCTAACCCTTTAATAGGGCAATATCTAAGAGTCGGTGTACATAGACATTTATATTTTCCTTCAGTTATAAAGAGGCATATGAAGGCTGTCGTTGCCTATTTTGCCTGAAAATAAATAGACAAACATTTAAAAATGACTTATTGTAAACAACAATCTGGGGCCCTAGATAGTCGCCCATTGGGCCCTTAAAGTAGTGGTAAACCTCAGACATGAAATATGAACAAAGCATATCCCTCTATAGTGTGTACTTGTCTCAATTAAGAGCACTAAGTGTCATTTCTGTCAGCTACCTCCTTCCTTCCTTCCTTCCTTGCTATCTGTACAAGTCACTTCTGACAAATTTTCCTGACACCAAGAGAAAAAATGGTGACAGGGGAGGGCACAATCTGAGATTGACAACCTCAACTCTGTTCCTGTGTGCTGTGTGAGGAGGGGCGTGTCCCTTCCCTCCAATCAGCTCCCAGAGCTCTCCTCACTGATGTAACTTCAGCTCTCCTCCCCCTTCTTTTCAGAGCTGAGAGAAACTCTGTAAATTCTGCACTCTGAATGGATGTAGAGAAGAGAGGACTGCAGATAAACAGGTACAACTTATGTAGGGTGATTTGCTTCATCTCTGTGTATCTCCTGAGGCCAGTCACTTCACTGGGTATATGTGAGGGTTTACAACCACTTTAAAATAATCCACTGCATCACTATAGCCTGCGGAGAATCTATTGTTTTCAATGAGACAGACCCTGTCTGGCAGACCTGCAGTGAGAATAAAGGATCGGCAAGGCGAAGCCATAGCACTACTAAGCAGGAAGCAGCTACTGCATATGTAACTGGCAGATAAGTACAAGTATGATTAAAAAGATTGCCATTTTCTCTTTGGGAAACACAGAGTATGTCAAGTAAATATCACACTTTATTGCTGCCCCACGGACCCCACTGCAGTAGGCTGCTGCCTCACCCTGCCCCCTACCCTCCATACAGAACTAGGAACACAGCGATCGGCAGAGACTCACCTTCGCCCTCAGGATGCTGCACTGCAGGATACATTTTTCTGGGTCATACAGAAGCTCGAACTCCAGCGTTCCCAGCGATGCTGAAATAAGAAGATTTGGATTCAGCAGATGGAGATAAAAAGTCAGAACACAGATGCACAATATTACGGAAAACACAAGTCAGTCCAGGAAAACCACCAAATGCAGAAATGGAACTCATACAGTATATACAATGTGCTTCCCCCTCCTAGACTTCCATTTCTGTGCACACCCCTGACACTCAGCTCAGGGGACCATCATTTCTTTACTGGGGTTATGCAATGCAGATTAGCACCAGGTCCACCCACAACCTGCTGATTGGACAATGAAGCATCACCGTGCTAATGAGGTCATTACTCTGCTCTCTCCTCCTCCCGCAAGCTTCCAACATATCACTCATTGCACCTGACTGGCTCAGAGCACTGCCCCTCTGGACCAATGTAACTATGTAAAAATATCCATAACTGGAATTCAACTTTAATTATGAAGGAAATAATTTAAATTAATATGATGTATTCTTGTATGCAGCCATTAGGTGGAGCCTTAAGCGCCTTTTCACATGTTTTCCAGGGGGAATTCTAAGCCTCTCTGCTTGTTGATTACAAAGCTCAATAGCTGAAAGTCAGACACAAGAGAATATGTTAGAGCAGACTCCTCCCCCTCCCTCCACGTCCCACCCCTGAGGTTTCAACAAGAGATATTGTGCCTGCTGTACTCTCTCTTAAGCCAATCCATAGTGCTCTGGATGATATAGTACAGTATCTTACAACAGTGAGTACACCCCTCACATTTTTGTAAATATGTTATTATATGTTTTCATTTGAAACACTGACCAGTATGAGAGAGTGAGAGCGATAACATCAAATTTTACACACCTGCTCCCCATTCACACCTGAGACCTTGTAACACTAATGGGTCACATGACACCGGGGAGGGAAAATGGCTAATTGGGCCCAATTTTGACATTTTCACTTAGGGGTGTACTCACTTTTGTTGCCAGCAGTTTAGACATTAATGACTGCGTGTTGAGTTATTTTGAGGGGACAGCAAATTTACACTGTTATACAAGCTGTACACTCACTACTTTACATTGTAGCCAAGTGTCATTTCTTCAGTGTTGTCACATGAAAAGATAGAAGAAAATATTTACAAAAATGTGAGGGGTGTACTCACTTTTGTGAGATACTGTATATATGTGTAGATAGATAGATAGATAGATAGATAGATAGATAGATAGATAGATAGATAGATAGATAGATAGATAGATAGATAGATAGATAGATAGATAGATAGATAGATAGAAGAGAAAAAAAAAATAAAAAATAAAAGGCAGTTAGGGAGAGATTTTATGTTTATTGGATTATCTTTTAAAGTCACTACAAGAATTCGACGATTTGCCAAATTTGTGCTGTCATTTTTCCCGTCCATTACGTTCCTCTCTTAATTTCCCGGAACTCTTTCGCCCGAAGCGCAGATTAGGAGCAGTTTCCAGTAGCGGCACCCCCAAGCCAATCAAACAGAAGGCTGGCACCACAGGCATAGAGCTTGGAGATACTGCCCGGGTTATTGGCATTCAGCAACCCGCAAATCTTGGTTTGCAAACAACTGAATGCTCAACACTCAGACAGGCTGCTGAGTTCTCCTGTAATCATTGATGTCAGCATGCTGTATGCTATAGATGGGATGCATCCCTAAGGGAAAAACTGCAGGGCCATTCGGTAGCTGGCTAAAGACTGCCCATTATGAGGGGTTCCCACCATCCTTGTGCTGAGTTCTCAGGTCTGGTCACCTGCTGTGCCCATTATGAGGGGTTCCCACCATCCCTGTGCTGAGTTCTCAGGTCTGTACACCTGCTGTGCCCATTATGAGGGGTTCCCACCATCCCTGTGCTGAGTTCCCAGGTCTGTACACCTACTGTGCCCATTATGAGGGGTTCCCACCATCCCTGTGTGGAGTTCCTGGTATGTACACCTGATTTGACCATTATGAGGAGTTCCCACCATCCCTGTGCTGAGTTCCCAGGTCTGTTCACCTGCTGTGCCCATTATGAGGGGTTCCCACCATCCCTGTGTGGAGTTCCTGGTATGTACACCTGATTTGACCATTATGAGGAGTTCCCACCATCCCTGTGCTGAGTTCCCAGGTCTGTTCACCTGCTGTGCCCATTATGAGGGGTTCCCACCATCCCTGTGTGGAGTTTCCAGTATGTTCACCTGCTGTGCCCATTATGAGGGGTTCCCACCATCTCTGTGTGGAGTTCCCGGTATGTTCACCTGCTGTGCCCATTATGAGGGGTTCCCACTATCCCTGTGCTGAGTTCCCGGGTCTGTATACCTTCTGTGCCCATTTTGAGGGGTTCTCACCATCCCTGTGCTGAGTTCCCGGGTCTGTACACCTGCTGTGCCCATTATGAGGGGTTCCCACCACCCCTGTGCTGAGTTCCCGGGTCTGTACACCTACTGTGCCCAATTTGAGGGGTTCTCACCATCCCTGTGCTGAGTTCCCGGGTCCTGCTGTGCCCATTATGAGGGGTTCCCACCATCTCTGTGTGGAGTTCCCGGTATGTTCACCTACTGTGCCCATTATGAGGGGGTCCCACCATCCCTGTGCTGAGCTGGGGTCCGGAGTTCAGGAATTTAAACAGCAACATGAGCCACACTTAGTCTCTGATACACGTTCATATTGATAAAAACATTTCTGACACAGTAATAACCAATTTCCTTTAAATCAACATTAGTGATGAAATTATGAATTTTCAATTCTCCAAAATTTTGGTAACATTGGGAGATTTCTGTAAACTTTCTCTAGTTTGGTGCAAATAATTGGAATCAGTAGAGAAAGAAAAACTGAGGTGTTTTCTGTGAAGGATATAAAGGGTGTGGAAGGCTCATGAGTGTTATGGAGGCCCCTGTCATCTATCCCAGAGATTTGGGGTCCGCTATTATCTATACTATTTCTTACAAAAAGACAAAAAAGACAAAAAAATCTATAATGAAAATAAAAAGGGACAGAACACAATACACACAAAAAAGATCCATTTGCTGCAAAATCACTTCACTGATCAACAACCTCTATATTAGACCCAACGCAGGGCCTACAAGCAGGTTATACAATAAGATTATATAGTATATGGTCATTTTAAAGGAGATTGTACAATCAAATTATATACTGTATGGCCCAAACTGGCTTATTTTTGTGAATCTCTTTCTCCCTTTCCTTCCATGATATGCTTCCTGTTCTGGTTCTAATATAGAGAGGAGCCAAGTGATTTCGGTGAAACTGATTCACTACGGTAAATGTTTGGTGAATGTCGGAGTTACCAATATATATATAAAAATATGCCTCTTATTCTTCTCCTCGTCTCATTGGAACGTGATTGCGGGGAGAAGTCACAATCCAGCACAATTATACACACAATACGTCTGATTAGGGGGAGAGGGGGAAGGGCGGACGCGGGAAAGGAATAGCGAAGTTGCGCTTAAATACATGGCAGGCGGGAAAATGATGAGTTTCTGGTGGGCTTAACCCCCTCATTCCCACACGTGTCATACGCCTACACATCGGACCCCCTCCCCCCCTACACCCCGTTCACATTATATCCTGAGCCAGTGACGCTGTACGCCATTACAGGGCCAGAGACCAGACGCTGGAGACGCCGCCGAGAAGCGAGGTTTTATTTTTACATTAAAAGTAATTTACACCTCAGAGAGCGTCAATCATTTACATCAATCACACTGCGCTTCCACGTACAACCCTGGGAGTGCTAAGGGGAGGGCGGTGAACTGAAAAACCTATATACCTGCAGAACAGATCTGCGACATGGTGTCCTGATATAGGGACTCATTCACACGCGTGGCTGGGGGGCAGTTAAAGTAAGCGATTGTGCTGCAGTTTACCCCCCCCATGGGATGGCATGTAGCCACTCAGAGATGTAGAGATGTCGCAGCTGCTGCAAAAATGAAACCTCGTGTCCAGTACTGGGACAGGGTGTTCTAGCTCCCAGGGCAAGAATCCAGAACTGCACCCCTCTCTGACTGTAATACATGCCATAAAATGGGTGTACCACCCTGCATTCATTCTTTGCCCCCTTGCTTTACTGCCACTGGGGCAGCTGCCCCTCCTGCCCCCCCCCCCTCTTGCCCCGGTCCTGCTCATGTCCCATTCTGCAGGTGGTACCGCTGCCAAATGTCACTTGTTTTTAGTGTATGGGGCTGTGCCACAACAGCCTTGATGCACGGCACAGTGATTGCACCTCTTTAGGTTTAAAACGGATGGTGGAGAGGTGACATAACCTACCCGCCTGCCACATGCCCACCCTCCCTTCCCCATTGACCACAATGTATTTGCCAAAAAGACAACATTTTATTGTATGACAAAATCCTTTTTTTTATCTGAAATTTTTAGAAATTTTTAAAATTTAGCTGAAATCTTTCCACTCCTCCTTACTTTATATATTGTATTCTTTTCTCGGCTGGTTGTTATGTTTGTGCAGCTCTTTTATCCTGCAATTCATTAATTGTGCATTTTAGTTGTATAATGTATGTAAAGTAAACCTGTCCCATAGCTGACCTTGTTCTGAAAATGCAAGCTTTCTTGTTCAATCCTAATCCCCTAGTTTTAGTGCCTTCTGAGCCACTGACTAGTAGACAGATTGAAAAAGTCAGAGAAAAGTCAGATGTTTTTATATGATTATTAGCGACTTTATTTCATATTGTCCTCTCGGCTCTGTTCAAGCACTAGCAGCACAAGCAGGCATGACTCAACACCTAGGTCTCTGAAGAAGTCTATTGAAGCAAAACACATAAGAAGGAGCTACATTGGTTGCTTTTCATTATTTTATCCATAAAATCTAATTTCTTTATATGATTTTTAGTTACTTTATTTCATATTGTCCTCTCAACTCTGTTCAAGCACTAGCAGCACAAGCAGGCATGACTCAACACCTAGGTCTCTGAAGAAGTCTATTGAAGCAAAACACATAAGAAGGAGCTACAATGGTTGCTTTTCATTATTTTATCCATAAAGTATAACTTCTTTATATGATTTTTAGTTACTTTATTTCATATTGTCCTCTCGGCTCTGTTCAAGCACTAGCAGCACAAGCAGGCATGACTCAACACCTAGGTCTCTGTAGAAGTCTATTGAAGCAAAACACATAAGAAGGAGCTACAATGGTTGCTTTTCATTATTGTATCCATAAAGTCTAACCTCTTTTTATGGTTTTTAGTTACTTTATGTCATGTTATGCTCCCGCCTCTGTTCACACACTAAAAGCTGTTTCGTACACTTAAAAAGATTGTAAAAAAATGTAATACTTTGGTATAAGCAGGCATGACTCAGCCGATCACCACCTAGGTCCCTGAAGAAGTCCAATAGGATGAAACACGTAGGATGAAGCTACGATGGTTGTTTTTCATTATTGTATAGATAATGAGATCTGAATAACCCCAAAAGGAGAATAGTCAGATGTCTTTATATGATTATTAGCTACTTTATTTCATATTGTGCTCCCACCTCTGTTCAAATACTAGCAGCTGCTCCGTACACTTGAAAAGTTTGTTAAAAAAATGCAATACTTTGGTGCAAACAGGCATAACTCAGCCGATCACCACCTAGGTCCCTGAAGAAGTTTAATTGTATGAAACACGAAGGAAGGTGCTACGATGGTTGTTTTTTTATTATTGTATCGATAATGATATCTGAAGACTCCCAAAATGGAGAAAAGTGCACACTAGCAGCTGCTCCATACACTTAAAAAGTTTTTTTTTAAATGTAATACTTTGGTACAAAAAGGCATAACTCAGCCGATCTCCACCAAGGTTCCTGAAGAAGTCTAAAAGGGCGAAATGAGTAGGAAGAAGCTACGATCTGTGTTTTTCATTATTATATCGATAATGAGATCTATACCTCAAAGGGAGAAAAGTCAGGCGTCTTTATATGATTATTAGCTACTTTATTTCATATTGTGCTTTTGCCTCTAATCAAATACTAGCAGCCGCTCCGTACACTTGAAAAGTATGTAAAAAAAAACGCAATAATTTGGTACAAGCAGGTATGACTCAGCCCATCACCACCTAGGTCCTTGAAGAAGTCTAATCGAACAAAGTACATAGAATGGAGCAAACATTGGTTGTTTTTCATTATTATGTAGATAATAGGATCTAAACCCCAAAGGGAGAAAAGGTTGTACGTCTTTATATGACTATTAGCTACTTTATTTCATATTGTGCTCCCGCCTCTGTTCAAACACTAGCAGCTGCTCCGTACAATTGAAAACTTTGTAAAAAAATTGAATACTTTGGTACAAGCAGGCATGACCCAGCCAATTGGCACCTAGTGCCCTGAAGAAGTCTAATGGGGCGAAAAGCGTAGGATGAAGCTACAATGGTTGTCTTTCATTATTGTATCTATAATGAGATCTGAACAATCTCAAAGGGAGAAAAATAAAACATCATTATATGATTGAGGGTCACGAAGAAAATTGGACGCGTTCCTGACACGCAAACAAATGCACTGCTCTTTAATTCTTAATGGTACCCCACGCATTAACAAATGGGGTGAATTTTCAGTGCGACACAATTTTTAAAAAGAGTTGGGGGCTTCTTTCCAACATAGATGTGAACTAAGGGCTGGCTCGTCCACACATGAGGTTGGGGGCGGTAAAACGATGCGGTTGAGCTGCATTTTTACAACCCCTCCAACTGCTCCCCCTTTAGCTGTAGAAGCTGCAGCCAGGGTCATACACATGGTGATACATGGTGATGCTGCATTTAGGGCTTAAAATAGGTAGTGAGGAGGCAACTTATTGCCTCTTCATTGCCTGTCAAATGCATCTGAAAAGCGACCTGAGCATGAATCGCTTTTCACAGAAGTGACAGTCTTTGCAACGGCACAAGCACTAAAAAAGCTGTTCTGAACTGGATTAGGGTTCAAGAATAAAATAACGTATGTACATACATACACATACATACTTATAAACATACACACACATACACAGCCTTTAAAAAATCTGCATTACTGTACCTTCACCCACACTGCCGAGTACTGCACTGTAGGGGAGAGGCTCAGGAAGACACCTCCCCTTTCCTCTGCTCTGCACTTACTGTGCTGATGTACCGGTCAGTGGAGACGCTCAGTCTAACATGAATGCCTTTCTCAACCAAGATTCTGTTGCACCCCTGACAACCTCAAACAGCACCCCAGGGCCTTCCGACAAAGGCTGGTCTAGCAGAACAGCTCAAAGCAATACATACCCAGAGTCTGTCTTATTTTATTTTTTGAACTAACAGAGCCAAACTCTCTCTACAGTCTATAACTCTTGCTGTAATGGAGTTAACTTTACAAAAATAAATGGTTATATGATTGTATAAGAAGGCACCCAACAATTAGACACCACACATGCCCATGCTACAAATTCAGAAAGTTAAAAAGACCAATTGGACCTCCTAAGATAAATATACTGTACATAGAGTTTGGCTATATCATAGCCAAACTCTGCCTGCATTCTATAATTCTTGCTGTAATGGAGTTACCTTTATAGCAAATGGTTATACAATTGTATAGGAAGATATCCAACAAATACACACCTAATGCGCCCATTCTACAAGAATTAGAAAGCTAATAAGACACATCAGAACTCCTCAAAGGAATATTCATAGAATGTAGCTATATAATAGCCAAACCCTATTTATGTTCTATAATTCTTGCTGTGATGGAGTTACCATCGTAATAAGAGTTTATACCATTGTATAAGATACCCAGCAATTTAACACCAAACATGCCCATGCTACAAGATTCAGAAAGCTAAAGAGACACATCAGATTTCCTAAGAGAAAATATTCTCTGTATAGCTGTATCTACATTCCATAATTCCAACTGTAATAGAGTTACCTTCACAACAAATGGTTATATGATTGTATAGGAAGATACCCAACACTTAAACACCTAACATGCCCATGCTACAAGAATTAGAAAGCTAATAAGACCAGTGGCGGCTGGTGCTTAATTTTTTTTTGGGAGGGGGGGTGGCAAACAAACCTGGCCCCCTCACTCGTACTACACCCCCTGAGGACAGGAAGGTGGCGATCCATGGCCTTACCTTAGGAGGAGGATGATGAGGTGGTGGTGTAGGTTCTGGATCTGGGGTAGGGCTCCTGGAAGCTGGGAGAGGCTGTTGCTGCCTCTCCACCTGCTGCTGCTCGCTGTAGATGACACGAAGCTTGCGGAAGGCAGAGCAGCTTGCTTCTCCTACCGGCCAAACAGTCCTAAGTTCTAAGACTCCCTGGCCAATCGGGTCTCAGGACCCACTTCCTGATTGTCCGGGAGGAGAAGCAGGAAGACATTAGGGAATATTAATTTGCCAATGTCACACAACTGGGTGGGCTCGGGGCGCAGTTTCCTGTGCCCCAAGCCCATCCTTTTTAAAGCCAATTAGAGCCTCAGGCTCTAAACATGTGCCTAAAAAAATAAATAAACCCACATTGAAATCTATGCGTCCAATGCCCTGCATGAAGATAAGGGGCTGGGCGCATGGATTGGGGTGGGGTGGGGGGGGGGGGAGTGGTGCCCCTTATGAGTGGCCTCCACTGAATAAGACACATTAGAACTCCTCAAAGAAATATGCATAGAACTTGGCTATAGCATAGCCAAACTTTATTTATGTTCTAGAATTCTTGCTGTGATGGAGGTACCTTCGTAAAAAGAGTTTATATGATTGTATAAGAAGATACCCAACAATTAAGCACCAAGCACGCCTATGCTACAAGATTTAGAAAGGTAATAATACACATCAGACCTCCTAAGAGAAATATACATATCATAGCCAAACTGTATCTACATTCCATAATTCCTACTGTAACAGAGTTACCTTCATAACAAATGGTTGTAAGACTGTAGCTAATAAAAGCACATTAGACCTCCTTAGTGCAATATACATCATATTTTTACCATATTTGATTTCTAACTAATTATAATTTAATTCTGTTCAATAACATGTTGGTTGTTGGATTGGGAAATCTTGTCAGATAGAAATATGGACTTATTTAGAATAGTTGGCATTAAGGGTATGTCTGCTGTTCACAATAAAATACTCCAGCACACAAATCAATACACCCCTCAGATGCTTTGATTGGGTGTAGTTAGATCTGCAAGAATTGTAATGGATTTTAATAAAAGATCATTTGCACCAGATAATTGCTCTGTGAATTTCCCCATTTCTTTTAATGAGAGGGCACCTAATAGGCTCTGGTCACAAACCAGGAGTGACGGGTCAACTAGGTAGAGCTGCAAGACATGAAAATGATTAGTACGCTTCAGATTGATGACCACGCCAAGGGGACAGAAGTACTGATTTGGAGAACCAGTAGTGCTTTTTGACCTGTATAGTGTTACACTTGGCCAACACCATCCATTGAGTGTGCTTGCAAGAGACCCAAGCAGAGATCAGGCAATCTAGTAGAGAAGTTTTGGAGTATATATGTAGAATTTGATCAGTGGTCACGTTTGATGCCCATCAGGATTATCCTTTTCTATGCAGTATTTGGATCCCGATGTGCAATATCATGGGTAGCTTTGTCTGCCCAACCCTTCGAAAAAATTATGATCATCATCAATCCCCTTTCTTCCTAAACCACACTTTTTTTGGCCCACCTTTCACAGCCATTAGTCTGTCGCTGCAATCAATAATGTTCTTCCCAAGCATTATATGAAAGAACATATCTCCCGACATCCCATTAGATGTGCATGCTCAAGCAACTTAGCAGAATGCACAGCTAAAGTCTGCAGCCCCCAGTAGACAGAAGGGAGGAGTATGCATTTCTAAAGGGATGTTGGAGTGTGTTCTTTCATATATCAATTTTGATCCAATCAAAATTTGATACAATCAATAATGTTCTTCCCAAGCATTATATAAAAGAACACATCTCCCGACATCCCATTAGATGTGCATGCTCAAGCAACTTAGCAGAATGCACAGCTAAAGTCTGCAGCCCCCAGTAGACAGAAGGGAGGAGTATGCATTTCTAAAGGGATGTTGGAGTGTGTTCTTTCATATATCAATTTTGATCCAGCGGACAGACCCTTATAATGAGGGTAAGGACAGCAGAGGCGCACGTGGTGAGTGAATAAACTTGTAAGTGTTCTTGCCAAAGGTGGGTATTTATTTATTGGTTAAGCAACAGTGGAAAAACACTGTTTCGTGGCATCAAAGTGGCCACTTCATTGGGACAGGTATAAGAACACTTTTAGGGAGGAAGGTACTTGGGACTGTGCATTGCTGCAGCCTGGAGCCTTATGAGACGAGAACGAGGTCTGTCTGCTGGTCTTTTCTCCAGTTTTGGTGACAGTGGCCAGCAGACTCGCAGCACCCTGCCTCGGATCAAGAATGTTATTTAAAAAGAACACATTCCGACATCCCTTTAGACATACATGTTCCTCCCTGCTGGGGGCTGCAGACTTTAGCTGCACAAGCTGCTGATAAGTTGCTTGAGCATGCACAGCTAAAGAGATGCCGGGAGATATGCGGTTTCATATGGGATGGCAGAGAAGGCTAATAGTTGTGAGAAGTGGGCCAAGGATAGTGTGGATCAGGAGAGGAGATTGATGATGATTGAAATCATTCATGAAATGAAGGTGAGCTGAAGATAGTTGCTGCAGGTGAAATGGTTATTTGGGGAGAGTGGGGGCCCGGGACAAGGGATGGGCAGGAGAGGTGGCTGCCCTGGGCACTGTGAGGTTGGGGGAAGCGCCACAAAGAGATGGGGGGGGGGAATTGTGTTGGAAGGGTGGAAGGGGGAATTTGGGGGGCAGCAGGGGGTAAGTATTTAGGGGGGGGAGTGCTAAGAGTGGTGACTAGGAGGGGGGATTTGGGGGGGAATTTGTGCTGGGAGGGGCAGATTTGAAGTGGGTGGGGAAGATGTGTACTAGGAGGGGAAATTTTAGGGGTAGAGGATTTGTGCTAGGAGGAGTCAGGTTTTTTTTTGGGGGGGGGTATTTGGGCGATGGGGGAGCAAAGATTTGTGCTGAGAGGGGTAATTTTAATGGGGGGGGGGGGGGCGGTTTTGTACTGGTTGTTAGGGAAATTTATACTTAGGGGGTAAGCATGCAAATTAGTGCTCAGTGGGCGCAGGGGTGCAGTTTGGCATGTATGCCCTGGGTTCTAGATGAGCTTGTCCTGTGGAGAGTAATAAGGTTCAACACAGGAGAGGACTTCCTACAAGTGTGGGAAAAAAAAGGTAAGGCTGGAGTTCAGCTCTAACTTTTTTTTTTTTTTTTAGTCTGAGAAAACTTGCAGTGTGCTATAAAACGTCGAGCGCAGTCTGTGCCGGAAGCGTTGTTTTGCCAAAAAAAAAGGCTGATTTTGCAGAAAAAAGATTCCTCTGTAGCGCAGACGTTGGAGCGAGAATGATATGCGTTTTATTCATCTACGAAGCGCACGCCTGCTATTGTTTGAAAACATTCAGCCTTTGAAAAATTGTCTGAGTCAACAGGAAAGCGTCGTCATGTCGGGGGTTCTGATCATTTGTCATAATGAAAGAAAAATTACTGTAAACAGATGGAGAATTACTTTGTCTTTCAGGGCCCAGTCACACTCACGCGCTTACGGTTTTTACATGCTTATTTAAGCATGTTATGCATCAAGTGCCGAGTTAGAATTCAGATGGATTGGAGACCTTTCTTTGGTGGATTTTTAGTTGAATCTTAAAAGCAATTAACCAGTGTCACCAGTGAATAATGTCCAAAAAAAAAACAAAACAGGAGGGCAAGTGTATGAAAAATATCAGAGAAAATAGAAACATAGTTTAGATAATGATAAAGGTATAAAAGAAGGGGAAAGGGGTAGCACGGGAGTATAAATAATTCCATTGGAAGGGGTTAGGAACTGGTAGAACAAGCCCACCTCTCTGCGCCATGACTGAAACAACAATAAATAGCATTCAAGAAGATGTCATATGTCGAAATTCCATTGAGTGATGGAATGTAGTCCAAGAGGCCCAAGTAGTTATGTGTGTTGATCTAGCCCAGTGGTCTCCAAACTGCAGCCCATGGGCCAGATGCAGCCCTATGCTTTTATCCAGCCCTTGGAGTACTATTCCTCCCACTAATACAGAGCACCATTCCTTCTGCTGACACCAATGATGAGGCACACCATTCCTTTAACTGACACTAACAATGGGCCACTATTTCTCCCATTAACACCAATGTTGAGGCACCATTCCTCCCACTGACACCAGTGATGAGGCACTATTCCTTCCACTGACACCAATGATGAGGCCCCATTCTTTCCACTGAGACCAAAGATAAGGGCACCATTCCTTCCGCTGGCACAAATGATGGGGCATCATTCCTTCCATTGATACCAACAATGTGACACCATTCCTTCTACTGACACCAATAATGATGCACTATTTCTTCCAATGACAGCAATGATGAGGCACCATTCCTTCCACTGACACCAACGATGAGACACAAGTCCACAACAAAGAGGCACTATTTCTTCCACTGACACTAGCAATTAGGCACCATTCCTTCCACTGACACCAATGATGGGGCACTATTCCTCCCACTGATACCAGTGATAGAACACTATTCATCCCACTAACACCAGTGATGGGCACTATTCCTCCTACTGACACCAATGTTGGGACAGTATTCCTCCCACTGATACCAATGTTGGGGAGCTTACCCATGTAACTCTTGTGTCTGCAGTGACTCCTGTCTCTCTGGCCAGCCCACTGACCTTTGTGTACTCCCCCTGTCTCTCCAGTGACCCTGTATTTCCAGTGACCCTGATGACCCCTGTGCACTCCTATAACACCTGTGACTCCTGCCTCTCCAGCAACCTTGGTGATCCCTGTGCACTTGTTTCCCCAACCACACCTGTTTCTCAATTTACTCTTGTCTCTCTAGTGATCTTGTTGATCCCTGTGCGCTTCTACTTCTCCAATGACTGTGTCTCTAGTGGCTCCTGTTTCTCCAGTAACCCGAGTGATCTCTATCTGCTCCTGTGGCCCCTGTAACTCTTTTGTCTGCAGTGACTCCTGTTTCTGTGGCCAACCCAGTGACCATTACGTGCTCCTCCTGTCTATTTGGTGACTCCAGCATCTCAAATGTCCTCCTGTCTCTCCACTGACTTCTGCATCTCCAATGTCCCCTGTGTAGTCCTCCTGCCTCTCTGGTGGCTCCAGTGGCTCCAATGTCCTCTGTGTACTCCTCTTGCCTCTCTGGAGACTTCAGTGTCTCCAATGTCCCTTGTGTACTCCTCCTGCCTCTCTGGTGACTCCAGTGTCGTTCATGTCTCCTGTGTACTCCTCCTACCTCTCTGGTCACTCCAGCGTCTCCAATGTCCCCTGTGTTCTCCTCCTGCCTCTCTGGTGGCTCCAGTGTCTCCAATGTCCTCTGTGTACTCCTCTTGCCTCTCTGGAGACTCCAGTGTCTCCAATGTCCCTTGTGTACTCTTCCTGCCTCTCTGGTGACTCCAGTGTCTCCAATGTCCCCTGTGTACTCCTCCTGCCTCTCTGGGGACTCCAGCATCTCCAAAGTCCTCTGTGTACTCCTCCTGCCTCTCTGGTGACTCCAGCGCCTCCAATGTCCTCTGTGTACTCCTCTTGCCACTCTGGAGACTCCAGTGTCTCCAATGTCCCTTGTGTACTCTTCCTGCCTCTCTGGTGACTCCAGTGTCTCCAATGTCCCCTGTGTACTCCTCCTGCCTCTCTGGGGACTCCAGCATCTACAAAGTCCTCTGTGTACTCCTCCTGCCTCTCTGGTGACTCAGCGTCTCCAATGTCCGCTTGTGTATTCCTCCTTGTGGCAGGTGACGTGGCAAGTGACAAACTGAATCTGGTGGCAGGCCACGTGGCAAGGAACAAGCTGAATCTGGTGACAGGCCACATGGCAAGGGACAATCCACATCTGGTGGCAGGTCACAGCAGTGACAATTCACATTTGGTGGCAGGTAACAGTGACAAGCTGCATCTGGTGGCAGGTGACGTGGCAAGTGACAAGCAACATATGGTGACAAGTGAGAAGCTGCATCTGGTGGTAGGCGATGGTGGCAAATAACATGATCAGGGCTTCCTCTGATTCTGATTCTACATTATGGTGAGTTGAGCTATTTCATTCTATATTACACTATAGTAATAGAAATAATGCACTTCAATCCTCCTGACACCATATCAACCATGGTGCTGTGAAGACTGAAGCACCAACACCAGCAACTGCCCCGACAAATTGCCCACAAAAAACACACATCTCTGTTTTATCAAGTTATGATACTGTTGCACATTTTCCTTAAATAGGATTTGGCTTGTAAAAGGAATATTCCTTTGTGTCCAGAAGAGAAGGAGCAAAGTGGAGATTTTCTAATTTTCTCAAAATGTTAGCAACAATCAGCAGATTTCAACAAAAATTGTCAATTTTTTGAAATACGTCGGCACCAATAAGAAATAGGGATTCAAGGTGGTTTTGTAGAACGTAATGGGCTTTAAATGGCTCCTGATTGTTACCAAAACTCTTCATCTATCCTGAACCTGTTTTTGTATCAAGAAAATGGCCTCTCATTAGCCTTATTATTTTTTTTTTTTTTTGTCAAAAAGATAAAAAGTGAAAAAAAGATAAAATACACATAAAAGGAAAAATAAAAGTAAAAAAGAACACTAAATGAAATAAACTAAACAGAATCAAACAAAAACACACAAAATAAATAAAAATAGTAGATTTTTCCACAAACAAATTACCTTACATTTCCTTCCTCAACTTTTGCTAAAAAAGCAAAAAAAACAAAAAAAATGCTACAAATCCTTTTTGTAATTTATTGTTATTAAAAATGATCTTTCCATTCCGATCTGCAGCGGCTGTAACTTTCTATGTCTGTCAATAAATTCAATGGAATATGACATCCTTGAAGCGTTCTGTACACTGTTGGTATACGGAATGCCCCCAGAAATGTCATTTCCTGCTCGTGTGATTGGCTCATTGATTTTCTCAGACGTCTGTGCTAAGATACAAGTCAAAGTTTAAGCATGCTCTACAAAGGAAATGTGTTTTTGGTAAGAGACTCCCTAAGGGTCCATTTACACTTCGAGGTTGCGGTAGTGCACAAGGACATTATTATGCGTTGTAATGTCAATAATAATTGCTATGCACTACTCTACAACTGTGCACTACAAAATCTCCATTGTGTTCCTGTGGGGGGGGGGGGGGGGGGTGCTTTGTTACATTTAATTGTTAATTTCCCATCAATATCTCATTAAAGAGAACCTGTCTAAACAAAATGCTATCACATAAGGGACTTTTGGTCTCCTATGTGATAAAAATAAAGTAAAAAAAAAAATGCTGAAATTAAAAAAGGTACACCCAAGTAAATCCTGCCCCCTCATACATGCACACACAGTGGGGAAAATAATGATTTGATCCCCTGCAGATTTTGTACGTTTGCCCACTTACAAAGAAATGAAGGGTCTATAATTGTTATCATAGGCGTATTTTAAATAACAGAGATAGAATATCAACCAAAAATCCAGAAAAAAAAACACATGATACAAATATTATAAATTGAGTTGCAGTTCAGTGAGTAAAATATTATTATTTGATTATTTGAGTATTTGATCCCCTACCAACCAACAATAATTCTGGCTCCCACAGACTGGCTACAGTATGTGCTCATGTGGTACACAGATTAGTCCTGTCAATTTAAGAAGATGCTCCTAACGACAACTCGTTATGTATATAAAAGACACCTGTCCACAGAATCTCTTTCTCCCATTCAAACCTCATCATAATTGGCAAGACCAAAGAGCTGTCAAAGGACGTCAGGGACAAGACTGTAAGCCTGCACAAGGCTGGAATGGGCTACAAGACCATCAGCAAGAAGCTTGGTGAGAAGGAGACAACTGTTGGCGAGATTATTCTCAAATGGTAGAAATACAAAATAACCATCGATCGCCCTCGGTCTGGAGCTCTATGCAAGATTTCACCTCATGGGGTAAGGATGATCATGAGAAAAGTGAGGGATCAGCCCAGAACTACACGGGAGGAACTTGTGAATGATCTCAAGGCAGTTGGGACCACAGCCACCAAACAAACCATTGGTAACACAATCTGCCCCAATTTATTGAAATCCTGCAGCGTCTACCAGGTCCCGATCCTCAAGAAGGCACATGTACAGGCTCTAAAATACCAAGATGAATAAAAATAAAGTAACCCCCCCTTACCGATTATTAGCTGGATAAACTCCCTGTATTCCCGCATTGGTGAATATTTGGATACAATTTTTTCAACCAATGGCGGCAAAGGGTAGAGCCTTTTTGAAAGATGGGAAGGAATTAAAAAGACTATTGCAGGATGTCTCTGTGGAGGGGACCACCCTATTTGGTGACAGCCGATGTTGAGTCCCTCTACACCAACATAAATCAGAAAGATGCGCTAGATGCGGTCAAATGGTCTTTGCACAAATATAGCCCTCGGGGCTTTCACACTGCAGTGAATGGAGCCGCTGCTTCAGGGCGCTTTGCAGGCGCTATTTTTAACGCTATATCGCCTGCAAAGCGCCTCAGTGTGAAAGGAGTCTGTGGGACATTGCTCCAAATCAGGGACAGTCCCATGAAATTTAGGGGCAGTTGGGAGCTATGCAATCAGCCATAACATTATGATTATTGACAGCCTGGTAAAGTGAATAACATTGACTATCTTGTTACAATGGCATCTAAAAGTGGGTGGGATATATTAGGCAGCAAGTGAACATGTTGTCTGTAAAGTTGATGTGTTGAAAGCAGAAAAAATGGGCAAGTGTAAGGGGCTGAGCAACTCCGACAGGGGTCACATTTTAATGGCTAGACGACTGGGTCAGAGCAACTCCAAAGCTGCAGCTCTTGTGGGATGTTCCTGGTCTGCAGTGGTCAGGACAAAAAAGTGGTCCAAGGAAGGAAAACCGACAAACTGGCGACAGGATTCAAGAATGGTTTGAGGAGCACAATAATGAGTTCAAGGTGTTAACTTCACTTCCAAAGTCATCAGATCTCAATCCAATTGAGCATCTGCGGGATGTGCTGGAAAAACAAGCCCGACCCATGAAGGCCCCACTCTTGTAACTTACAAGACTTAAAGGATCTGCTACAGACAGCTTGGTATCAGACACCACAGCCTACCCTTCGAGGTCTAGTGGAGTCCATGCTTTGACAGGTTATGGTGGGTGGTCATAATGTTACGGCTGATCGGTGTATGTCCTCTATATAGATTTTTACAATATGGTTTAGGCAGAAGAATCTCAGATTAATATGTCTGTGTCCTTTGCTCTCCTACCGACAATCCCTTTGCAGACACAACCACACCCTACTTGTGTAGATGACAAAAGATGTATTCCAAACACACCTAGCAGAACGCATTCCATTAGCCCCATCCATCAAAAAAAAAAACGAAAAAGAATGATGTCTAAGATGCTTTGCCTGGACACCTGACATGCATTTAAAATGCATTCCTTTGAATTTGATGCAATTGATCAGCAGATATTACTTACAAATAAAGTTTTTCTTCCTTTTACAAGGTCATTGCAGCAAAAGCACCTTGAACGCATGTTAAACACATTGCGTTTTTGTGTGTCTACGGGGCAGACTATGCTTAGGAAATGTCAACGCGACACGACGCAATACAAAAGGAACACTGCTAAAAAAGAAGGACCTACATTGCAGCAGACAATTCCGATCAAAGCTCAACCATTTCCGGCTGAATACGTTCTTAAAGGAACGTAACCCTATGTTTGATAGTGAGATCTGCTCTCAAAATCTAATCATGATCATGTCTACAATGAATATACTTGCCTATCTGTATACATTTACCTATATAATTTTTATTATATACCATTATCATTATTATTTATATTATTTGTATTATATTTCTTTGCTATATCTTTATTAATTTATTCGATTGTATCTATTCCTTCCTCTATATCTTTACTATTTTATTAGATTTCTCAATTCTTTTCTATACATATGTATTATTTTTATAATATTTCTCTATATATTTATAATACAGTGACATAATAATATAATAATAATAATAATAATTTTATATATGAATCTTTTTATATATGGAGTTTTCTTTTATTTTTTTAATATTATATTAATGTTGTTTTAATATGATATTAATATTTTTATAGTCATATTCATTTTAAAGTGAAGATGTTGTTTAAGATGAATATATGATTTTTTAAAAATTTTATGATTGGTATAAAATGGTTTGCTTATATCCATTAATTCTCATGCTACAGCGAAGAGTTTCTTGCTCACCTTGTGTTTTTATATTTGATTTATACACTTTTTTACTATTCATATTTTATATATACATATATATATATATATATATATATATATATATATATATATATATATATATATATATATATATATATATATAATATGAATAGTAAAAAAGTGTATAAATCAAATATAAAAACACAAGGTGAGCAAGAAACTCTTCGCTGTAGCTAACCCTGATGAAGGGGGATGCCTTGGAAACGTGTTGGATATTTCTTTTTCGACTGGTTATGACTTTGCTATCAAGAATAAAAGATATGTATGACTTTGTAATTGATCTTTCAGCACTCAGTTCCTTCTATTCACCTTATCTGCTCAAGTAGGGTGGGTCCTACTTCTGTGTGTCTGTGCCCCCACTTTGTGTCTTCTGAACAGCCGATATCCATTTGACAAGAACCAATATCAACTAACATTTGAAGAACTACTAAGTTCCAAGGTTTGATTTCTCTTCTTCATGCATTAAAAGAATTGGAGACCCATGTGGAGACCCATGTAAGCAAGCTATGGTAACACTAAGCATGCCCATTAACTTCATACCACATAGACGGCCAGGCTGGTGCACTGTAGGGATTAGAAGAGTAAAGCTGATATCACACAAAAAAAACCCCGCCAAAGCTAAAAATCTGAATTTCACTCATTAAGCTGCTATTTAATTTTATTAAGTATTATTTTTTTGGAGACCGAGAAGGCTCATTTAAGCAAGCCATGGTAACGTTAACATGCCTATTGGCTTCATACCACATAGTCAGCCTATTGCATTGTTGGGCGGGGAAGAGAAATTTTGGCCAATTTGATATTGCTACGAAATGACATCAAAAGCTGAAATTCTCTATTTCGTTACTTCATTTGTAGGGCTGAGAAGAGAAATTTTGGCAAATTTGACATTGCCAGGAAGTTACATCAAAGCAGAAAATCCCAATTTCGTTCATTAAGCTGCTTAATAAAAAAATTTGCATGCATAAATTTGTACTTTTTAAATTATTCATTTAGAGATCCTGAAGACTCATGTAAGCAAACCGTGGTAACCTTAAACATGCCTATTGGGTTCAGTACCACGTACTCAGCCTATTGCATTGTTGGGATGGGAAGAGAAATTTTGGCCAATTTGATATTGCTACGAAATTACATCAAAGCTGAAATTCTCTATTTCGTTAAACTGGTTAGGCAAAATTAGCATTAAAAAAAAAGTCTACTTTTTAAAAATTATTTTTGTCGAGTTTTTTTTTTTTTTTTTGTAGGGGGAGAGGGGGGGTTGTATTTAGAGTAGTTGAGTTTGTTTCACTTCACTTGAAATGTTTGTAAGTTATTAATTCATGAAGATGGAACGTGTATGTATAATTAATGGAATAAGTTGTAACTAATTGTATATTTACATAATTGTAGCTATTCCCATGTGGTCCGATGAAGCAGACCGGGTCTGAAAAAACACGTAATATATAGCCAACATCTTGCAAACGAAATATCGATGCATTCTGCCATTTAAAGTCTGATGACATATAGAACGGAGAGTTTATATTGGATTGTAAATGGTAAAAGGTAATTGTATGGAAATAATATGTGGCTATTCCTATGATGATGGAATTATTAGTGATAAAAAAACTTTTTTTGTAATGATGTCCTTTATGAAATTGAAAATAAAGATTTTTCTATTGTAGAAATAGTGTCACACTTTAAAAATCCCTTTAACTCGTATCCCCCAAATATCTTCTAATACTGGGATGTGGCTTCTAGATTGATTTAATTAAGGACAAGATTACGAGGCTAATGAGGGGCTGCTTTTGGCACATGAACATCTCCAGAATAATTGTAATGAGAGTTTGTAGCCTTTAGAAGCCATTTAAATGCCCTAATCCTAACTATCTAACCCTAACCACCTTACCCCAACCTACCCCAGCCAACACCCTAACCTAACCTTAAATCTAACCCTAACTCCCTCTCCTAACCCTAACTCTAACCCTAATCACTTTACCCTAACCTCCAACCTAAACCTAACCACCTTAACCTTTAGCCTAAACGGCTAAATACCTTTTCTCTTCAGTATATTGCAGTCTTGTGATTTCTATCAGTGTCTGGTTAAAGCTTGTAGGAGGAGTTTTTTAATCTCCTCTGACTGTCCTATGAGGCTGCAGGATCCCTGACCCTCTGTCTGGACAGTGCTGATTGGCCCTGTGCTGATCACATGCACTCTCTCAAGTGAGAAAAAAAAAACAATTCACACCAAACTGAGCATGTGCAGCTGGTCCCCTACCCTCCGTAATATCTGGAGATGAGTTGGAGACAGTGGAGGATCAGAGGAGACATGATCAAACAGCCTTTTCACACAATGCAGAGGATTAACCCTTTAGGTTCCACAGTGAGTATAAGAAGCATGCTTTACTGCATATACGAACTCTAACCAGCAACGCTAACCTAACCCCAACCACCTTACCCTAACCTAAATCTAACCCTAACTCCCTCTCCTAACCCTAACTCTAACGCTAATCACCTTACACTAACCACCAACCTAAACCTAACCACCTTAACCCTTAGCCTAAACCTTACCCTAACTTAACTCAAAACCTAAGCCTAACTCTAACCCACAACCCTAACCTAACCCCATCCACTGCCCTTACCTAGCTCCAAAACTTAAACCTATCTCAATAACCTAATCCTCACTCTAACCCTAACCACATTACCCTAACCTAACCCTAACTCTATCCCTAACCCTCAGCCATAACCTAACTCTAACCACCTTACACTTATCTAACTCTAACCACCTTACCCTAACCCCCTAAGCCTAACTCTAATCAGAAATCCTAACCTAGCCCCAACCACCACCCTAACCTAACTCCAAACCTAACCCTAACTCCCCTAACCTAACCCTGACTCTAACCCTAACCACCTTACCCTAACCTATTCATAAACCTAACCCTCAGCCCTAACCTAACTCTAACCACCTTACCCTAATCTAAACCTAACCCTAACCTTACCCCAACCTCCTAAGCCTAACCTAATCTTAATTGTAACCCTAACCTTAACTTTAACTCTAAGCCTCTAACCCTAATCTGACTCTATCCCATAACCTAATCCTAACTCTAGTCCTAGCCCTAAAAACCAAAAATCAATTGACAAAATGTTAAAATTTAGCTGGAATGTCAAAATTATCACTGAAAGTTCAGAAAAATAAATATTCTCCTGAGAATTCCCATCTTAATGCTCTAACCCTAAATCTAAACCTAACCCTAACTCCAACCATTGTCCTCTGGCCCCAACTGTAACGCTTAAAATAGCCCAAAAAAAAAAAAACACCTTAACTTCACCTTACGCATTGACTCCAACATTTTGAAATTTCACCAGATTCTCAAAATTTTCACTGAAATTTCAGCAAAATAAAAATTCTCTTGAGAATTCCCTTCTCCAAACTCTAACTTTAATCTAAACCTAACTCCAACTCTAACCCTAACCTCTAGCCCCAACTTCACCTTCCCCATTGACACCAATGAATTTCACCAAGATTTTGAAATTTCATCAGAACCTCTGAATTTTTCCCAGAAATTTCGGCAAAATAAAAATTATTCTGAGAATTCCCTTCTCCAAACTGTAACCTTAATCTAAATCTAAATCTAGACCACAACTCTAACCACAACCCTTAAAATAACCCCCCCAAAAAAACATTAACTTCACCTTCCCATTGACTCCAATGAATTTCACCAAAATTTTGAAATTTCACCAGAATCTCTGAATTTTTCACAGAAATTTCGGCAAAATTAAAAATTATTCTGAGAATTCCCTTCTCCAAACTCTAACCTTAAATTAAACCTAACCCCAACTCTAACCATAACCATCTAGCCCCAACTCTAACCATAACCTTTAAAATAACCAAAAAAACACCCTTACGTCAACTTCCCCATTGACTCTAATAAATTTCACCGGAATCTCGTAATTTTCACTGAAATTTTGGCGAAAATAAAAATGTTCCTATAAGAATTCTCCTCTCCAGACTCTAAACCTAACCCTCTAACCTAAACCTAACCCTAATGCTGGCTATACATGCATAGATTTTCATTAGAAAATTTTCGTATTAAGAATGTTCATTCGATTTTCTAATCGTTAGTGGGGGTCAAATGAACATCCGTCTTTGACCACAGAAGAAGCAGCATAATACAAAACTTTTCTTGATCAATTGAATTTACGGACAGTGTTTGTTGTTTTCGTTCAGAAATTACATTCATGTAAAATCGAATGGTAAAAACAAGTAAAATTTTCGAACAACATTTGTCCATTCATCAAATGTACAAAGAATTTCTGTACAAATATACCTATGAATAGTCTCGTCCCAAAATCTATACATGTATGGCCAGCATAACTCTGTGTGCAAGGCTCTAAGCCCAACTCTAACCGTAACTCCCTAAGCCTAACTCTAACTGTAACCCTAAAAACCACCAAAAATAACCTTGACTTCACCTTCTCCACCGACTCCAATGATTTTTGCCAAAATGTTGGGAATTCACCAGAACCTCTAAATTTCCAACGAAATTTGAGGAAAAACCCTCAGCTACTATTTGTTAATAAACCGGGGGCATGTTATAAAAGCCAAGGGAAGAGAAAACGTAGTTGGTATACACCGCATCCAACCTGCTACAGAAAAATGTGACAACTAGAATTGTGTTGCCGAGGGCAAAGCAGACACTTTTCGCTTTTTTTTTTTATACTTTTATAGCTCTCCCTCCCCCCCCCCCTTAAGAGTGTAGTGATCTCTTCCAGCTGAGTACTACGTGATGGCCGTGACTCGATTCTGTTTTATGGCTGGCATCTCAGCTGGCTACCGAGGAGTGAAAAACAAATTGCAATTTAATAGCAGAGGAGGAAAAGCTGGCTGTGTTTACTAAGAAACATTCCAGCAGGCTCTGAAGACAATCTGCAGCTGGGCGGACGTCCCCTTTAAATGACACCTGCAAAAGACGCCAGCATGGGTTTTGAGCAGAAATACTCACTGCCGTCGTCGGAGTCGTAGTTGTCCAGGTCTGTGGAGTCGGTCTCTAGCTCTGGCACCTGGGGGCGTATGTCCAGTGGGGCGAGGGTGTGCGGGGGCCCGGTGGGAGAATGGGCCCCTTCCGGCCATGGAGTGTATCTAGGGAAGTAGTCAGAGATCTGCTGGATGGGCCGGATGGGTCCCGGGCACACGTTGATGGCCATGTGCTCCTGGATACTGATGGGCACCTTGTCGCCTCGCCGTACTGTCATCGGCGTTCCTGCGAACAGAAAGAGAAAGAGAGTCAGGGAAGACCAAGAGCACACTGTGATAAAAATGTCATAGTAATTAAAAATGCAACACTGGTGGAGGGAGCATAGCGGTAATAAAATGTAACAATGACTATAGGGCACTGATGTAAGAAGATGCAAAGCTGCGGTACTGGACCCAGTGAATTGTGCGCAACAATTACAATGGGAACCAATGGCTGAAATGTGGTAGGTAGGAAGAGATCCACTGCTTAGAGTGTAGAGGGCATCTGTTGCATAATGTACAGAAGGTGTAAAGGATCTGAAGCAACAAATGCTGTGGTTGGCAAGGATCCACTGAAGAGAGCTGAGTGGGCATGCATTGGGTGCTCAGCACCCATAGAAAATCCAATGGATCTATACAGGGATTGTCAAGCAATAGGGAACCTGTGGATAAAGTGCAGGAACTAGTGGGTAAAATGTGGAAAACAGAAAATCCAGTGTACAGAGTGCAGTGGGTAGTAGGGATCCAGGTGATAAAAAAAGGTCATTGGGATTTAGCATAAAAACTGTAGCAGGTAGAAGAGATCAGTGCATTCAATGGATAGAGTACTGCTGAAAGAGTGCAGAAGGCAGTAGGGAGCTATTGAATCAAGTGCAATGGGTAGCAGGGATTTATTTGATAGATTGTAGCAGATAGTAGGACTCCAGTGGGTAAGGTGCAGCAGATAATAGGCATCCAGTTTTTAGGGTGCTGCAGGTGTTAGGGATCCAGGGAACAGAGTGCAGCAGGTGGTAGGGATTTAGTTGGTAGAGTGTTGCAGCTAGTAGGCATCCTGTGGGTAGCGTGTAGTAGGGATCCAACATAATGCAAAAGGTAGTTGATCCAGTGGGTAACGTGCAGCATGTAGCAGAAGTCCAGTAGTTACAGTGCAGCTGGTAGTAGGGTTCCCATGGAGGAGTGCTGCAGCTGATAGGGATCCAGTGAGTAGAGTGCAGCAGGTGGTAGAGATCTTGTGAGTAGAGTGTGGCAGGTGGTAGGGATCTAGAGGTTTTAGTGCGGTAGGTAGTAGGGATTTAGAGGGTTGGGTGCAGCAGGTGGCAGGGATCTAGAAGGATGAGTGCTGCAGGTGATGAGGATCTAGAGGGCTGGGTGCAGCAGGTGGTAGGGATTCAGTGGGTAGAGTGCAGCAGGTGGTAGGGATCCATTAGGCTGAGTGCAGAAGGTGGTAGGAATCTAGAGGGTTGGGTGCAGCAGGTGGTAGGGATCTAGATGGTTGAGTGCTGCAGGTAGTAAGGATCTAGAAGGTTGTGTGCTGCAGGTGGTAAGGATCTCGAGGGTTGAGTGCAGCAGGTGGTAGGGATCTAGAAGTTTGACTTCTGCAGGTAGTAGGGATCTAGATGGTTGGGTGCAGCAGGTGGTAGGAATCTGGAGGGTAAAGTTCAGTCGGTGGTAGGTATCCAGAAGGTAGAGTGCAGCAGGTGGAAGGGATCCAGCAGGTAGCAGGGATCCTTCGATTGCAGCAGGTGGTAGGGGTCTATAGGTTTGAGTGCAGCAGGTGGTAAGGATCTAGAGGGTTGGGTGCAGCAAGTCGTAAGGATACAGAGGGCAGAGTGCAGCAGGTGGCAGGGATCCAGTGGGTAGAATGCAGAAGGTGGTAGGGATCTAGAGTGTTTACTGCTTCAGGTAGTAGGGATCTAGAGGATTGAGTGCAGCAGGTAGTAGGGATCCAGAGGGTAAAGTTTAGTAGGCAGTAGCGATCCTAAAGGTAGAGTGCAGCAGGTGGAAGGGATCCAGTGGGTGGAGTGCAACTGGTGGAAGGGATCCAGTGGGTAGAGTGCAGCTGGCGGTAAGGATCTAGATGGTAGAGTGCAAGAGGTGGTAGGGATCTAGAGGGTAGAGTACAACAGGTGGTAGGGATCTAGAGGAGGGTAGAGTACAACAGGTGGTAGGGATCCAGCAGGTAGATTGCAGTAGTTGGTAGGATTTCAGTGGTGCAGTAGAATTGTAAGTTAGAAAAGGTTTATATGGCATAGCAGTAAACCCTAGAACATGTCTGTTGTGGGAGCTGTGAAACAGTCACGTCCTTTTACTATGTCCATTAAAATTATGATAACCACCATGTGCCTCCACTATGGGAGCCTACCACATGCACGGCACAGCACCATACCGCCAACTTCCACCACCATTGCCATTGCGCAACCTCACCAACCTGTTCTTTCACGTAAATCATCATTATCGTAACTTGCAGGAAAATCACCGACCCTTACCGTGCCGGCCAACCCCAAGCAACCATGCCGCTTTAACCCCTTGCTGGCTTAAAAAACAGAAACCTGCGGAATATCCCCCCTTTTTTAACCTTCCACCGTCCGGAAAGAGATCATAGCGTTGCCTTGTTAACCCTTTCCACCCAGCAGAATAGACTTACCTGTCACCGTAGCTCTCTAAAGGCAGCAAGCAGCAGGGCACCTGGGGGACCGAGGCAGAGAGCGGAGCTGAGCGGAGGACGCAGAGGAACGGCTAGATTGCCTCTGATGATGCTTCTCTCCCTGACTGCTGTGTCTCACAGCAGGGGAAGGAGGGAGGGAGAGCAGAGGAGAGGTGGAGACAAAGAAAGAGCAAATGAATAGAGGGGAAAAAAAGGAAAGAGTGTAGACAGAGGTGAAGGAAAACAATCACAAGATAACTCAGACACCACCAACCGCTACTTAACCACTTGATGCTTGGACCTCGTTCAATACAATCCAGACACATCCATCTGCCTGGACACCTATTGTCAGCCGGGCTCTGCTGCATGCAACCCTTTTATCTCTTCTCATTCTTTGTAATTTTATATCTGCAAAAACAAACCCATAAATAAGAAGAATAAACGAAAACAACATATGCAGTAAAACACGCATTTCATTCAAGGGTTGCTGTAATAACTCAATGGTGGGTTTATTTACCAAACCTGAGCACAAAATAAATACTAAATAAAGGAAGAACATTTAGAGAAATAAATCAGAGAATGAACACACACAACACATTCAATGCAATATATACAATCTAATATTTACAGCATACAATTTAACACTTGGAATGTGTTGACTGAAGTGAAGACCAAATAATCTGAAAAATTAGACTTACGTAAATTAAGAATCTAAGAATAAAATTTAAGACATTAAGGAATAACTCATAAAAATCACACACACATAGATAGATAGATAGATAGATAGATAGATAGATAGATAGATAGATAGATAGATAGATAGATAGATAGATAGATAGATAGATAGATAGATAGATAGATAGATAGATAGATAGATAGATAGATAGAGGAAAGGAGGAAGGAAGTAAGGTACATGAAAGCAAAAATGAAGGGAAGAAGGAAGGATAGACAGGAAAAGAGAAGGAGGAAAGGATGAGATAAAGGATGAAAGGAGGAATGGGACAGATAGAGAAGGAAGGAAGGAAGGAAGGAAGGAAGGAAGGAAGGAAGGAAGGAAGGAAGGAAGGAAGGAAGGAAGGAAGGAAGGAAAGGAAGGGAAGGAAGTGAGGAGGAAATGAAGGAAAGGAAAGGAAAGGAAAGGAAAGGAAAGGAAAGGAAAGGAAAGGAAAGGAAAGGAAAGGAAAGGAAAGGAAAGGAAAGGAAAGGAAAGGAAAGATGAAGGGAGGGGAAAAGGGAAGGATGGATGGGAAAGGGGAAGGAAGAAAGGAAAGAAGGTTGGTTGGAAGAAAAAATGAGATAAAGGAAGAAAAGAGGAATGGAATGGAGGAAGGAAGGAATAGATAGATAGATAGATAGATAGATAGATAGATAGATAGATAGATAGATAGATAGATAGATAGATAGATAGATAGATAGATAGATAGATAGATAGATAGATAGATAGATAGATAGATAGATAGATAGATAGATAGATAGATAGACAGACTACAGAACAATGACTAAAGATATGTTTATACAATAAAAAAGAGAGAATGAATTAGAGAGGATGGAAAGGAAGAAGGAGGGAAGATGGAAGAAGGATGGAAGGCTAAGTGAATGGGAAGAAAGACAATAGAGACAATAAAATAAAGTATGAGAGGGAGGATGGAAGGAATATGACTGGAAGGAAAGTATATGAAAGGAAGGATGGAAGAAAGGTAAATAGAAAGGTAGGAAGGAGGGGAGGAAGGAAGACAGAGGGACAATAAAATGAAGGATGTGATGAAAGAAGGAAGATGATTGCAAGGTAGATGAGAGAAAGAATATAAGAATGGAGGGAAGAGAAGAAGGAAGGAATGATGTATTGGAGGGAGCGAGGAAGAACATAGGAGGTTAAAAGGAAGTAAGAAATGGGGAAAAGGACAGGAGGAAGGGAAGAAGGAAAGATGATGGATGGAAGGGAAGAAGGAAGGGTGGACTGGAGGAAGGGAAGAAGGATAGGAGGAAAGAAGAAAGGAAGGAATAAGAGAAAGGAAGTTATGAAGAGAAGAGGGAGGAACGTTAAAAGAACGAAGGAAGAAGGAAAGGATGGAAGGAAGGGAAGAAAGTATCAAGAGAAGAAGGAAGGAAAATGGAAAAAGGAAATTAGGAAGGGAGGCTAAGAGGAAGGAAATAAAATAAAAGAAAGGATGGGAAAAAAAGAGAGGAAGCTGACTAGAAGGAAAGGAAGCAGGAAGGAAAGTTAGATGGGAGGGAGGGAGGGAGGATGGGAGTAAAGAACTAAGCAAATGATTGGAGAAAGGAAGGGAAGACGGAAGGACGATGGAATGAAGAAAAGGGTGAAAGAAGGATGATGATTGGAAGGAAAATAAATGAAAGAAAGAATGGAAGGAAGGGAAGAAGGAAGGAAAGAAGGATAGATGGGAAGTGAGGAAAGATAGGAGGAAAGAAGGATGCGAGGGATAAGAGAAAGAAAAGAAGGGAAAAAGTGAGGACAATGGAAGCAGAGATGGATGGGAAGAAGGAAGGGCAGTAACATAAAAGATGGGATGAAAGACAGAAAATGACTGGAAGGAAGGTAGATGAAAGAAAGAATGTAAGGAAGGCTTGACTGGGAGGGAGGGAGAGAGAAAAGCTAGGGGGAAATGAGAGAAAGGGAGGAAGGAAGAAAAGAAAGAAGGAAAATGGAAGTATTGAAAGAAAAAAGGGAGGGATGGGAAGAAGGAAAAAGGCAGATGAATGGAAAGAAGGAAGGAAAGAAAGAAAGGTGGAAGGAAGTTTTTATTAGATCAATTTTAGTATTTCATGAGGCTTTCTTCCCACACAAACAGTTTGACTCTGTGTTTTTGTGTTTTATACATTTCTCACTCATCACTAACACTGGCCACTCAGTAGTTTGACAGAATCCTCTTCTACTTGATCTTGGATATGAATCCAGTAAACATCTGTTCATTCACAATGCATACTGTATTACTGTCCATCCTGCCACCATCATGTACTGTCACCATCATGTGTATGAGGTCTGAGGTGTACTGTCCCTGTCAGGTGTATGAGGTCTGAGGTGTACTGTCATTGTCATTTGAATGAGGTCTGAGGAGCACAATCACTGTCATGTGTATGAGGTCTGAGGAGTATTGTAATTGTCAAGTGTATGAGGTCTGAGGAGTATTGTAATTGTCAAGTGTATGAGGTCTGAGGAACACTGTCATCATCATTTGTAAGAGGTCTGAGGAGTACTATCATTGTCATGTGTATGAGATCTGAGGAGCACTGTCCCCATCATATGCATTAGGCCAGAAGAGCACTGTCACCATCATGTGCATGGGGTCTGAGGAGCACTGTCACTGTCATGTGTATGAGGTCTGGGGAGCACTTTCACCATCATGTGTATGAGGTCTAAGGAGCACTGTCTCCCTATTGTGTATGAGGTCTGAGGAGCACTGTCACCATCATGTGTACGAGGTCTGAGGAGCACTGTCACCATCATGTGTATGAGGTCTGAGGGGCACTGTCACCATCATGTGTACAAGGTCTGAGGAGCACTGTCACCATCATGTGTATGAGGTCTGAGGAGCACTGTCACCATCATGTGTATGAGGTCTGAGGAGCACTGTCAACTTCATGTGTATAAGGGCCGAGGAGCACTTCCACCATCATGTGTGAGGTCTGAGGAGCACTGTCACCATCATGTGTATGAGGTCTGAGGAGCACTGTCAACTTCATGTGTATAAGGGCCGAGGAGCACTTCCACCATCATGTGTATGAGGTCTGAGGAGCACTGTCACCATCATGTGTATGAGGTCTGAGGAGCACTGTCACCATCATGTGTATGAGGTCTGAGGAGCACTGTTACCTTCATGTGTATAAGGGTTGAGGAGCACTGCCACCATCATGTGTATGAGGTCTGAGGTGTACTGCCACCGTAATGTATTCTTGTTATGTAGCCTAACAATGTCAAATAACCGTGTTATTTCCCTATAAATATCTGGTGACCTCTGGGACCTTTAATTCCATAACTCTCCTCTGTAACAAGACGAGAGAAGGCTATTTAACTTTACCTGTGACATCGGATTTCCTGCAGAATTTAATAATCCCCCCTAATAAAGTTAGCAGACACCAGGCTTCTAAATCTTTAAATCCCTTTCCTTTTCTGTAATGCCAGAGTGTAATAAGAGAGCGAGAAATCATCTCTCTGCCAGAATGACAGGAAGGGGGGGCGGGAATCCTGCGTAGGTGAATAAGCCGGGATTTTTCTGAGCGAGGTTTGGGAATTTATCTCTGACGTGATCCTATTCCTTCCTCCGCAATGCAATGATGCAACAAACGTGTGCATCCAGGAGGCCAATTTATGGGTAAACGGTCCAAATGCCGGCTGAGCTGCCAAAACCAGCTCAGCCTCTGTATGGTGTCTTTGGCGGTAGGTCCGGGGTGCAACATCCGTGTGCTCCACCACAAAACAACAGGTTGATCAGTGCTGCCAGAATATAAAACCAAAATCCTTTAGGCTGCATTCACATTATAGCATTTTGTGAACGTGAGCAAAATTGTGCCACGCATGTGCACTGGTGCTGCCCCATGCATGACAAACACGGTGAAGTAGCTCACGCCCCTTTTTTTTTAGTTTCACTCATTCTTTTACCCGTGAATGCAGACAAAAAATGGCTGCCTGTTTTGCCGCATTTGGGGAGCCATTAACCATGACACAACAAGTGTGAAACGTGATGTTTGCGAGCCTCAGAAACGCATGCAAAATTGAAAATTGATTTCATAAAACACTATAGTGTGATTGCAGCTTTATTGTAATCCTTTCAAAAACAATGCAAGACAGATGAGAAAACACGCTCTTCTGGATGACGCGTTTCATCATTCTTTATTTTTTTTATTATTAATTTGATAAAAGCTAGAGCGGTTGAGCTTTTACTAATCATTGATCAAGCATTAAAGGACCTATTTACATTTGTGCTGTTCATTAATGCACATGCGTTTGAGGCATTTAGTCATGCATTAACATGCATTGCGTTAAGGCAGCCTATTGGCCTTCTGACGTTACAAAATGCCTCAAAATTTTTGTGTTGTAGCACACACCATAGCGCATTGTGAAAAAAAAAAAAAATTATATATATATATATATATATATATATATATATATATATATATATATATATATATACAGTTGTGCTCATAAGTTTACATACCCTGGCAGAATTTATGATTTCTTTCAGAGAATATGAATGATAACACGAAAACTTTCCTTTCACTCATGGTTAGTGTTTGGCTGAAGCCATTTATTATCAATCAACTGTGTTTACTCTTTTTAAATCATAATCACAACAGAAACTACCCAAATGACCCTGATCAAAAGTTTACATACCCTGGTGATTTTGGCCTGATAACATGCACACAAGTTCACACAAAGGGGTTTGAATGGCTATTAAAGGTAACCATCTCACCTGTGATCGGTTTGTTTGTAATTAGTGTGTGTGTGTGTGTATAAAAGGTCAATGAGTTTCTGGACTCCTGACAGACCCTTGCATCTTTCATCCAGTGCTGCACTGACGTTTCTGGATTCTGAATCATGGGGAAAGCTAAAGAATTGTCAAAGGATCTGCGGAAAAAGGTAATTGAACTGTATAAAACAGGAAAGGAATATAAAAAGATATCCAAGGAATTGAAAAAAACAATCAGCAGTGTTCAAACTCTAATCAAGAAGTGGAAAATGAGGAGTTCTGTTGAAACCAAACCACGGTCAGGTAGACCAACTAAAATTTTAGCCACAACTGTCAGGAAAATTGTTCGGGGTGCAAAGAAAAACCCCACAAATAACTTCAAGTGAAATACAGGACTCTCTGAAGACATGTGATGTGGCTGTTTCAAGATGCACAATAAGGAGGCACTTGAAGAAAGATGGGCTGCATGGTCGAGTCACCAGAAGAAAGCCATTACTACGCAAATGCCACAAAGTATCCCACTTACAATACAACAAACAGCACAAAGACAAGCCTCCAACCTTCTGGCACAAAGTCATTTGGTGAGATGAGACCAAAATTGAGCTTTTTGGCACAACCATAAACGTTACATTTGGAGAGGAGTTAACAAGGCCTATGAGGAAAGGTACACCATTCCTACTGTGAAACATGGAGGTGGATCGCTAATGTTTTGGGGATGTGTGAGCTAGCAAGGCACAGGAAATTTGGTCAAAATTGATGGCAAGATGAATGCAGTATGTTATCAAAAAATACTGGAGGAACATTTGCATTCATCAGCCAGGAAGCTGCGCATGGGACGTACTTGGACATTCCAACATGACAATGATCCAAAACACAAGGCCAAGTCGACCTGTCATTGGCTAGAGCAGAATAAAGTGAAGGTTCTGGAGTGGCCATCTCAGTTTCATGACCTCAATATCATTGAGCCACTCTGGGGAGATCTCAAACGTGCCGTTCATGCAAGTCAGCCTAAGAATTTACAGGAACTGGAGGCTTTTTGCCAAGAGGAATGGTCAGCTTTACCATCTGCGAAGATAAAGAGCCTCATCCACAAATACCACAAAAGACTTCAAGCTGTCATTGATGTTAAAGGGGGCAATACACGGTATTAGGAACTGGGGTATGTAAACTTTTGATCAGGGTAATTTGGGTAGTTTCTGTTGTGATTATGATTTTAAAAGAGTAAACACAGTTGATTGAAAGAAAAGTTTTTGAGTTATCATTTATATTCTCTGAAAAATGGCCAAGAAATCATAAATTCTGCCAGGGTATGAAAACTTATGAGCACAACAACTGTATATATATATATATATATATATATACAGTATCTCACAAAAATAAGTACACCCCTCACATTTTTGTAAATATTTTATTATATCTTTTCATGTGACAACACTGAAGAAATGACACTTGGCTACAATGTAAAGTAGTGAGTGTACAGCTTGTATAACAGTGTAAATTTGTTGTCCCCTCAAAATAACTCAACACACAGCCATTAATGTCTAAACTGCTGGCAACAAAAGTGAGTACACCCCTAAGTGAAAATTTCCAAATTGGGCCCAAAGTGTCCATAGTTTGTGTGGCCACCATTATTTTCCAGCACCGCCTTAACCCTCTTGGGCATGGAGTTCACGAGAGCTTCACAGGTGGCCACTAGAGTCCTCTTCCCCTCCCCCATGATGACATCACAGAGCTGGTGGATGTTAGAGACCTTGCGCTCCTCCACCTTCCGTTTGAGGATGCCCCACAGATGCTCAATAGGGTTTAGGTCTGGAGACATGCTTGGCCAGTCCATCACCTTTACCCTCAGCTTCTTTAGCAAGGCAGTGGTCGTCTTCAAGGTGTGTTTGGGGTTGTTATGTTGGAATATATATATATATATACATATATGAGGAGCAGAGCTACTGAAATGAAACTGAAGGAGCTTAAAGCGGGGTTCCACCCAAATTTTGAACATTATCTCTATGCATTCTCTTCCTTGCCTAGATGCTGACATGCTGTGTAAAAAAATTAAAATCGCCGTAATTACCTTTTTTTTTCTAATCTTCTTAGCACTTCCTGGTTTTCCTCCCATGGGAGTAGGCGTGTTTCTAGCCTCTCCCAGACCTCCCACAGTCCCCTGGGAGCTAGTCCCCGGCTTCCCAGCATGCATTGTGCAACAGCGTCATCACAACATCTCGGTGAATGCTGGGAGCACAGCATTCACTGCATCCAGGAAATACATGCTTGTGGGCTTCAAATGCCCACAATGAAGATGGAAACCGCCTTCAGTGTATTTTATAAGTTATTCTTTACAACGAAATCGGACACAGGTGGACTTATTACACAGAACATGTGAGTAGATAATCATGAGAAGAAAAGTTTGTGAATGAATTACAAAAAAAAAAAAACGATAGATAGGTGGACCCCCGCTTTAATGCTGTAAACTTTGAGGATGAATTACTCTACAGTGCTTGCAGTTACATAGGTTAGTGATTGCTTGTTTTAAAGTGTATTTAGACCTGGTTTACATGGGCGGTGAGGTAGCTGTAAAAATAAGCTGCTGAGCCATGGTTTTACTAAATCCCTACAAGTCAACATGTTCACTGACCATTTTAGAACACCACAGTGCAGTGCGGAATGGCCAAAATTATACATACACTCTCGAGTAGGGACATACTCGCGTGTACCTAAAGTTCCTCGCAAGTACGGACACATTGGCGTCTATGGGTAATTTTGGTTAGCTTGACATAGCACTGCCCCTGGTTTTTAACATTGGCGTCTATGCCTTGGTCAGCTTGACATGGCACTGCCCCTGGTTTTTAACATTGGCGTCTATGTCTTGGTCAGCTTGACAGGGCACTGCCCCTGGTTTTTAACATTGGCGTCTATGTCTTGGTCAGCTTGACATGGCACTGCTTCCGGTTTTTAACATTTAACATTGGCGTCCATGGGAAATCTTGGCCAGCTTGACATGGCACTGCTCCTGAACCATAAGTGAAAGCGACACCAAACTCGGGGAGCACCGAGAGGGGACCCAGGACTACAACATATCCGATTTTGGGGTCGGCCATCTTGCCTAGGTAATCTACCATGTCATAGTCCTGGGTCCCCAAGTTTGGCGTCCCTGTCACTTATGGTTGGGGAGCAGTGCCATGTCAATTTAGCCAGGACTACCCATAGACGCCAATGTTAAATTTTAAAAACCGGCAGGAGCCGGTGTTGGATGGAGCTTCAATGTGTGCGATAGCTACTTGTGTCCATGACACCAGCAAGTGCTGCAAGAAGGTGGATGCTTCTGCTGAACACAATGTATTTCTAGATCTTTTTCATCCAAACTCTGCTTTGAAAAGCAGAAAGCAGGCACAGGTTGGTAGCTATTACATAGTTATCTAGTAAATGAAATTGGATAAAGACTCCTGTCCATTATATTGGATAACTCCCTGGGCTTTCCAATTCTTCCTGCTGATGAAAGCCTCCTTTATTACTTATCATTTTACCTATTATTAGTTGAAAGAAAATAATTTCTTCCATTTTTTTTTTTCAAATCCCATAATTGATTTTACCATTACTACCTCATAATACAACGCAAGTAAGATGTAAAGAATTCCACTGCTCATACTGGCACAGAACCACCCCTGCTGCAGCCTCTCAGCCTTTTTTTGCAAAGTTACAATGTACAGTCTGATCCGAGTGGTGTATTTTGGTTTTGCTCTGCCTGGGCAAGACTAAAATCCTGGATTATAGAAGTTGGCTGGGGCCCTGGGGGACACAATGGTGGATCGGAGCTGGACTCCAGCTCTGGGATTTTGTGGAGGAAATCAAATGTAATATGACAGCAGGGAGAAAAGCTGTGGCCTGGCTGGAGCTAGGGGTGGGGGGGGGGTCACAATTGCGACCCCTGTGACCCCTGATGTTACGCCCATGAGTTTTATCAAGTTCCAGTGCAGGAAAAATGCAGCATGTTCTTCTTTTTTTTCTACCCTGTTTCCCCGAAAATAAGACCTAGCGTGATTGTCAGTGATGGCTGCAATATAAGCCCTACCCCCCAAATAAGCCCTACCCTGTTTCCCCGAAAATAAGCCCTACCCTGAAAATAAGACCTACAAGGACTTTAACTAGGGCTTATTTTGGGGGTAGGGCTTATATTGCAGCCATCACCGACAATCACGCTAGGTCTTATTTTCGGGGAAACAGGGTAGAACCAGAATGCACTGGAACAGCAAGCACTGTGAACTATGCCATTGAAAATCATGTAACCTACTTTCTATGCGTTTTGGATGGAGTAAAAAAAAAAGCAGTGGAATGCATGTGGTGTGAGCTAGCCCTTCTGTGAACTAGAACTTAAAGGGTAACTCCAGTTTAGTGTGTGTGTGTGTGGGGGGGGGGGGGGGGGAGAATCAAGCAAAAATACAAATGTGACACAAGTCATATTGTGATAGAATGTTATGAAATATGGCCTTTCCTCTTCAATCTGCAGCCGCTGTCATTTTCTGTAAAATGCAAAGCAATATGGCTACCTGGAGGTGTTCTGTGCACAGTATGTATACAGAACCCCCCCCCCCCCCCCAGAAATGTCATTTCCTGCTTGTGTGATTGGCTTACTGATTTTCCCAGAAGTCTGTACTAAGATACAAGTCAGATTTTTTTGCCATCCCCTGCAACAAAAATGTCATTTTTGATGAGATACTCCCCAAGGGAAAAAAATCATATCTAGAGGGATGCAGACCCTGCCGCTTTCCTCATTAGAGCCCTGCAGGTGCAGCAGCTGGTTGATAATTATATAATCACTCCTATTAGATTCTCTCACAAGGGCAAACAGCTATTTCTTCAGAATAATATATGATAGGAAACCGCAACAAAGTATGATAAAATCGATCACCCAGAGGGGAATGTTTTTTTTTTTTCTAAACAAAAGGGAAGTTACTCTTTAAGCCACCTTTCCAAACTGAATATACTCAATTTTTCCAGACTTCTGTTTTGTTTTTTTATTAATTTAAATTTAAAGTTATTAACTTAACTAATAAAATGTATTTCATTTAAAAAATAATTTAATTTTGTTTTCGATTTAGCTGTTAACTTGATTTTTGTGATGAATTTTATTTATAAAAATTTTTACATATGTATAATGTTTATTTTTTAATATCTATCTCTCTATCTATCTATCTATCTATCTATCTATCTATCTATCT
Organism: Lithobates clamitans; assembly: GCA_037952925.1. NCBI lineage: Eukaryota > Metazoa > Chordata > Amphibia > Anura > Ranidae > Lithobates > Lithobates clamitans. The sequence continues at coordinate 54,843 of JBBGZY010002168.1, forward strand.
ATCTATCTATCTATCTATCTATCTATCTATCTATCTATCTATCTATCTATCTATCTATCTATCCAGTGGGGACGGAAAGTTTTCAGACCCCCTTACATTTTTCACTCTTTGTTATATTGCAGCCATTTGCTAAAATCATTTAAGTTCATTTTTTTCCTCATTAATGTACACACAGCACGCCATATTGACAGAAAAACACAGAATTGTTGACATTTTTGAAGATTTATTAAAAAAGAAAACCTGAAATATCACATGGTCCTAAGTATTCAGACCCTTTGCTCAGTATTTAGTAGAAGCTCCTTTTGATCTAATACAGCCATGAGTCTATTTGGGAAAGATGCAACAAGTTTTTCACACCTGGATTTGGGGATCCTCTGCCATTCCTCCTTGCAGATCCTTTCCAGTTCTGTCAGGTTGGATGGTAAACGTAGTTTTTATATATATATATATATATATATATATATATATATATATATATGTATATATATATATATATATATATATATATATATATATATATATATATGTATATATATATATATATCTATATATATATCTATATATATATATATATATATATATATATATATACAGTATATAAAATGTAATATATATATATATATATTTGGACTAATTGTGGACCGGGTGCAGCTTTCCTTAACCACATTTGAAGATATATTTATATATATATATATAAAAAAATATATATATATATATATATATATATATATATATATATATATATATATATATATATATATATATATATATATATATATATATATATATATATATACACACACACACACACACACACACACTCACTGGCCACTTTATTAGGTACACCTGTTCAATTGCTTGGTAACACAAATTGCTAATCAGCCAATCACATGGCAGAAAATCAATTCATTTAGGCATCTAGACGTGGTGAAGACGACTTGCTGAAATTCAGAATGGGGAAGAAAGGGGATTTAAGTGACTTTGAACGTGGCATGGCTGTTGGTGCCAGACGGGCTGGTCTGAGTATTTCAAAAACTGCTGGTCTACTGGGGTTTTCACACACAACCATCTCTCGGGTTTACAGAGAATGGTCCAAAAAGAGAAATATCCAGTGAGTGGCAGTTGTGTGAAGGAAAATGAGGTCAGAGGAGAATGGGCAGACTGGTTCCAGATGATAGAAAGGCAACAGTAACTCAAATAACCACTCGTTACACCCAAGGTTGCCTGGTCTGATGAGTCTCGACTTCAGCTCCGACATTCAGATGGTCGGGTCAGACTTTGGTGTAAACAACATGAAAGCATCGATCCATCCTGCCTTGTATCATCGGGTCAGGCTGGTGGTGGTGTAATGGTGGGGGGGATATTTTCTTGGCACACTTTGGGCTCCTTAGTACCAATTGATCATGGTTTATAAACCACGGCCTACCTGAGTATTGTTGCTGACCATGTCCATCCCTTCATGACTACAGTGTCCCCATCTTCTGATGGCTCCTTCCAGCAGGATAATGTCACCATGTCACAAAGCTCCAATCATCTCACCACTGGACAATGAGGTCCCTGTACTCCAATCATCTCACCACTGGACAATGAGGTCCCTGTACTCTAATCATCTCACCACTGGACAATGAGGTCCCTGTACTCCAATCATCTCACCACTGGACAATGAGGTCCCAGTACTCCAATCATCTCACCACTGGACAATGAGGTCCCTGTACTCCAATCATCTCACCACTGGACAATGAGGTCCCAGTACTCCAATCATCTCACCACTGGACAATGAGGTCCCTGTACTCCAATCATCTCACCACTGGACAATGAGGTCCCTGTACTCCAATCATCTCACCACTGGACAATGAGGTCCCAGTACTCCAATCATCTCACCACTGGACAATGAGGTCACTGTCCTCCAATCATCTCACCACTGGACAATGAGGTCCCAGTACTCCAATCATCTCACCACTGGACAATGAGGTCCCAGTACTCCACTCATCTCACCACTGGACAATGAGGTCCCTTTACTCCAATCATCTCACCACTGGACAATGAGGTCCCTGTCCTCCAATCATCTCACCACTGGACAATGAGGTCCCTGTCCTCCAATCATCTCACCACTGGACAATGAGGTCCCTGTCCTCCAATCATCTCACCACTGGACAATGAGGTCCCTGTCCTCCAATCATCTCACCACTGGACAATGAGGTCCCTGTCCTCCAATCATCTCACCACTGGACAATGAGGTCCCTGTCCTCCAATCATCTCACCACTGGACAATGAGGTCCCTGTCCTCCAATCATCTCACCACTGGACAATGAGGTCCCTGTACTCCAATCATCTCACCACTGGACAATGAGGTCCCTGTACTCCAATCATCTCACCACTGGACAATGAGGTCCCTGTACTCCAATCATCTCACCACTGGACAATGAGGTCACTGTCCTCCAATCATCTCACCACTGGACAATGAGGTCCCTGTACTCCAATGGCCTCCACACTCACCACATCTCATCCAATAGAGCACCTCTGGTATATGGTGGAAAAGGGATTTGGCATCATGGATGTGCAGCCGACAAATCTGCAGGAACTGTGTGATGTTATGATGTCACTCTGGACCAAAATCTCTGAGGAACGTTTCCGACACTTTGTTGGATCTATGCCACC